>OY282558.1:432207850-432681976 GCA_958295665.1 Tipula vernalis
TTAATTTCATTGGGTTTGAAATCCCCACTTGAACTAATCTTGCATTTACCTAGGCCTAAATTACGAACATTACGCCAGAAAACCTTGGGAGGAAGAGAGGAGTCTAACTTGTCCTTGAAAAAATTACGTTTAGCAATTCGAATTAACCCTACAACTCTGTTACGAGCCTGCTTGTAATCTAAATGAGACTGACTATTAGGACACCTTTTCCATACACGATATTTACTAACTCTAATATTTATGGCATTCGAAATTTCCTGAGACAACCAAGGCGGAGATTTTGCTTTGCAAGTAACCTTTTTAAGCGGAACGCAACTATTAAACACCAAACTAATATACGAGTTGAAAAATTCTATTTGGCTAGTTGCCGAACTAAGGCAAAAAATATCCTCCCAAGGAACTGAGTTACAAACTAAGTAAAGGCGGGAATTGTCTATACTAGAAAAATCTCTAAAGCTAAAACTCTTAGGTTTAGGTGGAGAGTAAGAGTTTACAGAAAAAACTAAAAGATCATGATGGGATCCCATACCGAGAGACAACTGATTGAAAAAACAAATAGAGTTATTAGTAAAAGATATGATATGATCAATAAGGGAATAAGCCCCGCTAGCGGTTGGACAAGAAAACGTTGGTGCCACAGTGTTGTGTACGGATAAATTAAGACTATTTTAAAGATTCAAATAATCCCGAGGGAAGCCGGTCTTTTGGAGTATATCGAAATTAAAGTCACCTGATATATACATTTCATCGAATCTACAAGAGAAATAACTAAATAAACTTTCTAAGTCTACAAGTGATTTTTTAAATTTGGCATACGATCTCTTACTAGTTTTTGGTGGGTTATAGATGGTACCGACTAAGATTTTACGACCATTAATAAAAATATTGACAAATAAAAACTCTAAATCCGATACTAACAATTCTGAAATGGAAGAAGGTATAGTAACTAATCTAGCCTTAATGTGATCTCCTACAAACATACATAAACCACCATAATTAAGGGGCGGTACCGCTCTATCTTTCCTAAATATATTATAACCTTTGATGGCCAAAGCTAAATTAGGGATATTCGGATTTAAAAATGTCTCAGAGAAACAAAGAATGTCCACGGAAGCACCATTAAAAATATGACGAATCTCGTCAATATTTGGGACTAAACTTTGCACGTTAAAACTAGCTACATTTAACATAGACCTATCGACTAACATAGATTTTAAAACTACATTGGGGTTATTAAACGACATTACAATCAAAAATAAACACGACGTGACGTGATTGAAGCGCAATACTTACAAATAAATAAAAGGAACGCTTCATCCAAACCGAACCGGATTACTGGAAATAAATATCGTTAAGCCTCTTCGCCACGTCAAGGCCGTAATCATGAAGGGGTTTTCTTTGGTTTTATTTTGGATTTTTTTTTTTTAATTTTTGTTGGTTTTATCAAATAGAAATAAGACTTCATAATGTATTCATAATATAAATCAAAACGTAAATATAAAAAAATTATATGGAACAAAACATGCAAAGTTGATTAACAACTTGAATGTGTATCATACATGTATCATGCACTTTCCGATGACAGGAGATGCATTCGAAGCTGAATGGTTTGTTTTCAAAATAATTGTAGCATACTAAGCAATAACCAGACATTGAATCCGTATTTTGAATTAAAACATCTTTTAAATGTTCCCTGTAATCGTGGAGAGCTTCTTTACATATTGATTCGTTTGCAGAGTGAATATTTTCTATTACATTATTATTAAATATAAAACCAATTGCGTATATAACTAATACCCCACAATTAAAACCATCACGTTGTTGTGGTAAATATCTACAATGCGCTGACTGAAGCTTTGTAAACGGCCTTTGATAAAATGTATCTAACTCCAGAGCAACATTTTTTCCTTTATCCAATAATTCTTTTTGAATTCTTTCTGGATTTAATGGGCCATAAGATAATATCGTTTTATTAGACAAATCTATGACGCAAATATTCCAGTGACTATTTTCACAGCTTGGTAAAATTAACAGGCTCTTGTTACAGCAAAGTTAGAACTCTGGTTGCTTACGTGCTTACGTGCTTTGTAGTTTTTGTTATGCCCCATTTTGAGCATTTAGTAAGGGTCTAAATATAAAGCTTTTCCATTCAGTTTTAAACTTATTAAAGCATACACAACTTCCGAACTCAAAAACTCCCTATTTGACAATGAGCTGTAACAAGTGTTAGTGATAGCCGTATCCCAATTGTCGTGAAATGAAAATTTCAAAATTTTTAAATTGAATCCAAGTTTTGTCATTTTTCCAAATGATTTCTTTTTATTGTCCTTTCATTCGATGTCTGTTTGAGTGTTTGAATTTAAAAATTTTTGAAATGAATCTTTACCAGAATATTTAGGACGTCTTTTACTAATTTGCTTTTTACGCCATACTTCAGTGTTATTTGGACTATCCGGATTGTTTTTGGATATTTTTGGGTAATTGCGTTTATTATTATTAGGTAGAGCCGTTAGTCTACAGGATTTAATCATTAATGAATTAATCTCTTTAATTTCGTCTAAAAATCTCCCCAATTTCAAGTTTCTATGGGAAACCAACCTATGTTTGATTAGCCCGAAGTAACTCTCAACCAATAAATTGGAAACCCTATGTGTACATTTACATTTTTTTAAAAAAAACCTTGCCCATAATGGTAAAAAGTACATATATTTTTTTGTACAAAATACCACAAAATCATTGCAAAACAATTCATTATTGTCTTTCACAGACTCATAAGAGAACAATAGGTCCTCTAAGGTAGCATTTAATATCTGTAAATATCGTTATAGAATGGTGACGCTTCATAAATACTGCTATCTGAGTCTTCAAATAAAACGGAAGTTTCCTATCCATCCTCTTTAGCTTCAGATTCTTTTTCTGGATCAAAACTTAACTTATCGTCGTTCGTATTCCATTTATTTGGAAAAGAATAGATTTCAAAAGTACCCAAAACCAATCCGAAACAAAAATTTTAGGAATATGAATCTTCCGTTTATATTTAGAAATAAATTTGCTTAAAATTTAGAAAAACATGCTAATAGTTTCTACTTCATGTTTAGAGCAGATTAGTTCCATAATGGGAACTGTAGCATCTCCGTACTTATTTATTAGCCCCTGACGATCCGCAAAAATAGGGGAGGTATTTTTTATTATTGGAATAGCTTCTAGTTACTTCATGATGTATGTGGCCAATTGGCAAAATCTCTAGGATTAGATTCACAGAATTTTTTGTTTAATCAATTTTTGTTCAGAACGAAATGGTACCAAATGGTGTTGTAAGCCCCTGACGATCCGCAAAAATAGGGGAGGTATTTTTTATTATTGGAATAGCTTCTAGTTATTTCATGATGTATGTGGCCAATTGGCAAAATCTCTAGGATTAGATTCACAAAACTTTTTGTTTAATCAATTTTTTTTCAGAACGATATGGTACCAAATGGTGTTGTAAGCCCCTGACGATCCGGAAAAATAGGGGAGGTATTTTTTATTATTGGGATAGCTTCTAGTTACTTCATAATGTATGTGGCCAATTGACAAAATCTCTGGAATTAGATTCACAGAATTTTTTGTTTAATCAATTTTTTTTCAGAACGATATGGTACCAAACGGTTTTGTAAGCCCCTGACGATCCGCAAAAATAGGGGAGGTATTTTTTGTTATTGGAATAGCTTCTAGTTACTCCATGATGTATGTGGCCAATTGGCAAAATCTCTAGAATTAGATTTACAGAATTTTTTGTTTAATCAACTTTTGTTCAGAACGATATAATACCAAACGGTTTTGTAAGCCCCTGACGATCCGCAAAAATACGGGTGGTATTTATTGTTATTGGAATAGCTTTTAGTTACTTCTATATGTATGTGGCCAATTGGCAAAATCTCTAGGATTAGATTCACAGAATTTTTTGTTTAATCAATTTTTGTTCAGAACGATATGGTACCAAATAGAGTTGTAAGCCGCTGACGATCCGCAAAAATAGGGGAGGTATTTTTTATTATTGAAATAGCTTTTAGTTACTTCATGATGTATGTGGCCAATTGGCAAAATCTCTAGGATTAGATTCACAGAACTTTCTGTTTAATCAATTTTTGTTCAGAACGATATGGTACCAAATGGTGTTAAAGCCCCTGACGATCCGGAAAAATAGGGGAGGTATTTTTTATTATTGGGATAGCTTCTAGTTACTTCATAATGTATGTGGCCAATTGGCAAAATCTCTAGAATTAGATTCACAGAATTTTTTGTTTAATCAATTTTTTTTCAGAACGGTATGGTACCAAATGGTGTTGTAAGCCCCTAACGATCCGCAAAAATTGGAGGTATTTTTTGTTATTGAGATAGCTTCTAGTTACTTCTATATGTATGTGGCCAATTGGCAAGAACTCTAGGATCAGAGAATATTATTGTTTAACCTATAGATATTTGTTAGTAATGAATTATGACAAATATTTCTCTGTATTTTTTTAATTGCTAATTATTAATAATATTAAGCTTGTAATTTCACTTTTATGTTTGTTACTTCTTTTATTATATTTATTTTTGTAGTTAATGTATTTAATTTGCAAATCGTTTCTTATTTGCTAATTGTTTCGAAAAGAAATATTAACCATTTCATATTAGATTCGCGTAACAATTTGGAAAACAAATCAGTTTGCTATTTATTGATTAAATTATTTAACATTTTTGTTGAGCTAAAATAATTAATTATACTTAGTAAATTTTTTAAATGAATTAACATTTATAAAGTTCATTTTCCGTTTAACGCAGGAGTTGATTTTTACTAATACATAGACAGTTTAAAAATTTAGTAAACATTTTTAAAAAAACTTCACTTTCGTATAATGACTCGATTACAACTCGGTTTACGTAAATCTACTAACTACACCACATTTCTAAGTTGGTTAGAATTGAAATGGTAAAGTACTACTACAAATTTGTACTACTTTCGCCTTGGGATTACTCCTGCACTCCGCTATTTCATTCTGTACTCCCCTGTTTTAATAGCTGCTATACTATTAATACATTTACACAATATTTTAACTTATCGGCTTCTGTTTGCAATAATTATAATATTTTGCACGGTTGAAAAAATAGGTATAAAATTGGTCATGTTTTAGATATTCATACAAATCCATCAGCAAAATGATATTAAATTAATAGTTTTCGCAATTTATTAATTTGTGTATATTTAGTGTTATAAATTTTATGTGTACTATCGTAATAATTTTTTATATAGCATTAGTATTAAACTAATAATAAACTATGTATAATATTTAATAACATTCATTTATAAGTTTGATATTGCGATATATTAATGAAATCAATACCAATGGTATATTAGCTGAATAAACATAACTCATTAAATGCTCTAATACGCAGTAATTATTAAATTAATCTAAATTTTGCACAAAATATTTAATTCTGATATTAATAGATACCAATTTATCAATTGTATATTTGATACATATTAAAATATTAGTTGGGATTAAAATTATTTTTCTTTTATTGGAATAAATAAAAAGCTCTAAATTTCATTTATCATACAAATATTCTTTATTTCTCTTTCTAATCAAATTATAATAATTAAATTCAACAAACATACTAAATTTAATATTCTAAGTTAATTTTAGAATTTTTTTAAAATATAACATTTATTTGTCCTCCTTGAGGTTACTACTTCATAAGTATATAAATACTTTTATCAAACTTCAAAATATGAAAAATACTCAAATTTAAGTTTTTTAGGCTTACGTCTTCTTCTACCTCAAATGCGTGATGAAACTTATCAAAAGCTTTTGTAATGAATTTTTTACATAAAAGAAGGTACCGATTTCTAAATTTAATAATGTATTTGATTTGAAAAAAATAAGACACTGAATTATCAATCAAGGAAATAAATAGTAATGGACGGTAATGAATAGAATTTTCAAAATACGGAACTATAAACAATGGTTCGTTTTCCAGATAATTTTAATAAGTCCACCCCGCTAAAATTTCGTGGAGTATATCTTTGGAAGGCTTACAAAGCTTGCCAATTTTTATCTCATGATCCAACGTAAAATTTTCCCAAGTGGTAACAAATCTTTTTTGATGCCTTTGAGATAAGGTTTTAGGTAAATTTATAAAATTTGTCAGCCTATTTGATCAATTTTTAAAATATTGATGTTTAAATTCATAACGCATTGTGGAATGATGGCTCAATGAACCTAATTTTACTATTACGTTTAAATAATGAGTGAATAAATGATGTTTAGGGATTAGTTTAAGCTTAAATATATTCACAACAATTGACAAATGACTTTCAATAAAATTTTTCATTTTGGCAATTACACTAAAATCAACAGTTTTTGAAAAATCAATTTGCAAAATTTCAAGAATTGTTGTAAGCCCTTCCCACCTAATCATTGTAGAAATGGTGATTAAATCACCAAAGATAAACGGTAAATGGATTGCTAAACACCAGCATTGTGAAGCTGAGAGTCAAAAAGAATCTTTGTTAATAAAAGACGTAAGTAATACTTTTCTGTACAGGTAACCGTAATTAAAAGAATGTATCCTGTCGTTTATATGTTGCATACTAATTATTTTTTAATCGGGAAAAAAATTAAATAAAGCCAAAATTATGAAAGGTACTACTCCTTCGAGTAAATCATGCATTGGATCTACAGCACACTTATTTAAAATATCGTAGTTCGTTAGTTCGTTAAGAATAGATAAACTTTTGACACCTTTTTTTAAGTTTTTATCATCATTTAAAAAATTTGTGGTTAAATTAGTAAGAGTCCGCATTTTTTCCACATTCTCAATATATGTGCTTTGTATTTCCAATTTATTTATTTCGCAGAATTGACAAAAATAATTTGCATTGAAAATAATTGATTTGCACCTAAATTGTCGTGCGTAAAACTAGTAATAGAAGCTAGAAGAACACCCTTATCAGTGGGAATGCCAACTGTCTCTAAAATTTTCAAATCATCAACAAGCGGTTTAAGAATTTGATTGTAAGTAGTTGATTGCCTAATATCATTTGCATTAAATAATGCTGCTAAGTGGATATTTTCAGAACTTGATAAATAAATTGTTGGAAGATTTAAAATGGTAAAATAAATTGCACCAATTTTGTGAATCGTTTTATGGCTTCCTAAAGGGTTGGTACATTCGAAATTGCCATACAAAAATTGTAACATTATAGCATTAGGGTTATTTTGATAGAATTTATTTTTAAAAATATAACCACAACAAAATTTGGATAGTTTATTTGGAATACAAACATGTATATCGAAAAAGTACTCATTAAAACTCGTATTTTTAAATAAAGCTTTAAGGGTTTCTAATACAGAAATATATTGGAAAGTATTTTGCACCAAACATTTTTTATATGTTTTCAATTTTCGGCAATATTTACGATCCCAACGCACACTTATTGATAGTTCTTTTGGCTTTATAAAAAAGTCCGACTTCTGAAATGTAGTAGTGCTTTTGTGTTTTGTCAGAAATTTTTTTAAAAAGTTTTCATGCTGCTGACTAATGGCCTTAGTTTTTTTTTAAACCTCCTCCAAACCTAAAGAAGAATTGTCTGCTGTTAGAATAATGCTAAAGTAGTCAGAATATATGGCTTGAATGAAATCGAAACTATTTCTTAACATTTTATTGATTGTCGTATCAGGTAAATCTAAATTTTCTAAATTGGAAGTAAACATTGCTAAGCTTGTATTAAATTTGGATACAGAATTATTGTCTCTGAAAACTAGTTTTAAATTCCGATAAATTATTTATATATTGTGCTTCTAAACAACGAGCACTAGAATTTGGCTCACCTGGTTTTCTAGCGATATTAGAACATTTCATAGCATGTTTTTTAAGACCTGAATATTTGTTAAATGTCGCTGAACAATCTTCATTGCAAACACAGCGCAAAACTAAGAACTTCGATTCTAACAACGATTGATCTAATTTTAAATGACTTGTCAGTTTAGTAATAATATGCGTTTTTTCTTACAGACGAAACATAAATAGTCGTTCATATTTAAATTCTTGTTATAGTTATGTTACATTACATTAGATTTCATGTTTTATATATATGTATGTACATACATAAATGTAAAAAAAGTTAAAATAATATTTTAAAAGGTAATAAAAATAAATTATAATAGAATTACGAAATTAATAGTTTATGTAGGGACTGATTTCAAATTATTTACCTGAAAATTTTATAAATTTCTCGTGCAGATCTTGGACAGTCACCGGCGTGTTAGTTAAATCTATTTTATATAAATATTTTTGCAAAAAACATCAAAATGGGTCCACAAATCTTGATTCCCGAAACGGTATTAAATTGCCATCTATTGCAATGATGTATTGCTCTATATCAGCTTTGGTTTTCCCTATTAAAATTATGGAAAGGGCATGATCAACGGGCTGGCAAAGATATTCTTTGTGCAATCCTGCCTGCAATAAAAATAATACAAAGTTAGTAATATCTCAAGAATGGTCTTTAAAATTTCGTTAAGTTCTGAAAATATACTGGTAATTACATTTAATTTATTTAAAAATCTCACCGGTTTATGTATAACAATTTTGTCAACTGATTTTTCATCCGTCAACCGATTAAATTTCACTCGCCCAGCTGGAGAAGGTGGTAGCAGCCTCAACAAATTTAAGAATGAGAGTGTCTGAGTATCCCAATCTAAAATACTTAAGAAATAGATTTTTCAATTCTTAAATTGATTACCGTAC
Source organism: Tipula vernalis (assembly GCA_958295665.1). Lineage (NCBI taxonomy): Eukaryota > Metazoa > Arthropoda > Insecta > Diptera > Tipulidae > Tipula > Tipula vernalis. The sequence continues at coordinate 432,216,626 of OY282558.1, forward strand.
TTACCAATATTTCTGTCAATTTCTGTATACAACACACTTTTTTCTGAGTTTTTTACAATAGAAAATATATTATATATACTGGTACCACTCCCATTCAATTGATAAAGTTGGTGTTATTCCATGCCTCAACGTAAAATCATATACAATCTGTGTTATAAGAAAGGTTTAATTATAAACTTTATAGTGGCGATTTTTTTTAATAATAGCTGTATTTCATGACACCAACTGATTTAAATCTGATCAAGTTTTATGTGGGAAAGGACAATAAAATTTGTTTCAACATTGGTTTTGGATCATACATTTTGATATCAAACAAAATTAGTCCGCCTGCAGTATCGTTTTGGAAAACATTATATGATCCCGTTAAAGGTGAAGAAATGCAACTACTAATAATATCGATCATAACATTTCATAAAAATACTCACGAACTCTGGGCAAACACAAAAATATCGGCAAAATTTCAAAAATAGTAAAGGCCTCCTTCTAAATTTCTTTTTTTCGATATTCTGAAGTTGATTGTAACTTTTCTTTGGCCAAAGGTATTTCTTCAGGAAGAGATGCAGATTTTAGTAAATGTTAATCTCTTAAAATTGTTTCCAGATCTATATTTTCTATTTCCATTGGCTCATCGGTTTCAGCTTCGAAATCCTGTTCTATTTTTCTTTTTTACCCTTTCGTTTTTCAATTTTGTTTGCAAAAATCCAATGTTCATTCGCTCTTTCTATAGATTCATAATATCCAGTATTTAAATCTGCCGATGAATGCGTTTGCTTTTCCAAATCTATTATTAATTTCGTTTTAATTTTTAAAATAAAACAGCACATTAATGAGTAATAAACTGTTCCATATACCGAACAAAAATATTTTTTTCAGTAACAGCCCCATGGACAGCCCCATAAAGCAATCAAAATTTTCTATTTTTATATTGGTGTTTTGAAGTACTGTGTCGTATATTGTAATGTACCTGGTCATAAAAATGTTATAACCAATTTTATTTCAGTTTCTATAACTAAAATTCTGAATGTTATCCTATTCCCGTAGGTTAGGAATTTGAATTTCTATACCGTTTTAATTAAATGTCTTTACATATATAGTTACTTAAATCATACGACACTACAGTGAATGGCTAAAACACAATTAAAACTTACCTGAAAAGACGTAGTCCATATATTTAAGATGTTCCGTTGAACTGTACTTCACAATTTCCACAATCTTGTGCAGGTGGTTTTCAAAAGGCGGATCTGTAGCCGCCCGTTTTCGATTTGGCTACTCCAGGCGTAAAGTAGGACGGTAAAAAATAAATCAAGAACAAACAACAACAACAACAAATTTTCAACCGTGTGGGAGATAGCTGGCTTTTTCATAAAGCATTTTTACAAAGCTATAAAGCAGTTTCCTTGCAGTAATGTGCTAGTCGCTTTAGCAGATATTATCAATTCAAATATGTCCAATTTGCGAACTAAATTACCTCAACTGCACAATGCATTTTTTCAGAATCTGAAGATTTGTTGGTAAAATCAAGGCACTCTATATGGGGCACCAGTACCCTGATTCTCTTAAAATTAAGATAATGTGTAAACGTGTATTCTTGTGAAAAGCAAAGCTTACTTTATTGAGTTCGCAATTTTTCGCTTTGACTACTACTCAAATAATACTGAAAATCTGCAAACTCATCATACTGTTAAAGTTAGCCTAAAGTGAAAAGTCGATAATGCAGATTGTGTTATTCCAGCCGAAAATAAAAAAAATGGTTATGCAGATTGTCTAATCCCAGCCGAAAGTTTCCATCCAAAAGTTAAAAGTCGATAATGCAGATTATGATATAACATTCAAACCGAAAATAAAAAAATTAGTAGTTATCAGCCAAAAATAAATAGGATACATAGAAATCTATAAATATAAATTTTTGTAAATAAATTTACGTGTAAAACTTTGCTTCGTAGAAAATATCGGAAAATCAGAAGAATATACAAAATTGGAATAAAATCAGCCTCTAGATTATATAACTAAAGCTAAATCGTTTTTATGTGATTTGTCAATAGCTGCCGAATTAATAAATTCTGTTCAAGTTTCCCGTGGGATCCATCCATCATTTGAATCCATCTCCAGACATAACACCCTAGAGGCTGATTTATTCATCCATTTCTTAATTTCGGCTGGAAACTTTATTGAATTTTCCGAGATTTCCCACGGGAAACTTGTACTGATTTTTTTTCCTGCGATAGCTATTGATAAATCACATCAATGCAATTCATCTCCAGATATACCACTCTAAAGGCTGATTTTATACAAATTTTCTAATAATTTTTGGAAAATCGAATTTTCCGAGATTTCCCACGGGAAACTTGAACTGAATCTTTTTCCTGCGATAGCTATTGAGTAATCACATCAATTGAATCCTTTTCCAGACATAACACTCTAGAGGCTGATTTTATACAAATTTTCTAATAATTTTTAGAAAATCCAATTTTCCGAGATTTCCCACGGGAAACTTGAACTGAATTTTTTTCCTGCGATAGCTATTGACAAGTCACATCAATCCAATCCATCTCCAGACATAACACTCTATAGGCTGATTTTATTTATCCATTTCTTACTTTCGGCTAGAAACTTTTTTGAATTTTCCGAGATTTCCCACGGGAAACTAGAACTGAATTTTTTTTCTGCAATAGCTATTGATAAATCACATCAATGCAATTCATCTCCAGACATAACACTCTAAAGGCTGATTTTATACAAATTTTCTAATAATTTTTGGAAAATCGAATTTTCCGAGATTTCCCACGGGAAACTTGAACTGAATCTTTTTCCTGCGATAGCTATTGAGTAATCACATCAATTGAATCCTTTTCCAGACATAACACTCTAGAGGCTGATTTTATACAAATTTTCTAATAATTTTTAGAAAATCGAATTTTCCGAGAATTCCCACGGAAAACTTGAACTGAATTTTTTTCCTGCGATAGCTATTGAGTAATCACGTCAATTGAATCCATCTACAGACATAACACTGTAGAGGCTGATTTTATACAAATTTTCTAATAATTTTTAGAAAATCGAATTTTCCGAGATTTCCCACGGGAAACTTGAACTGAATTTTTTTCCTGCGATAGCTATTAACAAGTCACATCAATCCAATCCATCTCCAGACATAACACTCTATAGGCTGATTTTATTCATCCATTTCTTACTTTCGGCTAGAAACTTTTTTGAATTTTCCGAGATTTCCCACGTGAAACTAGAACTGAATTTTTTTTCTGCAATAGCTATTGATAAATCACATCAATGCAATTCATCTCCAGACATAACACTCTAAAGGCTGATTTTATACAAATTTTCTAATAATTTTTGGAAAATCGAATTTTCCGAGATTTCCCACGGGAAACTTGAACTGAATCTTTTTCCTGCGATAGCTATTGAGTAATCACATCAATTGAATCCTTTTCCAGACATAACACTGTAGAGGCTGATTTTATACAAATTTTCTAATAATTTTTAGAAAATCGAATTTTCCGAGATTTCCCACGGGAAACTTGAACTGAATTTTTTTCCTGCGATAGCTATTAACAAGTCACATCAATCCAATCCATCTCCAGACATAACACTCTATAGGCTGATTTTATTCATCCATTTCTTACTTTCGGCTAGAAACTTTTTTGAATTTTCCGGAGATTTCCCACGGGAAACTAGAACTGAATTTTTTTTCTGCAATAGCTATTGATAAATCACATCAATGCAATTCATCTCCAGACATAACACTCTAAAGGCTGATTTTATACAAATTTTCTAATAATTTTTGGAAAATCGAATTTTCCGAGATTTCCCACGGGAAACTTGAACTGAATCTTTTTCCTGCGATAGCTATTGAGTAATCACATCAATTGAATCCTTTTCCAGACATAACACTCTAGAGGCTGATTTTATACAAATTTTCTAATAATTTTTAGAAAATCGAATTTTCCGAGATTTCCCACGGGAAACTTGTACTGAATTTTTTTCCTGCGATAGCTATTGACAAGTCACATCAATCCAATCCATCTCCAGACATAACACTCTATAGGCTGATTTTATTTATCCATTTCTTACTTTCGGCTAGAAACTTTTTTGAATTTTCCGAGATTTCCCACGGGAAACTTGAACTGAATTTTTTTTCTGCAATAGCTATTGATAAATCACATCAATGCAATTTATCTCCAGACATGACACTCTAAAGGCTGATTTTATACAAATTTTCTAATAATTTTTGGAAAATCGAATTTTCCGAGATTTCCCACGGGAAACTTAAACTGAATTTTTTTCCTCCGATAGCTATTGAGTAATCACATCAATTGAATCCTTTTCCAGACATAACACTCTAGAGGCTGATTTTATACAAATTTTCTAATAATTTTTTGGAAAATCGAATTTTCCGAGATTTCCCAAGGGAAACTTGAACTAATTTTTTTTTCCTGCGATAGCTATTGACAAGTCACATCAATCCAATCTATCTCTAGACATAACAGTCTAGAGGCTGATTTATTTTCGGCTGGAATATCAATAGCATGATCTGCATTATTGACTTTTCACTTTCGGCTGAAACTTTCGGCTAACTTTAACATGGTAAACTCATCACTCATCACAAAAGTAAGCTTAGCTGTTTACAAGTTTTCACATTTACACATTATCTTATTTTTTAGAGAATCAGCATTCAGTTACACTCAAACATGACAGAGATTACATAATTTTAATAAAAAAGTTGTATCTGCTTTGCCTAAATATTTAGATTAGGTCCTCGCTGAATACAAAAATTACGCTGCAAGACCGCACCAAAACCATGAGTGTAAGTCTGGATTTACAATACTCTAAAATCCTCCCATAAGCTTAGACTAGGGATATAAAAATTATTTCATAATTCATTTAACCTTTTCAGACTGGAATGTTATATGGTAGTTTGGATTTATGCAGTGTTTTGTGACCAGTTGTCGCCACCAAACCAATTGTATTAGCAATTTTTTTAAATTCAATCCACAATATATTTCGAGACTTAATAACTGTCCTGTTTTTTTTTTTAAGGCTTCGTCCAGGTTTAGTGATTTTTGAGCCCGTCGTCCCCTAGGTACTTACTAATAAGGTATCTGATAATCATTTCTGACATGTCTGAATTCCCATATCTGTCAAAATTACGCTTTTGAAAATGAAAAGGGTTCGAAGCTGAAGTTGCTTTAGGATAAATTTTTCATTTACTACTTAAAATTTAGGTAGAAATACGGTTCCGCTGGTCAGTACTCTTCTCTATGAGAAAAACTTAAAAACCTCAAAACGACAATCTAAAAATATATCTGTGATTTTGTGGAGAGTTGTGGCCATGCTAAAAAAAACTATTTAGCTCGAGCAGCACACAGAAGCTTAACGCTTTAATATAGTAAAATAAATAAAGAGCTACCATTAAATAAAATTGTTTTCTTTTAATATTCTAATTTGGCTCAAAAATTGTAATTTGCTGGATCGTGATTTTTTTTTAACGCAAAATACTAACAGTTATTTATGTCTAAGTTCTAGCTATTGTATTTCATATGTACTTCCTTCTGAATAGAAAGATTGCCCTGAAACTGCCCTTGACTGAGATACTGGCATCACTTGATTGAAGAGAAACAACCTGTTCCCTTTCTTTTATCAGGCTGACTCTGTTAAAACTCAGATAAACCCTCGAACGAAGTGGAGCAAGCCTCTAACCTCAATCCAACTCTATAACTCTAATTCTCCAATTCCACAACATAATATTTATGTTGTCAAATAAACACACTGACTTAGTGAATTATAAACTAATTTCTTAAAATTTTGCCCGTACCCATATTTTTTTTTATTTTAAAAATAAGACAGACAATTGGCAACATAAGCAGGCTGAGGCTTTATCCAGGTGCGAATGTGATAGCAGCAATATTTAAATATTTTTATAAAAAATTCTTACAATTTTTTGCTCAAAATACGATTTTCTGTGAATAACAAAACACGTCATTCCTTGAGTATTTTGCTTTCAACCTTAAAATTGTCGGCATTTTTAGTATTATAAAAGTTCTTTATTTTTTTATTTGGGGTTTGACTTTGAACTTCCCTTAATAAATCTAAAAATCGTAAACCTTTTTCGTTCGATTATACCGAAGCTGCCTAAGGTTTAAATAGTTGTGTTTTAGTTAATAATAATAGTTTGTGTTCCTTCTAATATTGGTACAGGACACTGGAATTACAAACATCATATTAGAGCCGTATTTCCAACGCATGTGTCGAATTTCTTCATAAGCGGCTAAGAACAGTCAAGTTCTATCCTAATTGGCCATATTCCAGATGAAAATAATAGCCAAGTTTGTGCCTGCACAGAGTTGCGTTAAAATTAATTATAAAGAATACGCACGTTTCTTTGAAAATAAAACGTAATTAGAAAGTAAAGTGGAAACCTCGATTAAAAACATGAGACTTTGAACATTGGCGACATCAGCCGGTTGTAGAATTCTGGTAGCGTTACACGGTAAAAACAAATTCTAGTAAATTTACTAGAGTTGAGCATACTTGACAATCTAGTTGAATCTAGTAAAAAAACTTTACTAGATTTCTGATAATAACAAATTCAAGTAAATTTGACTAGAAATATCAATAAATTACTCGAACTTCAGTAAATAATCCTGTTGTTATTCATAACAAGAATTCTGGTCAAAATATCGGATAAACCATATTTTTATAAGGTTTCTAGTAAAATTGAATGATATTGTTTACTGAATTTTCCAGTAAATCTATGTGATTTCTGATAATTTTACCATTTCAACTAGTTTAACAAAATAACGAGGAAATCACATAATTTAGAACGGAATTCAGGTAAATAGGTGTTCCAACTAGATTTATCAGTGAAAGTACTAGATTCCATTGAGTTTTTCATAAAAACAAAAGTGGAATTTTGTTTTAAAATTTGGTACATACAATATTTCTTATATGTAGATATATATTTATTTAAAAAATTCTATGTATATCACATTTCATGCACTAAAAAATTACATTTCGTTTTTATTGTAAAGTTCGGTGCATAAATTTGACACTCTGGCTGATGGCGTTACACCTTTTATTTTATAAAAATACACCTCCATGAAATTATAAAAGTGTACGCATTTTTCCAAGTATTTCAGTCCGAAAATGTAGAAAACTTTAAATAGAGTGTCGAATGCCTCTAAAAAGCTTTTGTCTACAATATAGGATTCACCATCGATTATTAAATGGTAAGTTTCCTGGTGATGCATTGGTCCGATTGCATAAGAAATAGGTACGGTTGTGTCTGCTTATTTGTTTCGATCACCTCAATTGATGATTTTTGCAGCTAAGAAATAAATATCAAATTATAATTATATAGTGGAATAGCCATAAACAATTGATATTTTAATTACCTCAGCCCAAATGCAAAGTTACTCATGCAGGTGACAGCAAACTCCCTGTTGTATGTATCTGATGAAATTTTTGAATTAAGGTTATTTCCAGTTTCAAATTTTATTGAAGCCAAAGCCCTCAGAAAATCTTAGAATAGAAGAACGAATAATTTACAGTAAACTTATATATCTACATATATATACATATATATATATATAAATATATATATATATATATATATATATATATATATATATATATATATATATATATATATATATATATATATATATATATATATATATATATATATATATATATATATATATATATATATAAATATATATATACATATATGTATATGTGTATGTTTATATATGTAGATATAAAATTTTCTAGGAAATATAAATTGCCGTACCGTCTTCGATTATGCTAAAATGGCCGGCTTTTAATAGTATTCTCGTGTGTATTTAGTAAATTAAATTCCAGGTTAATCTAAAGTAAACAGAACAAAAAAAAGTAGTGCAAATATTAACATTTCCAATATAATTATTTGGCATAATTTGCAATTTCACCTTGATAATTCACTAAATATTGATGTAGGAGCTCGGTTGCTGACGCCGAGTTTGCCATTAAAAGTTGTCTTTTACTGAATGATTTTTGAAACAGCTTCATAATTGTTTCCTTGTTTTCGTCCGTAGGATCTATTTTATTGAGATCTTCAGTGCTAACCTCGATTTGCTAGATTAGAAAAAATACACACACATATAAATAATACATACATACGCATATATACATAGATTTGTAATAGTTACCTCGTTGTCTTCTATAATGCATATATATTTTTTTTTTTGGAACATATTTTTTTCGTGCTGAATGGTAATGTTTTGCGCATATTGCTAATTCGATCCGTCAGTTTGCTTTTTTTGGCTTATAGAACCTCTTGGGTTGAGTCATAAACTCTGAAAAAAGACATACATATATGTACATATATTTATATATATTAATTTATATTATAGTTCAACTTTATGGGTATTACATATTCAGGAAGCCCTTCTATTGGAATACAATTCAATTGCGGGTAGCAGTGAACGATCGCCTTAGCACAATTAATTTTATCAACGGTTTGTTTATAGCTTTCCAAATTGTTTAAAAATTAATTAGCATATATTGAAGTTCGAAACAAAACTAAAAGAAACGAAGCTTAGTTTCCACAGACAGACACTAGATCATCAACAATTATTCGTGTTAAGTTTAATATTTCAGTGTAGCCTATCTCCCATTGGTTTTCTAACTTTTGGTAAAGTGGCTTGTTTCTCATCAATGATATGGAATTTAGAACTTTCTCCTAGAAATAAAAAATAATACTGAATATTAAATTATCTTTTGTACATAAGTTAAAAAAATATTTATTATCGAGCTATAATATCCCGAAGCAGGAGGGCAAATGCAATCGATAAATTCAATTAACAATTTATTAACTAATTCAGTCTCTGGGATGTTTATGCTACACAATGCTTGTGGTGTCAGCAATAGTTGTAACGCTTCTAATTTTTTCCGTGGTCCAATTGTTATTTTCATTTCTGCAAAATCTGCGTTATAACTACAAATAATTTTGTTAACAACTGAATTAACTGTAATTTTGCCTAAAAACAATTTTTTGTTAGAGTAATTAATTCAATTAAATTCTAATTAATATTTTCAAAAAGTGTATTATTTATATACTTTTTTAAGTTGTTTGTGTTGCGTTGCATTAAAAATTGAGCAGGTATAAATATGTTTGGACAGTATTATGAGTTTTCTCAACTGAACAATTTATATTTTTACGCGATTTAACCACAAATATATCTTAAATAACTAATTTTATTACAGCGAAAAGTGCCATATATTCAAGTACTTGATGGGCAAAATTCGTAAGAGAACAACAAAGTAAAATAATACACGCTGTGATTACATAATAATAATACACTTTAGTTTGATAGCACCGATTTTACAAAATGGAAAATTACCATAAGAATATTTTCTTGGATAAAAAAAAAATTAAAAATATTACAACACAAATTGCATTGTAAAAACACAAGGAGAATTAGCCATTTTTTTAATTATCCAATGCAATTGTTGATGTAATATTTTTAATTTTTTTAAATAAATTACCTAGAAAATACTCTTCATATTTCATCGAAATTATTTTCTTAAAAATTTATTTTCAACGATATTTCTATGAAAAAAAAAAACACTGTGTATCGCCATTTTTTCAGCGCGTCGTATAAAAAGGATTTTTTGGTAAAGACGAAATAAATTAATTCACCAACCACATGTGATTTATTTTTTCAACTAACTATGCAGACTTACCAATTAATATTTGAATGATTTCGGCTGAAACCTCATTCTCTAACAGAATTAATTTAAAGGCATCCATTTTTTAGTTTAAAACACACACCACTTTTTTTATTAAATTTCACTATTATTTTCCCACTTTCACGTGCAACCTTTCCAAAATTTAACAATCGACTGATTAATAGACGAAGTACGAAGATGTATCAGAAAAAACGATGTAAAAATGTGGTTAACGGTTAAAATTACAAGAATTCTAGTTTTCAGATATCCAGGAAAAATGCAGTTTTTACTGGAATTCAAGTAAAAATTATATTTATATCAAATTAACTAGAATTCAAGTAAAATATTCTGATTTCTAGAAACCTGGTAATTATTTTGACCTGATTTCAGATAAATTAACTAGTGATCCATTTTTTTCATAAAAAGGAATTGATCTAGTATTTTTCTAGTTATTTTATTAATATTTTATTACTGGATATCAAGTATTATTTACAATTGAACTAAAATATTAATAGAAATTAGTAAAAATCTGGTTTTTATTATAATTTGACATGAAATCCATTACATTCATTTTAAAATTTAACTGGAAAGTTGATTTTTCCATATTTTTAACTAGAATTTTACTGAATCATAGTTAAAATTTGTAAAAACCGACAATCTAGTTGACATTTACTAGAATTTGTAATTACCCTATAGGGTACAAAGCAACGAAAATTATTTTTAGCTTTACACATAGCTTGCTGACAACTAATATTAGATGTGTTGCATGTCTAATGGCAAAACATATTACTGGGAATGTAGTTCTTAGCTGCAAGTGATATGGATAGAGAACTTTAGAGATATATTCTTCCACTTATATACATTTTTGCTCCCTTTGCAGCTAGAACCGTTTTGGTTTTTGAACAAATTAAAAAATTTGTCTCATCGCCGTTTAATATTCGGGTAGGGTCTTTAAGTATATCCATATAATTTTGTTCAATTAGAAATTCGTTATAATCAAACTAGTAATGAATATCGAAAATTGCTACAGTAGCGCTTGCTGAAGAAACAGTGTCAGTAAATCTTAACGAAAGAGAGGGATGACGCTTTAAAGACGATGCGGACTACCCTTTTCCTGGTATATTTGCCTCTCCAAAGGTATGAGATCTGTCGGTTTGTTGTAGAAAGTATTTCACTGCGCTAGTAACATCCTCCTTTCGCTTCGAAAAAACCCTTTTTTTCGAAAATTTAATCCAATCAACTATCCGTTCTTCTTCTCCTTCCATCAAAACTGTACCTGGACCTGGCCGTGTTGTTGAAAAATTGATGAAATATCCATTATTCGAAATCTTGAAAAATTGGATTTTAAACGTATCTATGAAAATAAATATCTCAAAACATTCTTTTATCAGCAAACATCTGACTATGATTTTTCGATAGACCTATGTGTGTAGTTGAATTGTGCTCATCCGCTAAAATGTCATATTGGGTTTTAAAGAACGATTAGGGCAAGATAATTTCGCAGTAGACTTAAATACAAGATTTTGACTGCAACACAATTTCTGCAGCCCTCCAACTGTGCTGAACAAAATTTAAAAAAATTTGCATTTTGTTAGGCTTGAAGCGAAAAGATGTCGGTCAATATGGCTTGAAATGATTGATTCTCTCAAAACTTTAATCAGCCTGAAGTAGTTATTTATCCTTGACAGGTGAAAGGTATATGGAAGCCTACATTTTATGTACTGTTAAGACAAGTTTCAGTCGTGCAAAACGAGATATGGCCAATTTCGATCGTTAATACGTTATGAGGTTAATATTCACAAATAACTTTCTTGGCTTAAATTAAGACCTGCTCCCAGACAATTTCTGCAATATTGTAAGGCAAAGTTAAATAACTTTAGAAATTGTTTTTCAGTTTTATTAAAAATATCGTTAGGACTTATCAAGAAGAACTCACAATCAAAAATATTTCTAGAGTACCTATGTACCACTGGAGTTACCATCAATCAAAAACCAAGCAAATTTTGTTAGCAACAGCTGCAAGCGATAATGCAGATTGTGGTAATCCAATCAAAAGTAAAGAAATGATAATGCAGATTGTGTAATCCACGCCGAAATTGTTCTGTCGGAAGTAAAAAGTCGATAATGCAGATTATGTTAATAACAATCCAGCCGAAAGTAAAATTATTTAGTCACAAAATAATCACTCGTACTTAATATTTTGTGAATTTGTGTTGCTTTTCTTGCAATTTTTTTACTTAAAATTTCCTCAGGTGATAAGTATTGGTATGATTTTACCAAATTTTTACGGCCATCACTGCCATCTTTGTAATGTACATTGACTTAATGACCAAACGAATTGTAGTAAGCTTTTATTTTAATTTGACCAGTATTCTGTTGTTATGAATTTTTTTATATTTTGGTTTAAATAATTCAATTATTATAAGAAAATGAAAACGATTTACTTAAACGACATTCATATATGTTGAAATTCGAATATTTATGAAAGTATTTCAGAAATCATAATTAAGAATTTGTAACGTTTTCATTTAAAAATTTGTCTTAGGAAAAAAGTGATTACCCATATGTTTTTTGTATTTTACTATGAAAAGTTTGGGGTTTTCCTCGTTTCTAATTCCTTTATAAAAGCTGTGCTTTTTAGACTATGGCTTTGTATTATCAAGGTTGCTTTGATCGCGGCCCTGAAACCGAATTGTTTTTAATGCTGAATATGGCAGCCTACTCATCTCGATGAGTGAAAGGAATAAAACAAGGTAAAGATTTGTTTAAATTGTTACAAGAATTTTACTTGGTAGCAAGTGAATATATTTATTATTAAATTGTTGGATATGAAAATATTTGAAGGTCAGGTTAAGGCTTGAAAAAAATCTCTTGTTGAAGAGTCTACAAGAGTCTCTGTTGTAGCAGTACAACTTTTTTATTTGTATACAATTTTTACAACGGTGGTCTTTATTCTATGTGCGTTCGACTGAGAGTCAAATCCACTCATTATTTCACTACTACATATTGACAGTAATGCCATTTAACATAATATAAAGAAGTGGATTAGATAAGTTAAGTATTTATAAAATGGATATATAAAAAAAAAACATTAAATAGAGCCAACATCTTTTTTATAAATTTTGTTATCAAAAAAAAATTCTGAATTATTCAAAACAATGACTAGAGCAGTAAAAAAAATTAATTTTTGTTAATTTAGATTTTAGTAAAAAATGTTTGATTGTTTTACGTGGAATTTTGATATAAAAAGGAACTCGTTTTGGAAGTAATTTTCATTATGCTTATGATGATAATCCCGAATTTGGATTGAAAGCTCTAGCATAAATAAAAATAAAGAACCCTATACCAATAAAGTTGTTTGTTTAAATATTAAGAATTGGCTCAATATAAATCAAAATAAATTATTGACATGTTTTCTATTTTGAAAAATTCCATAATGCATTGAATTCAATGTTTAATTGCAGCCGTTCAAGTATTTTGTTTCTTTTGGATGAGTATAAAGGGAGATCAAATGTCTAGAAAACAAAGCATTATGAAAACGTAACCGACAAACTCAAATGGGAGCATCTCGAAACTTCAACAATAAAAATCCCCCAAAAAAAAAATCTCGATAAACACAAAGTAAAGTACCTGAAACTCCCATTAGATCTTTGTTAAATATGATTTACTACAATTTGATAAGAAAAGGAAGCTACAAAGTTTCTTGTCATTCTGAATGCGAAAGGGCAATATTGCAAAACGATTATAAACATTAGATTACGAGCAAAAACGCCTCGAATTGCACCAATCTTACGAATTTTGCAATGGTTCCTCCCTAATATATTTATATAGAGAATGTATAAATAATATGCAAAAATTATAAATATTTACATTTATATACATTTGTACAAAAAGAAAATCCATAAATAAATTAAAATTCAGGATTCTATTAAGATTTTACTGCTTCTGTTGTTATTCTAATATAAAATAAATTAATTTCTTATTTTTATTTTATAGTAACACTTTTAAAACGATATAGATAAAGAACTAAAATAATTTTCTATTGCAGATTATAAATAAAATTTATAAAAAACATTAATTTTAAAATAACATATAAAAATGTTAAATCTAATAGTTTTCCAACTGACAAATTCATTTAATTTAAAATAAATAAAATATAAATATTTGTTTTACATTTAATTTATATGAATATATATATGTACATAGATATTATACATACATTATGTACTTATATGTTATGTGAATTTAGAAACAAAAATCTGTGCTAATTTATTTTAATATTAAATTTCAATATAATGATATACAAATAATGATAATTGAAAATATTATTTTTTAATTAAGATTTTGGTTAATTTTTTATATTTTAATGTAAATATAATAAAATGTATATTGTGTGTTTATATAAAATAATATGAGTGTTTTCATTCATATCATATTAAAGCATTCTTTTGATCTTTTTATTTTAAATAAATATTTAATTTCATTAAGAGGCATAATGTTTTATACTTTTCTAGCAGTGTATTCATTTAATTCCAATAGAAAATGCCGCTCAATCTTATTAGTTCGAAAAATGGGCAAATCTGAAGAACAAATCGATTTATTGATTTATGGTTTACATTTACGTACTGTCAATTTTTTTACAATAAATTATTCTTGTTTTGTTTCTTGAAAAAGTCGCTAAGTAAAATACTGTTACGTTTTTGCCTTGTCAATCAAGGTTCGTATCACTGGATTGTGAATAATACAAACTGAATTCAATTTATCACCAACGAATTTATTTATTTCACAAAATTTATTACAACACAGTTTATCAATAAAAATTCACAAAATCACTTTATATAAATTATTCTTAAATTTTACTGATCACTTTTACTTTATTTATCGCAATACAACACTTTTTAAATCACTTTTCAATTCCTTTTAATCTTTATACTATCGCTTACCAAATATTACTGATCCAATTCGATTTCGTTCGCCTTTTACTTTCTTTTACTCTAGTAAAATAAAGTATAGTAATCATGAAAATTTTGGACCTTGAGATTTTTGGAGATTTATTTGTTTTGAGGTCCCCTGAGTACGAAAAAGTGGGTTTCGAAATGGTGTCTGTCTGTCAGTCTGTCAGTCTGTCAGTCTGTCAGTCTGTCAGTCTGTCAGTCTGTCAGTCTGTCAGTCTGTCAGTCTGTCAGTCTGTCAGTCTGTCAGTCTGTCAGTCTGTCAGTCTGTCAGTCTGTCAGTCTGTCAGTCTGTCAGTCTGTCAGTCTGTCAGTCTGTCAGTCTGTCAGTCTGTCAGTCTGTCAGTCTGTCAGTCTGTCAGTCTGTCAGTCTGTCAGTCTGTCAGTCTGTCAGTCTGTCAGTCTGTCAGTCTGTCAGTCTGTCAGTCTGTCAGTCTGTCAGTCTGTCAGTCTGTCAGTCTGTCAGTCTGTCAGTCTGTCAGTCTGTCAGTCTGTCAGTCTGTCAGTCTGCCTGTGTCCTCTCTACAGCCCAGATGGTTTAACCAATCGAACTGAAACTTCAGATTTAAGCTTTTTTGATATATTGGGAGGTCCCAGTGAATTTTACTCCAAATCGGCTGACCGGAAGTGGTCACTCCCTTGGTCCAGAAAATTTGTTTTGCAAATATCTTAAAAAGTATGAGGTTTACAAAAAAGAACTTAATAAAAAATGTTTCCAAAAATAAAAAACAAATAAAAATAAAAAAAAAAAATTAAAAAAAAAAATTAAAAATTTAAAAATTAAAAAAAAAAAAAATTAAGAAAAAAATAAAATTTCTCAAAATTCTGTGTTCGTAAAACAAAGGCGTGTGTTGACCACACCCCAATTTTAACTAGGTAATTAAGAGACCTATTCCATGTGCTAGCGAAATCTTTATCATCATTGTTGAGTGCGATTTCCAAAGAATAATTTCGTAGAACTTTTATTAAACGAACGATCCGTATGGATTAGGGTTTCCTAACTAGGTAATTGAGCAACCTATTCTATGTGCTAGCCAAACCTTTGTCATCATTGTTAGCAATAAACGACATTGGCCCTTGGGAGTTGAGTGCGATTTCCAAAAAAATAATTTTTCCGAACTTTTACTAAACGAACGATTCGTATGGATTAGGGGTTTCTGACTAGGTAATTGAGCAACCTATTCTATGTGCTACCCAAACATTTTTGTCATCATTGTTGAGTGCGATTTCCAAAAAATAATTTCGTAGAACTTTTACTAAACAAACGATTCGTATGGATTAGGGTTTTCTAACTAGGTAATTAAGGGACCTATTCTATGTGCTAAACTTTTACTAAACAAACGATCCGTATGGATTAGGATTTTCTAACTAGGTAATTAAGGGACCTATTCCATATGCTAGCGAAACCTTTGTCATGATTGTTGGCAATAACCGATATTGGCCCTTGGGAGTTTAGTGCGATTTCCAAAAAATAATTTTGCAGAACTTTTACTAAACGAACGATTCGTATGGATTAGGGTTTTCTAAATAGGTATTTGAGGGACCTATTCTATGTGCTAGTCAAACCTTTGTGATCATTGTTGGCAATGGCCGATATTGGCCCTTATGAGTTGAGTGCGATTTCCATAAAATAATTTTGCAAAACTTTTACTAAACGAACGATCTGTATGGGTTAGGGTTTTCTAACTAGGTAATTAAGGGACCCATTCCATGTGCTAGCGAAACCTTTGTCATCATTGTTGGCAATGGCCGATATTGGCCCTTGGGAGTTGAGTGCGATTTTCAAAAAATAATTTTGCAGAACTTTTACTAAACGAACGATTCTTATGGATTAGGGTTTTGTAACTAGATAATTAAGGGACCTATTCCATGTGCTAGCGAAACATTTGTCATCATTGTTGAGTGCGATTTCCAAAAAATAATTTCGTAGAACCTTTACTAAACGAACGATCCGTATGGATTAGGGGGATCCGTATTTTTCTATCCCTAATAATTTCCTTGATGTTAATGTCCGTTATTCTATCTCGAAAACGATACATATGTAGTGATTCACTCATTCAATTCGTTTATTTCATTCATTCATCCCTACAATTGTTCGAAATATAACCCATTTCGACTGTTAAATATAATTGTATTTAAATGTTTTGAACAGCTCTTTTCAGTTTAGTAGTGACAGCTACGGAGCATTCTGACAACTAACATATTCTATGTGTATTTCTGTACTCACTACTTTGTACTAAATAAATATCTTAGACACATTTAGTACAACACCATCTATTGTAGATAAAAATCACTAACCCATTATAGCAAATACACTTTTTGCTTATTATGAATATCATTAATTTTTGTGTGATTAAGCCGCAAGCGCTATCAACTTCTTGTATATATATATATATATATATATAGCCGTTTCTTCATGCTGTCTCAAATACAGCAATACGCAACAAAAAAACTCGGTACAAAGAAAAAATTCAGTCTTATATAATTTTTGGATGAGTGAATACTATCGCCATTTTCTTGCGGCGATTAATTTGTGAATAAAACAGATCGGAAATTATCCGCGTATACTACATAGTTATCGCTATCGCTAGTATTGTTTTTTTTCGTGTTCATTTACGAGTGGTGGTGGTGAAATTTATTAATTAGAATTATATCCACGTTTAACACATAAATTATAAATAAACAAAACCGGCTCATATTTGAATTGTGAGGCCGGCAAATAATTAATTTGTTTGGATTACAACAATTGGGAATCAATTATTATCCCAGCAAACATTCTATACCCAAATCCAACAATTGGTGACCCCGACGGCCGTTTTTACGGCAATAACGGTAAACGGTAACTCAAGGACGCTCGGTACGGAATTCCCGTACTGAGCAAAAGGTACGTAACAACCTTCATGTTAAAAAAAAATAAAATTACGTAGACATTTTATTAAAATTTTTTTTCCTTCTCTCTTCGTTTTCGATTACATATAACAAATTGTATACAACGGAGAGCACCCAATACCGCAAGAAAGCAAGAAAAAAGCAAAATATTTGCGTATATTTTAAAAATTTTATACACAATATATAAATAAATATATGTAACAAATATGGATGCCTAGCCCGCCTATGGGAACAGTAAAGCACAACAACAACATTTATCTGGTTATATTATAAACATTAATACTACCAACGGCACTTGAGAAATCATAAGAACAACGGAAAAATCATACAACATAATAATAACGCGACTGCAAAATAAAAACCGCCTACGGTACAATAAGTAATAAATAAACATCCAATTGTACAATTGATACCACATTTACAGCCGAAAAGGAGGCAACGGTATTCAACATTACGTCAACAAATCGGTAAAACAATTGCACACAAATTTTTATCTCACTACAGCTGTATAAACAGCGATCAACGGCACATCAAATATACCATATACAACAACCATCATACGAGAACTACAACAATCAATCATTTATACAATTGTCCAATAAAGACATACAAATAAACCAAATATTCAATAGAAGACAACATCAGCCATTACAAGTAAAATTAAAAGAAGAAAAACAAATCACCTACACACGTGAGCAGCTTCATCATACCAAATCGCAAGTTTTTAAAAAAAATTTTATTTCATTTCTATATTTCTTTTGCGACAGCACCAGTCAAATAACATTTGCATTATATCATTTTTTTTCTATTGTCGACTGGGCTGTTATTTAACGTAATTTTAAATTTGTTTTTGACAACTATGTATATTATATTTAAATTTACCCTTTGAACATATTTTGAAACGAAAATTTTTTATTGTAAAATTTTCACCACCACGCCTCGCTAATTTTCATATTCCACTATCGCTAATTTTCTCTTGAATTTTATTTTTTTTTATCACTTTTCGAATCCGATTTCGTTCCGAATTGTTTCTCCCCTACACAACATTGTAACTATTTCTAGTCGGTAACATCCCGGGAATTAGGGTGCAATTATTCACAGACCAAAACATAGTATTAAAATATATATAATGACTAACTCAGACGACGAAAGTACCAAGCCAAAACCAGGCGGTTCACAGGCCACAGGCGCCGTGACTAAACAAAAACAAATAACGACAGAGCAGGATGCCCAAGACATAGAGATGGAGATCGCGGGTCATGAAAAACTCAATTTACCTTCATTCTGGCCTGAAAAAGCCAGTAACTGGTTTCAACTAATTGAGATACAGTTCGACCTCCGATGTATCACATCCCAAAAGACAAGATATTTGCATTTATTGTCAACAATCTCTCCACAAACGTTTGACATAATTTCCGATATATTGCAAAAACCGCCACAAACCAACCAATACAACTTTCTGAAGCAAGTATTGTTAGAACGTCTGGAGCCTTCAGATGAACGTCAGCTCGAGTCACTACTTTCCGGGCAAGATCTTGGAGATCGCCGCCCCTCTGATAGTTTACGACACATTCGTACACTCGCAGGAACCAAGCAGCTGGTAAGCGAGACTTTCATACGAACCATCTGGATTCGAAAAATGCCAGAAATCATCAAGATTGGACTCATGGCGCAACCAGACTCAACACCGATAGAAACCCTCGCAAAGACGGCAGACCGTATGTTCGACGCACTGAACGTAAAGCAACCAAACTACCAAATTCACTCAACACAATCGAAACAATATAACAACAACAACCAGAGACAACCAAGAACCATAGAACGAGCAGAACGGGGCCGCAGTGGAGACCGTCGATCACCAGAAAATAGGGGAACTATACAGGATCGCTTAGCTCGCATCGAGGCTCGATTAGACGGCTTGTTTAGGGACGGCCGAAGCCTATCGCAAAATCGGCGTTCACCATCTCGCTCGCGGTTCACCAGAAATACCAATACTTACCACCAAGGTATTTGTTGGTATCACGCAAAATTCGGCAAAGCTGCCAAAAAGTGTATCAATCCATGTAACTGGCGTAAACCAAGCACAACGGCCAGCATGGAGGTAGACCAAAATCAAAAAAACCAATAGACAAACGGGTCATGACTACCACGTCGCACACCCTTAGTTCTGCCGCAACTTCCAATATTTCACTATCTACACGATTACATTTATTCGATAAAATCAACAAACTAACGTATCTAATCGACACGGGCGCTGACCTGTCGGTTATCCCAGCAAAACATTACAAAAACGAATTTTCAAATTACAAACGAAACCTCGATCTAGTCCTTTCGGCCGCCAATGGTACACCCATCCACACGTACGGCACAAAATTGCTGCATGTGGATCTCGGACTGAAACGAACTTTCACGCACGCTTTTATCTTAGCTGCGGTGAATCGTCCGATCATTGGCGCCGATTTTCTATGCAAATTCGGACTTCTTGTTGACCTAAGAAACAAACGGCTGGTTGATTCAGCGACAAAGCTGTCAATCAATGCCACCATGGTTCGTGTCGACACACCGACACCGATCCATTTCACGGTCAACAATGATTTCGGCACTCTGCTCAAACAATTTCCTTCTCTAACAGCAGAGCCGAACTACAACTTACCAGTCCGACACAACGTGGTTCACCATATTGTCACCGCAGGCCATCTGCCCGTGGCAAGACCACGTAGGCTAGATCCAATCCGTCACAAAGCTGCATTCACAGAATTTCAGCACATGGTGGAATTAGGGATTTGTCGGCCATCGGCATCTCCCGTCTCGTGCCCTTTGCACATGGTAAAAAGGAAAGATCAAGATTGGAGACCATGTGGGGATTATCGGCGATTAAACTCGGTCACAACACCGGATCGCTACCCAATACCCCACATTCAAAATTTCTCCATGCACTTGCATGGATGCAAAATTTTCTCCAAAATTGATTTAGTCAGAGCATACCATTTAATTCCCATAGCACCTGAAGATGTTCACAAAACGGCAATAACGACCCCATTTGGCCTCTTCGAATTCACTCGAATGCCATTCGGTCTACGAAACGCCGCACAAACATTTCAGCGCTTCATGAACGAAGTAGTTCGTGACTTAGAATTCGTTTTCGTCTACATAGACGATATTCTTGTTGCTTCGCACACTGAGGAACAGCACAAACTTCACTTAGAACAATTGTTCACTAAGTTAGCACAGTTTGGTGTTCATATCAAGAGCGCAAAATGTGTCTTTGGCGCAACCACTCTTGATTTCCTCAGCCACAAGATTACACCTGATGGTATTCTGCCATCAGACGAACGAATTAACGCTATCAGAGAATTCCCAGCTCCAACATCAATTAAAACAATTCAACGATTTGTCGGTATGGTAAATTACTACCACCGTTTTATACCGAAACTCGCACAAACACTCGCACCAATTCACGGTCACTTGGCAGCTTTACTCAAAAAGCCCAAGACTGCCAAGAATTTCACTTGGCCCGACGAATGCCAACACGCATTCACGTCGTTGAAGACTGAATTGGAACAGATAACACTTCTGGCACATCCACTGAGCGACTCAAAGCTCAGTTTGACTACTGATGCATCAAACACTGCCGTCGGTGCAGTACTGCAACAGTACCACAAAGAATGTTGGGAGCCCCTGGGATTCTTTTCGAAAAAACTCTCGGATGCCGAAAAGAAATATTCAGCATTCGACAGGGAATTACTAGCAATTTATCTGGCAGTCAAACACTTCAGATACTTTGTTGAAGGTCGAGATTTTACAATCTACACTGACCACAAACCTCTGACACGAGCAATTCAGTCAAAAACTGAACGTAATCCAAGGCAATCACGCCACTTGGATTATATTACTCAATTTACTTCGGACATACAACATGTTTCCGGACATGACAACGTTGTCGCGGATACATTATCTCGCACTATTGACAACGAATCGGCCTCAGTCGAAACACATTTTGACTTGATCAAAATTGCAAATACTCAAAAAGTTGACCTAGAACTTCAGAATTTATTTTCTGGTTCCGAATGTCACAATAGTTCATCACTGAAACTAGAACTTTTTAAACTACCTGGCCTTGAAATCGTATGCGAAACATCCACTGGGTACAATCGACCATATATTGCAGAAACACTACGTCGAACAATTTTCGACACACTGCACAACATTTCGCATCCTGGTGTCCGAGCTACTCGTAAATTGATCGCTGCTCGTTACTTTTGGCCCAGTATAAACAAAGACGTAGGCAATTGGGCTCAGTCTTGTTTATCTTGCCAACGCGCGAAAGTACAACGTCACACAAAATCACCCCATGGCAAATTCGAAATTCCACATAGTCGATTTGAACATATTCATTTAGATATAGTAGGTCCACTTCCTCCATCTAATGGATACACGTATTTACTTACTTGTGTCGATCGCTTCACTCGCTGGCCCGAAGCGTACTGCATGACCAATATGTCTGCAGCAACCATTGCCATTACCTTCGTCAATAATTACGTATCTCGATTCGGCGTACCCCTTACGATCACAACTGATCAAGGAACGCAATTTGAGTCCAAGCTTTTTACCGAGTTAACAAAACTCCTTGGCTCAAACCGAATACGTACAACGGCTTACCATCCACAAGCCAATGGCATGGTCGAACGCTTCCACCGGCAACTCAAAGCCGTGTTAATGGCCAGAAGCAATACAACTCATTGGAGCTCGGAAATACCAATAATTTTACTTGGCATCCGAGCGACAGTGAAAGAAGATCTAAAGTGCTCACCGGCAGAATTAGTTTACGGTCAAACCATCAAACTACCCGGTGAATTCTTTGTCGAAAATCCTCTTTCACCTCTACCGACCGCCGACACAGTCATCGACCAATTACGACATACAATGCAAAACCTTGTACCAAAATCCACTCGTCAGTCCAAACAAGACGACGTTTTCATTCCAAAATCGCTTAATAATTGCGATTTTGTGTTCGTAAGAACAGACAAGGTTCGCACCGGATTATCACCTCCATACGAAGGTCCATTTAAAGTCATTCGACGCCTTCGCAAACAATTCACCGTGTTGATTAATGGTAAAAATCAAACCATTTCAATCGACCGGCTAAAACCGGCTTACGGCATACTGTGTTCCACTGAAAAAAAATCAGTTTGTAAAACACCTAAAACTGTCCGTATTTCAGCCGAATAAACATTTTTATGGAGGGATCTATCTTGCGGGGGAGTCATGTAGTGATTCACTCATTCAATTCGTTTATTTCATTCATTCATCCCTACAATTGTTCGAAATATAACCCATTTCGACTGTTAAATATAATTGTATTTAAATGTTTTGAACAGCTCTTTTCAGTTTAGTAGTGACAGCTACGGAGCATTCTGACAACTAACATATTCTATGTGTATTTCTGTACTCACTACTTTGTACTAAATAAATATCTTAGACACATTTAGTACAACACCATCTATTGTAGATAAAAATCACTAACCCATTATAGCAAATACACTTTTTGCTTATTATGAATATCATTAATTTTTGTGTGATTAAGCCGCAAGCGCTATCAACTTCTTGTATATATATATATATATATATATATATATATAGCCGTTTCTTCATGCTGTCTCAAATACAGCAATACGCAACAAAAAAACTCGGTACAAAGAAAAAATTCAGTCTTATATAATTTTTGGATGAGTGAATACTATCGCCATTTTCTTGCGGCGATTAATTTGTGAATAAAACAGATCGGAAATTATCCGCGTATACTACATAGTTATCGCTATCGCTAGTATTGTTTTTTTTTCGTGTTCATTTACGAGTGGTGGTGGTGAAATTTATTAATTAGAATTATATCCACGTTTAACACATAAATTATAAATAAACAAAACCGGCTCATATTTGAATTGTGAGGCCGGCAAATAATTAATTTGTTTGGATTACAACAATTGGGAATCAATTATTATCCCAGCAAACATTCTATACCCAAATCCAACACATAAAAGAGCTGCGAGGTCCTGCCCAATTTAAATGAGGATTCTGTCTTATCATAAGCCAATAGTGCTCACAGGCTTCTTTGGTCAATATGGAATGTATATCATTAAATATTTGCATGGGTGTAATATTCCACGGCATTCCAAAGGAGGACCCGTCAAATTGGAGATTCCATTTATGCACTGGTGTAAAACTACATTTGCCTTGTGTCGGCGGATATTGATAATTTGTGGAAAAACTAGAGCTAGGCACAGAACCTTATGAATATTGATTTGACGTGATTGGATGTGATGGTATATTGGGATG
Organism: Tipula vernalis; assembly: GCA_958295665.1. Classification (NCBI taxonomy): domain Eukaryota; kingdom Metazoa; phylum Arthropoda; class Insecta; order Diptera; family Tipulidae; genus Tipula; species Tipula vernalis. Next base: position 432,240,523 of record OY282558.1, read on the forward strand.
AAAATTACTCCTATTATAATATTGAGGAAGATTACCTTGTGAATTTAATGTATTTGGACCTGTAGCCTTATCTTGAAAAGTGGAGTCTTGTATAGTACATGCGGGTGTTGTTGAACAGATTGCATACTATTAATTCCGATACGTGTTGAAGTTTCCACGATATCCTGCGTATTGGAAAAAAGTCGACTTGAGGCCTGTGATTTAGGTAATTCCCGATTAATATTAGGATGACGAGAATGGATGTAAGGCATCTTTAATGGTAAGTATTTTGTCACTGCATCACCTTGTGATGGTAATGGAAATCCGACTTTACTTCCAGCTCCTGTTAAGGGCTCCGCGGTGGTAGATTTGGTTGTCTTTGACAGCGACGTAGGAGTAGAAGAATCCTGCTGATTATTAACTTCTCTATTTGATATTTCCATGCCGGTCATCAATTGATCTAAAAATTCAGATGCGCCTATTTCAATAGAGCTTATCCAAGCGACGGATTGATTTAAATTAGTAGGTTCCAATATAGCCTTTTTACATTCTTCCACTAAAGCTTCGCGCTTTCCTACCAATCGAACAGTAGCTAAGTGAATGTCCTATACTAGATAATCTTCGAACACGTTCAACGATATTGTAATGGAAGGGTTGGGTGGTTTGAAGTCAGACATGGGTTTGTGCGGGTAATCACAGTCGGCTGGGGGGTTTTTGACTTCCAACTTCCATTCAAATATTTACCATGTCTTAAATGTGGACCAGCTTCCCAATGACGAACAACATTCACAACTTCACATCATAAAAAAAATGACTTTAGTTAAGCATTACACTCTCGGCAATGCTTGAATAATATTTTAATTAATAAAAAAACTTACAATAGTAAAAAAAATAAACTAAATCATTAATTATTGATTTTCGACATATTACATAAGTTATCTTAAGAATATATCACCAAAAAAAATTAGCTCAAAAATAATAGCGAATAATAAGAAATATGTTTGAAATTTATCAACGCCAAAAACACCAAAAATTAAATAATTAACAACGAAAATGAACTTATTTTAATTAAGAAATGCATCGATCATCATAAGAAAAAAAATTACTTATTTATTTGCAACTACGAAACTTCTTGATTAATTTTGTGTATGTATACGAGCAATATATTTAATTATTAAATTATTTAGTTATAAATAAAAACTTACGGTTCAGGTTACAATCCGCTAGAGCGCTCTGGTGGTCGCAGTGCCTAAATAAACTTTAAACAAAAAATTCGGCCCAAAGTTCAATCAAATATACATAATTAGATTATGCTTATATACACCACAATGATTCTAATAAAGAATTTAACACTTTAAAATTTTAATTTTAATTTTTTTTTCTTTTCCACGGATAACTAATTTTTTTTTTTTTCCTTAATTTTCAATACAAGCTAATTTTTCTTTTTTTATATATGTATAAGTAATTTTAATTGAAATAATAATAATAAACTAAACACTAAGATACATAAATGCCACTTCAATTTTGATTTATCTTAAATTGACAGTATACTCGTAAGTTAACTGTATGGTTTACGCTTTTCTTGCTGTTATAGAACAGTTAGTATCCTGTTTGCAAATTATACATGAACGACTTGATGGTTGTCTCGTTGTATCGAATGACCAATTACTGTTTCCCACTTAAAAGTTTGTGTTATATACGGCAATTGCTGTGTGTGAAACTACACCTCACGATCTTTGTTTTAGTATATGGTATAATTTCGATCGACTAAACCCAAGCAGGCATGTATAAGCACTTGCGATGAATAAATTTTTATTTTTTTTATTTTACGGCTAAACTAGGAAATGAATAAGATACGTTACACATTGTTAGAACAAATTAATTTAAGCTTGGTAGTAAAAAAAAACTTACTAGATAACAGATATATCCACACGTATATCAAAACACAATTATTCGGAAATGGCCCACAATTTTAATTTCAAAACACAATATATTTTGTCTTGCTTTGGCCTGCCTATGTTGCACCTCCGAGTTCAAAATTGAAATAAACAAAATGCGTACTATACGACTAATTAATTGCGATTATTTTAGATAAAGTATCTCTCGCTCACCCATATACTAACCAAAAGAACCGGATAATTTTTCTCTCGTGTAACAAACAAATCATTCTATTTGATTTATAATTGAACAGTACATTGGTACTTTGATGTATTGATACCAAAATATTGGTACAGCTGACCAAACAAATTTATGCGATCGTTACAATATGCATAGGTCGGGTTGTAAGAATTTCAAACTTATCTTGATGTCTGTCTTGTAACTTGACAGCACATCCTGATATTTCACTATTTGGGTATTTCAAGGCTTGACTGTGACGTTGTTTGGGAATCATTTCTGGGTGTTGTTCCTCTTCCGATAATCGAGCGTCCAACAATCTAACTTGATCCTTTATGGATCCCTCAATCCGGCGAATTTCACACTCAATTTGAAACTCATCGCTTTCCAAATTGTCGGCTTTGATTGTTATAGAAGACATTATAAGGTTAAATATTATTATTCTAGGTTGTTATCCAAACATACACAATGAAAACAATAATGACACGTTTTGCACAATCAGCAGGGTCATATAAAAGCTAATGCGTTTAATAATGTATTGTAATGCATATGAATGGAAAAGCTAGATTAATACGAAAAATATTCAAAGATAATACTTTATTAATGCGTTAGAGAATGAGATGGTAGTTTGCTTACAAAAAATTTGCGGAGAAGGTTGACTCGACAGACTTGGATAATAATGCGAGAGTATAGGAATTATACTTAGTTGAACCAATTTTTTTTTTAATCGTTTACCGTCACAAACCCCAAAATCAACAAAGTTTATTGGAAGTGATGCGATTGTGAAGCAATTAAACTGACTCAAATAAAGAATGGAAGGGAGAAAAAAAAATTAAATTTGTTAGGTTACTTACAACCGATTCAACAGCTACACAAAACTAGATTCGGTTGCGCCTTTATAAAAATAATATATAAAACGGTTCCAGTTAACAAACAAATGAAATCGACAACACAGACGAAATTCTATGCTGGAATTCTTCGCGACTGAATAAGACACACAAGAGACCATGCTCATATACAAAAATTGGTTCAACACTTATGTCAAGTGGACCACAATGCGTGAGCGTAGGTAGTAATTATGTTTATGGATTATATCAAAATTAAAGCAGAAATAAAATTTAAAACAAAAAAAAACTAAATTAAAGTAAACGTTAAGTGGTTAGGCAACTGTAATAATAGGTGAAGAAAAAGCTATGAAAACAATTAAAACTGGAATAAGTATTGGGAAGGGAAGCATAAGGAATGAAAAGAAAAATTGGAATGTTCCGGATTGGGCGCCACTGTAACGATCTGCTTGGGTCAGCGTTTAGACTAGCAAACAATAGGTTATCATAAAAAAATACTAGGACAAGAACTTCAGGGCGGTCAGATTTTGCCGACTAAAGCTCAGGGAGTGGGGTGGGGTTTCCTGAAGTTTGAACTAGCCTCTTTAGACCGCATAGGGGGGACGGAATTTAAAACAAGGAGGAAAAAAATCACGTATCACTTACCATGTGGGCAAACTTACCCAAATGGTAAGTGATACGTAAGTGAGAATTACAATACATTTTTTTTCGTTAGTGTAATTTCCCCAAAATTAACATTATTATCATTATTGTTTTGTGTATGCACATTTCTTTTATTATTGCAACCCGAAACATGCTATTCTTGCTGTCATGAGCTTTCTAGAAGTTTGGTTTGTGTATATAAAAAGGCGAACAAAGTCGAATTGGATTAGTAGTATTTGGTAAACGATAGTGTGAAGCTTAAAAAGAAATTAAAAAGTGATTTAAAAATTGTTTTAGTGCAAAATAAAGAGTACAAGTGTTTAATAAAATTGTGAGAATAATTTATATAAAGTCGTTTTCTGAATTATTGTTAAAAAATTGTTTTGTAATAATTCTTGTGTGAAATAAATAAATTCGTTGGTGATAAATTAAATTGATTTTGTATTATTCACAATCCAGTGATACGAACCTTAATTGACAAGGCAAAAACGTAACAATATATTGATAGTCTACCAACTGTAATCCAATCTCTGCAGGAGAACTAATTATTTATAAATCATATACATTTCGAAAAATTTTTTGTTAACATATCCTTCTAAATATTTATGTAACATCTCATTGTATTTGGAGTTTTCTTCTATTTTATAAATTATAAATAACTAAGAAAAGAAGAAATTACATCTCAACTTCCGATTTATAGCAAATAAAGTAAAATAAATTTTAGTATTTATGATCGGAAGTCCAGTATTTTAACTAAAGCATTTTATATTCTCTTTGTAGGTAATTCTATGCATTTTCAATTTGATTGAGATTTGCTTTGTGTTTTTGAATTAATATTGTAACATAATATATTTATAGTTAGAAATATATAAAAAAATAACTATTGTGCATTTTATATCTTATTCTCTGTAAAAATCTACTTGACTATGCAACTGGTACCCCGATTTTAAATGTCAAATTTTTAATTCAAGAAAATGACTAATAAATCCAGATTTTGAACATTCATATAATATGAACAAATATGATAACATTTCAACGATAATATTCTATTACTTCGAGTTAGCTGCCTAATTTCAATTTAAATCTGTAATAAAAAAAGTACAGTTTTGTTCAAAGCAAATAATGATAACAAGGAGAACAATAAAATAATTCCTTTCTACATATTTTTTTTTTTTTATCTTAAGACACAGTACATATTAAACAACCTCGTTCGCAGAGCACAAAAAAAAATGTTTAATATTAATTTGAATTTTAACATTTTATTATCTTTAAACGAAATGAAAAAATAAAAAAGTTAATGTTGCGTGCTTTTTATAGCATTTTATTTTTAAAAAGTATTATGAGTTTTTTCTTTTCTAAGTAGACATGCTTACATGTGACGTAAAGGAGAGCAAAGCTATTAAAACGTTTTTATGGTAAAAGAGATTGGTCTTTTGTTTTGACTTTGACTATTGTTTGTCAAAACAATGTTTTTTTTTTATAAATTAAATTTGTTTTAAGGCTTTTGGAGGCTAAAAGGCAAAAAAATTATGAAATATTATTCAGTAGCACATTATTTTATGCTTCAGATTTAAAAGGGCACCGGCAATTTTGCACACCATATCTTGGTATTCTAAAGGATTTCTAACAGCTAGTGGCTTCTAGATATTATATTCTTAAGTAATAAAAAATGAAATAATTATATGTTACAAGACTCATTTCAATTTAATCACTAAAATTTTAGCATTAATTTGCCTCCAGACGCTTAACCGCCACTATGTATACATATTGAAAGCAAGTTTAATATAATAATGCCGAGAAATTTAAGATTATCAAAAGTTTTAACATTACTCTGAATTTTATGATATTTTTAAAAAATTTTAGAATACTAAGTATTATGCAATTGCAAAATTTTTTAATTAAATTTTGTAAATTTACGGAACCAGATATTGTACGTATTTTAAGAATTTCAGGAAATTACAAATTAAAGTCTATTTATAAATTTAAAAAACACCAAAATTTTCTAATTTTTGTAATTTAAAGAATTTATCAAGTTTATATTATGCCACAATGCTTGTAGCAGACTTAAAAGTATTTTAGACTTCCCAACCAGCTATTCGCACTTTTATAAAATCAAGGAGTTACGTCGTTGATAGATTGTATAAATAAAAGTAATCAAATCAAAAACACCTAAATAAAAAATAATTGAGAAACAATTATTGTTTCTATAGTAATGAGTTAATTATAGGACGTTGAATGAAGTTCTTAATTTTACAAAGGAACGCAAAGCAAAAAAAAAAAACAACCTAACTAAAATCAAACTAAAATCAAGGGAGCAATTTTCAACGTAACTTTAACAATGACAAACTTAAAACGGCATGAATCGGGGATTCCAGTAATTTTAAAATATCCAAAGGATTACAAGAATTAAAAAAATAAGGAGTTTAAGTACTTTAAGGATTGACTCCAAAAGGCTGAATATTTATAGACCCAGAGGATTTACAAATTTAATAACTTAAGGAATTATACCATCTAAAGACTTTAAAAAATTAAAAAAATTTACAGAAGTTTAAATATTGTTGTTTTAAGAGAATTAAAATTTTAAAAAATTAAAGGAATTTAGAAAACTTAAAGAATTTAGAATTATTTATGGAATTTTAACTACCAAAGTAGTTTCCAAAAAACATTCAAACTTATGAATTATGCGAGTTAAAAAATTAAACAAATTCAGATTATTTTTGAAATTTAAAAAAATTAAGAGTTTTAAAGAAAAGTATTTCAAAAAAAAAAATAATAAAAAATTTACGAATTTATAAAGTTTAAAATTTTAGAGTAATAAAAGAGCTGAAAATTTGAAAGAATTTAATTATTAAATAATTTAAGCAATTAAACGAAAAAAAACAAGTTTTTATACTTTTTACACAGTATGTTTTTTTTTGTAATAAGAAGTACAATCCTAACCAAAATTATTTGTACCTGCTACATTTTTGATGCAACGTAACGGAAACAACTTTAAAAATTATACAAATAATGAAGTTTTTGAAAACATTAATTTATATTCAATAAATTTAATTACCCTGCTTTACATTTCTATCAAAAATTTTTTTAAATTTTAGTTCTAGGAGAAATTACAGTTAATTTAGTTTTTGCCAAAATTATTTGTACCTACAAATTTGTTCTCAACATTATTTGTGCAATAAGGAAAAAATTAAAATAAAATAGTAAATCAATTAAATTTAAGATTATTTTTTGCTAAACAGTCACTCATGTTTTATGTGTATATGGTCAGTTTTTGTTTATTCTCTATAATATCTCGCAAATGGTCCAAAAATTTGTTGTTAACTTTACCTAGAATCTAATCCCACTCGGTTTTCTTAGTACCCTGTTACAAATGTTTGGTCTAGTTAGATCATGAATACCTTCCACTTCAACTTAGGCCTCCGCAAGTTTGAATCGAAACCCTGCTCTGGCCGAGACAAATAATTTTATTCAAGATTTTTGTATAATTTTGTGGTAATGACTCTTTTCATGTATGGGAGCATGATTGTGCTGAACAGCAAATTGAGGACCAACTAGTTTATCATTAATCAGGAATGTTACTTCATTAAATAAATCGAAATGGAACTATGGTCTTAAACAGTTTTTGGTAATAGGGCATACAAACAAACGGAATATGATCTACCGTCAGGTAATGAAACGTGAACGGCATCTTAAGATATGCCCTGTGATCTATAGAGAACTGTTTTATGTCCCAATTATTGCGTTTTTGCCTTAATAATATTGCAAATATATTTATTATTACATAAACATCGAGTATCAATTAATCTGGATCTGTTGCCTCGTTTAGTTTGCTTTGGGCAGCAAATAAAAGCTTACATGGCTGTACAAACTGAACTTTTAAAGGAGAATATTCTGTTTCGTTTTATTTGATAAAGTAACATTCCTGGTTTATGATAAACTAGTCGGTCCTTAATTTGCTCTTCAGCACAATAATGCTTCCATACATAAGAAAAGTCATTGCCACGAAATTACACAAAAATCTTGAATATAACTATTTGTCTTGGCCAGGGCAGGGTTTCGATTTAAAATTGCGGAGGTTTAAGTTAAAGTGGAAAATATTCATGATCTAAAAAGACCAAAAATTTATAACAGGGTGCCAAGAAAACCGAGGGAGATTAGATTCTAGCTGATGTTAACAACAAATTTTTGAACCACTTGTTACGGTTTGGTCAGATTGTGACGGATGACAATCATAAATCATTGCTCCTCAGAACATCTGCCGTAACTAAAATTAATAGTTATTTGTACCGAACCTCCAAATGCGGTCTTCTAAGTGCGGCTACAACTCAGGGCTGGGGTGGGTGATCTTGGAAGAGGCATAAACCTGGTTAATCCGCATAATAAAAAATAAAAAAAAAATAAAAATAGATGGATGAACAAGGAAAAGGGATAGTTCGATTAGAATAACAATACCATCTAAACGGTATTAATGAAGGCGGGAAAGCAGCTAGCTAGAGAATACTCACCTAACATAAGAAAAATGGATCGACCATACTAACCTTACATCCTCACAACACAACAGCGAAATTACTGCATTTCAGAATAATAACTCAAGCACCATAAAAAAAATAATAAGAAATAAAAGATCCATGAATACTTGAATTTTTACAAACTATGAATTTAACAATTTATACTTCGAGAGAAAAAAAATTAACTTGTTTACATTATAACAATTTGAGAAAATATTTTCACTCGAGTTTTAACAAAACACCAAAGTGAATAACTAAACCCTAGCTATCTAACCTTATTCTAAATTACCTAAATGATTTAATTAAGGTAGATAATTTAAAAAAAATGAAAAATAAAGTAAGTTCAAAATAAAAGATAGCCAAAAAGAAAAAATTAAAAAAAATTAATACATAAATACTTGTTGTTTTTAAATGATGAACCGCGTTGTTGAAAGATGATCCACCATGTTGATTGCAGAAATATATATTTCATTTTTGCTTAGCCGTTTCACTCATTTTACGACAATTTTCCAACGGCTTAACTTTTAATAGCAGTGGGTGATATCACGCACTAAAATCACGCACTGTTTGGTTCATACGTTTTGCGTATTACCATTTAATTTTATATTTTTGTTCATTTAACTTTACTTACACAGATTATGATTTTTATTTAGGAATTAGAATACTTGAAATACAGGGGGCCTATTATGAAATTTATCCGTGTCGGATTTTTTCGTTAACGGATAAATCCGTGCTATTATGAAACTAAAAAGTAAAATCGAATCGGATTTTTCCGATCACACTAAAAAAAATCCGACTGCTATTTAGTTGACGTATTCAGATTCGATTGATGTTATTTTGAAGTTTCAACAAAACATAAGTGGAAGTGATTAATTTTTCAAAAATATTGTTAAAATAAATTAATTTGAAGCATTTATTTAGTATATCTAAATAATTAAAAAATAAAAATTTAAAATGTAATATTTTATTATGAGAAATTTTTAATAAATACATTTTTAAGAAAAATAATTTTTAATTGTATTTGTTAGACATGATGACCACCACTAATGCGAATTAGTTTGAAATGTTAATTTCTTTTATGGAAAAGAATGAGGGCATTGCCAAAAACTATTTAAATGCTCCTCAATACAAGGAGACAACAAATAAATTGTGGAACGACCTTATGCTTGAATTAAACAATGAAGGCCCTCCATCAAAAAATGTAGCTGGTTGGAAAAAAGTGAGGTTAATAAACATTTATAAAAATACAAAATATTAATGTGAAATTTATAAATTATTAAGGTTTGGCAAGATTTCAAATATACCGTGAAAAACAAAATACGGGAAAACAAAAAATCCTATAGCGGAACAGGGGAAGGGCCCAGTAAAATTAAAAGATTGAGCCCTTTGGAAGAGCGGGTGGATAAGATACTGGATCTTTCAGGGGAAATTCAAGGCATCAACGCTAGAGATTGTTGCTGCCAAGTTGAACCAACAGAAACCATTGAAATTATGGAAATTTTTGAAAATACAAATCCTGAAACTCATCCCCAGATACCGATACCTCCAACAATTTCAACTAATACAAGACGCGAATCAAATAATACCACTGAATACAGGAAAAAACCAAAGGAAACAGGCAAAATGTTACTAAAACAACAGCTTAAAATGCAAGAGGAATTCTATAAGAAATGTGACCAATATCAAACAAATAAATTAAAAGTTTTAAAGGAAATTAGAAATAGCAATAAGGATTTATTAAAATGTAAAAGAGAGACTTTGAGTTTTAACAAAGAAAAATGGCTTTCCAAAAAGAAATTATAGATTGAAAAGAATAAGATGAAAGCAGAACAGCTAGAACTACAGAAAATGGAGCTGGAACTTAAAAGATATTAAAACAAAATATTAAATTTTTTATTAGTTATTCTAATAGGTACATATTTAGTAATAATTTTAGCATAAGTTGAATTATGATCGTGATGAATTAAAAAATGTGATTAATTAAAAATGTTTAAGACTGTTAAATATATTTTTGAATATTTTATAATAAATAATTACATATTATTTTACAATCTATCTCTTAATTCATTTCGTATTCGTTTTGCCTCATTTGGAAAATTTTCAGAATCTACTTCGTCTTCTTCATTTTGCACGATATGTTCCTCCGATTCTAATAATTGTTCATCAATAGGTACATTAAATTGTATACATAAGTTGTGAAGAAGGCAGCAAACGTTTACAATTTGAGCTGCTTTTTCGGGTTAATAATGCAACTCACGAGTATGCAATAAACAACGCCAGTGTCCTTTAAGAACTACAAATACTCGTTCAATTATACTTCGCGCTCTAGAGATGCAAGGTGTTGAACCGTGATTCGCGCGACCCGTGCAAAGCAACTCTATATGGAGTCATACACCAAGGTTGAAGAGCGTATCCAGAATCCCCTAATGTATATAAAGAAACATAATAATTTCACACTTGCATGGCTTTGTTTTGTTAATATTACCTAATATCCAAGATGATTTATCACCTGATAAATATGCTTGCTTCAGGATTGATTCGTTCTTACTCATTTTCCAGACGGCTGAGTCATGTGAACATCCTCCGTAACGTGGATTAACTGATGTAATTTTCATGTTGTAATCGCATTTGATTCAGAACGAATACGCTTTTTCTGTATAGATATCGGCGTTATTTCATCTTCAGAATCCTCATCAGTTTCACTCAAACAAACCAAATAGCCAATACTATCCATCGTATTCACCAAACAAGCACAAATAAAATTAGAATTATATTTATTTAAGATCCAAAATCAAATATTTTATTAATAACTTTAACACATTTCCCAGCAAGACGCTATAAGATAATAAAAAAATATAGCTGTCAAATTATATAAAAATGATGTTGCTAACTTCAGATTTGTTTATTGAAAATTCGATAATACAAGTTTCATAATAGGGTAAATCCGAGTCGAATCGAATATTTCTGTTAACGGACAAATCCGACACGGATAAATTTCATAATAGGGCCCCAGTACACCATTAGTTTTAATGCTTTTCCTCTTTTTTTTGCTTTTACATATACAGTAAGGTTTTAATAGTAATTTTGATTTTGCTTTCTACTATAACATTGCACTACGTATGAACACATTTTTAAAGGCCGAATTCAAGCCAACAACAATCAAACAAATTTTTTTTCACTGCCTTGAGTTTATTAATTTACATTCATAAATGTGTAAATTATTAGTTTGAATTATATTCTTTACCGTTCTCTTTATCACAGAACAATCAACCAGCAAAATAAGTAAACTATCCGATTCAAAAACCACTTCACAATAGGATTTATAATAATTTACTGGCCGACTTCAACTTACAAAACAGAATGACTTAAACTGACTGATCAAAAATCACTCAATACCGACATAATACTAAATGGTTTGTTAACTCTAATAAACCAAAAATAATACTGACCACGAGCAGCCGAAATTTGCCGCTTTTATACCTTAACGTCTCTCCCCACTCTCCCAACCGGAATCAGCGTATTGCAAAACACAAAAAAAAAGTATTACCACAGCCCAAATTGCAAAACTGATGCGTTAAACGCAACGGTCGCACTGATATACGACAGTTGAGATAAACAAATGCGCTGGAGCATTTAGCGCAACATACTTGCTAGATGTTAAATAGGCTAGAGCAAAACTGACCATCTGCATACAAAACATGAGTGACTAAATCATTATATAATTAGCAAAAAATAATCTTAAATTTAATAGAATTATTATTTTATTTTGATTTTTTTTCCATATTGCACAAATAATATTGAGAACTAATTTGTAATTTCTCCTAGAACTAAAATTTAAAAAAAAAATTATAGAAATGTAAAGCAGAGTAATTGAATTTATTGAATTGCAATTAATATTTTCAAAACGTTTATTATTTATATAATTTTTAAAGTTGTTTCCGTTATGTTGCATCAAAAATTTAGCAGGTACAAATAATTTTGGTTAGGACTGTATTTAAAATTAAAATAAATTTCATAAATGCCAGTGTGTATAAACTCAATGTTTAGCCAGATCAATTGTTTTATTTAGCTTAGTTTTAGTTAATTGACATTTAATTTTAATTTTATTTAATTTTGTTAATTATTTCTTAGTTTCATTTTATTTGGTTATAGTTTTAACCCTTTTTTATTCTGATTATAAAATAGCAACCTAAATTTCTTTGAATAAATAAAGACTACAATGAATACAAATAGCTATGGCCTAAATAATTTAAAAATTTAAATAATTATAAGAATTTTAAAAACAGAAAATATTTAACATTTTATATATTTAAATAATTTACAGAATTGAAAAAAAATTACAATTTAAACTATTAAATGTATTTAAAAATTTTTGGGAATTAGTGAATTTTGTGAAGTGTTAAAGTAATTAAAATAATTTAAATAATGTAGGGAATTTAAAGAAATCACCTAACAAATTTATAAAATCTAAAAATTGAGTAATTTATAGAAAGAAAACAGTAACAGACAAGTGACTTGAAAGGGAATTTTTAAGATAAAAAATTTTAATTAAAAATTATTCAAACCATATGTCGTCGAAATCCATATCATACAGTTTAGGTACAATAAGTTGCTTGTCATCGATCTGTAGCGCTGGTCATTGACGGTAATCACAATGCCAGTTTCATTTTCGAAACGTTTCGCTTTCGATACTGAACAATTAACAACAAATTGAAAAGATGTTGCTTTAATAACATGGCTGCTAAAACCTAACAAATTTCGAGCGTCCCTATTGAAAGTCTCTTTAATTTTTAATATATCATTTTATTTTAAATTTTTATTATTTACAATGATAAAGAAAATATTTAAGTTGTTCAATAAAAATTAATACCGTTTCTTAATTTTAAATTCAGATTTATATAATTTATTTTTAGAATCTAGTTATAGTACGAGACATATTTAAATGTTGGCTCAACAAATTTAACGACCACGATCTTAGCTTTTATTATTTCCAGCAACTCTACAAAAAAGGATCATTATGAATGAAACTTTCTTCTCTAATTGTGTTTGTGTTGCTTCTCCAATTTAATCAATTCAAAAGTGAATTTTATTTGGTTTGTTACTACAGCCATATTTTTTAATCAGCCTCCTGGGTACAAGTTGAATATTATTTTTACCCTTGAGAATGATGGAATATACCCGAACGTCGGATTTTTAAAATTAATAATTTACAAAAAAAATATGCAAAAGGTAATTAATTTGAAGAACTCAAAGAATTATGATGAAATAAAAGATTTTACAACTTTTAAAGAATTTTAACTATTTGGAAAATTTAAACAATTTAAAGAATTCTGTATTGATAAAACTTTCAGTATTTTAAAGCATTCTAGAATTGCCACCCAGAGAAATGATTGAATAAAATATATGTACGTATAAGCCACAATCTATACAAAAATTATGTTCTATTTTCAACCGTGCCTATCATAGGAATAATAATCGAGTATTAAGTATGATTTGTGCAAATTTGAGTAAGTAGTGATTATTCGTTTTAGGAACGATGAATTACTACTGTAAGTATGAATGGTGCATCATATATATTTAATCTGTGTTCGAATTTAAATGTTCGATGTAATAGGAAGTATAAATCGTCGGTGGTCAAGTTCAATTTATTCCATTAATTTGAGATAGGTAATTCATAATAAGGTATTACTTGTGCTTTTTTTATGATTAGTTGTCCAATTATTAATCATGTATTCACGTCACATATTAACGTTCACGTACATATTCGAATATTTTTGTTTATCAATACAAATACAGTTAAAAGTACATAAAATAATTTTTCTTTAATTTGTGAACTAATTTTATAAATATAAATTTAACAATTTATTTTAAATGTATGCATATAATAGAACTTATTGTCTACGATAATTTTATATAATGAAGGTTAAATTCAAATAATTTATTTATAATAAACATACAATTAAAAATAATATCTTAGTTTTACTAAAAGTATCTAGGTAAAAAAAAATCTTTTCATCGCAGTGGACATGCAATTCAAAAGGTTTTCTTGTCATAAGCGTGTCAAAATCTTTTCAAAAAATGTTCCCCCTTTCTTTCGCCAGTTTTATAAATTTTTAAGTTCGAGTCATACGAAAGAATTTCAGTTTCTAATACAATAAGAATCAAATTATTTTCAAAAATTAGCATATCCTAAATTACATATAGTTTTGATAATTCGTAATTATGAAATCCACTTTTGAATAAAGTGCCTTTGTAACGAACTGCTGAAATTTATTCTAGTACATTACCTTGTATAAAAGACTCCATGTTTAAATTATTTTAATACAGCCGATTTAATCTCGTAGGTCGCATGGACTTTAGTTTTTAAAATTTCAATATGTTCCTTGAATGGATGATGGCTTATAATATCAAATGCGAAGTTGTAACAACATTTTTTACTTAGCGAAAATGGTAAATTAATTAGTGAACAGCGCAAACTTTTGAATATTCCTTTACTTGTTTAGTTTTGCTCTCCATCCTCATACAACTTTGTAGCTTCAATGGACAAGAATACTCAATTATACGAGGATAGTGGCATAGTAAATGATGTTTAGGTTTCAAATGAGTCTTAAAACAATTCTTATATTTAGTGTGATGCTTTTTGATGAGTAAATATACTATATCAGCTTTATTAAAACTATCTTTTAATAAAAACTCAACTAGATCGTATAAACAGAGCATATATTTCCAACATAAATCGTTTTTAGGAACTCTATTACCCACAGAAACTGGAAAATATTTAATAAAACAGTAACTCTTCCTTGCTGACATACGCAAGTTGATATTTTTCATATGCTCTGGTTTGATAAAATTAGGGCGGTTTTCTACTTATATTTCACCATAATCAAAGGATTTAAAAATACGATTAATAAACTCGACTGTAAAGTGATATAATAACTTTCGTAAATAAATGCGTTTAGAGCATGCCCCAACCCAAACTTTATAATACCCTCAAAAACGGCATGCATTATATCGCAATAGTAGTCTTGAGTAACATGAAATGTTTTAAGCTCGAAATGAAATCGTTTTTTTTGAGCTGTCGAAATGAAATCGTTTTTTTTTTTTGAATATCAATCTCATGATCAACCACATTACGTAATTTGATCACATTTTCAGTTACTGATTGTTGAAGAATTGGTTTCTCTTCTTTACACAGTCTATACAATATGAGTTATGCGAAAACGAAGAACTATAGCCCATTATGGAATTGAGTGCTAAATTATCACCAATAATGAGACCAATCAAAATACCATTTGTTTCAATAATTTTTAAACAATCAATTAGGTATGAGAATGATTGATTATACTACCAAATTTTTTAAAATAATTAGTTTTCATTAGTTGAGCTACAAATATGCTATTTTGTTTTAAATTGCTTGAGGGTAAAGTGGAAAATAAAAGTAAAATCCCGCAATATATTGAGACCTGCGTGACTTCCTAAAGCATTTCCCTTTTAAAAGGAAACTATTTTCTGATGAAAAAAATTGCAATTTTTCCCTCCACAGTTTTCCTTGAACGAAATTTTCTAATTTATTATTGGAAATTAGTAAACAGTTTGTGTTCTTTATTGTTTTATCGAGTAAGGGAAAGTACACAAGTGTAATTAAAGGTTTTGAATATAGGTTGCCCTCTTTCAAATACTTGTTGAATTTCTAATGAAGAAGAGAAGCTCGTTGAACTCATTAGAAATATTAGGAACCATTTCTCTCAAAATCTCAATTAAAAACTGTAAAATGTCGTTTCTAAAACTTTTCAAAATTGAGTCTATCAAAATTGATGTCATGTTTGTTTTTGCGTATAACTCTAAGACGAACTTAATTGCCTAATTAATTCCGTAATTCTTTGAAGTTAATTTTTAGTTCAGTTTTTTGTAAAGGTACATCAGTAGATTGATTTAAGTCATTAAAATTTGGAGATATCGGGGTTAATAAATATACTTTTTTTTTCTGCTTTATAGTTAAACTATAGTTGTGCGAATCTCGTCGGTTGAATGCTTAGTTTGCAAATGGCGCTTGAAAGAATTTCGGTTTGAAAATAACTGATTGCAATTTAGTTGACAACATTGTCAAACGGCTGATGGACCCAAAAGATGTAAGTTAGTAAAGTGTTTAAGTAAACAATGTATCTGTAGAAAAGTATCAGAACACATAAATTAAGCAAACATTTTTAATTATTTTTTATCCAAAGGCTTTTATTACAATCTTATTTTTGAATTTCTGAAAACATCTAAATTTTGCATAATATTATTGCTTTGGATATTCCAGTTTAAATACAAAGAAAACTTTGAAACAAATATCTAGCGCTACCAGAAATTTTTCAAATGTGTAATATATATTATCATATGCTACGCAAAACTGTGGAGTTTCACTGTTAATAAAAATAATAAATGGTCGTAGTTTACCCCGTAATGTGACAAATTCTTTAGCAAGTTAAATTTTCGAATTTACTTGCGACGAATGTGAAACTTCAATGCAAAATGATTGTATAGAATCATTTATGGTGAATTTTTTTGTGATTCCATTTCGTTTGTGTTTCCCTGACGGTTTTATTAGAAATTGCAACAGCTTACAAATCTGGATATTCTGAATATCTGAAAATTCGAAACGGTCAATGCTATGTTAGTTAAATCTAACACGTTACATCCAACGTTAGAGCATGATAATTTTAGTTGATAATTTTACCTTCGCTACTCGATAGGGTTTTCAGCAACTCCAAAGCTGATTTATCCTTCAATCTTTTCTTTAAAATTGGTAATATTTTTAATTTGAATGTAGCCCATGTGTTAAACAGTTTTGCGTTGTTTTCTGAGTATTCGCGTTAAAAATTAATTTCAAACTAAATAGTAAACAATGAAATAACGATAAAATCTAAAATCTGTCTGGTCAAATTGAACTTTATAAGAATTATATACAAGACGAAATCCATTAGTGTTTGTAATATTTTTTAATTTTGACAGGTCTTTGGAACGTATGCAAAAACTTTGTTTCCAATTTTGCTCCACAATCTCCCACGGCGAATTGTGGACCATAAGCCAATCCTCTTCGACGTCGAGACCCTCTTTACCTAAGTGAGAGCGATATTTCATAAGCCAACAATTATGTTTTGAATATTTAAATAATTATTTTCAGAATAATAAATGACCTGTTAAATCTACGCCCGGTGGTTCATTGACCACAACAGTGCTGCACCCACTTTTAACATCAGTAAAAACCCCAACCTTTTAAAGATTTTTGGAGATGACCCTGTATTTATTCTAGAGTATACCGAAAGGATGCCTTCCTCTTTTGAAATAATAATCCTGTAAAAAATAAACTATTAAAAATTTGAAATGTAAAAAAATAATGAAATATTAAACAATATTACTAAACTGGATTTGAACGCATAATTTTATCAAAGCCTCTACTCACTGCAGTTTCTTCCGGAAAATATTTAATGATTTGACGAGTCACATGACGGAAATAACCCAACATCATGCATTTATTTTGCAAATAGATCTCGTAGCTCGGGTGTGAATTGGGGTGGACTTTTTGAATCATACAAAGATTTAATATTTGAACTAGTTGCAGTTTTGAACAAATTATTCAAATCCAAATAAGTAAAATCAATTAAAATACAAAAGAGTCTGCAGCCACTTGCAGTGAAGTAAAAGGTGACATTTCAGTTGGAGTCGTCGAGACTGTTCGTTCCGTTACCGAGGCGAATTTATCAAGCAAAGAATAGCTACCTAGTTGAATTAGATAATGTTTTGGAGCTATAACTCAATGTACAGCAATGTGGGAGATTCTATAGGAAAATTAATAACAAGTCAATAAACTAAGGAGATGAAACTTCAGTTTATAACAGTCAGTACCTTTTTAGATTTCCATTCGAGGAGCTTTGCACGGAATCGTTCTTGGTTTAAAGATCGAATTCAGTTCAACCTCTGTTAAATATTGGAGATTATCCATAATAATGTTTTTGTTTTTAAATAAATTATTATTAAGCTTTCTTTATTGTTTAATAAAAATTGCAGCTTATGCATATACTTAATAATTTTGGTATAAACATTTCCATGGACCAATCTCTTAAAAGCTCGCCTAAGGCATTATCGGGCGGAATAATAATAAATGAGCTGATATTGTAGACTTCACCCGGTTTAAACTCACTCACAGATGTGTCATCCATCTACACAAAAAAATTAAAAATCGAAAATCTTGTTGCAATCAGAGCTAAAATTTTGAATTGATGATAAAACTTGAAACAGTATTTTAATGCACAATGAAACAGTTATAATAAGTATATATTACACAATTTTTGAACGGTATAATTATCACTGAACGAAATCACAAATTTCACAACTATACTACTAACCACGTAATACGTTAAACCTCAAACAATTAATCCACAATGAAATTATAAATTTGGCACTCACAATTTCTCAAGAAATGATTTAACTTTATAATTATTAATTTATTTATGTACAATTATACACGACCACACTTTTATTATTGTTTATAATGAAAATGTGCTCTGAAGAACAAGAACATATTTTATTAAAGAATGCATTCTCTCTCTCTCTTACAATTTTTATATTTTGTTTTAGTAGATCTTACAGTAGAAATGCAAGTACGTCCTGTTGATAGAACCATTTACACATTTGCCGCGCGCTTAAGGTGATTTGTGTGATGTTGTTATATGTTAAAATGAGTAAATGTATTGAAGAGAGGACCATATTCGTAGAATAGATTAGGCGTATTAGGCATAACCTGCTAAAATTCTCTCTTTCATATTTTCGTAATGTCCCACAATCAGCAAAAGCTTTCCAACAATAACGGCACCAGTAAGGTTTCTCACCCGTATGAACACGTATATGAATTTGTTGTGAACTACGCGAACCAAATATTTTGCCACACTCGCGACAAGGGAATTGTCGCCCTGTAACATTCGTATGCGAATGACGATGATTCATGAGGGAGCGTCCATCGGGAAATTCTTCTCCGCACATATCACACGTAACAGTTTTATTTCGATGCGAAACCATATGCCGCACAGGAATGATTTTTTTCGCTGAAATGTTCCCATAAATGTTTCGATAGGGTTCGACCATCGCGACACAATTTACCATAAAGGCGGCACGAATGTTGAGGTAATTCGTTTGCGTGCACGATACGTATATGAGATTTAATAATTGATTCCTCGAGAAATGATTCACCGCATAACATACATTTCAATGGTTGGCATCGTGTGTGCACTTCTTTGTATTTTCTTCAAAATTAAAAAAGGAAACTATAACAGCACATATAAAATTTTAAATCACGTAAACTAATATAAATTACTTTAAAAATCATTTAAACTTACTTTAATTTCTTGTAATTAATTAATTAATGGGGTTTAACTTCACGATTTCTGAGTTTTGATCATAACCTCCTGAATTTTAGCAGGTTATGGTTTTGATTTTGACATTTCGTAAAATTAAGTTTTGTTGTAGAAGAAGAGCAAAAAACAGAGAGTAAAATGCTCAATTGTTAGTTGATATTAAGTAGTGTGTGATATCAACTGGAATTAGTAGTGGTAAGAAACAAAAAAATTTGAATTTTTTTTATATGGTTTTTTGTAGTGACCAATACACTCTTCAGTATATATTATTAAATGTGTGTAAGTTAGCTATCAACGCAATCAGGCTTTCTAAAGAGAGAATTTTAGCAGGTTATGTATTAGGTATAAATGTTGCATTAATTTGGTTAAAGGATGAAATGTTTTGTAATTTACCGTAACTGCATATATGATTTTCGTTGTTGCAATATTGTCCATAATAATCATAGGTCATGAATTATTGAGAATATTTTTTTAAGAATCATACGTACTTATTAAGGAATAAACAGTTAAAAAATTGGAATAATTTATGAAATTAGGCATAAATTGTGCTTAAAAATCATGTTTAATTTATCTATAATTTATCATTAATATACTTATGTTAAGTACAATTCCTCCATATAAATTTCTCTGGGTGTTAGGACTCAATTTCAATAATTTACAGAATTTAAGGAATTCAATGAGTTTAAAATTAAAATATCGAAATAAATGTAGGGAATTTGATGAACATTTTTAAATACATATATTCCATTGTTTGGAAGTTATTTCAAAAATTTAAACAAATCAGAGATTCTATAAAATTTAGAAAATTTAATGCTTTGTTAGACTTTGAAACATTTAAAGAACTGAAAGAATTTACCGAATTCACCAAATTAAAAAATTTAAACTATTACAAGATTTTACGGAATTTAAACATTTTAGAAAACTTAAACCAATATAATTTTAATTGAGTTTAAACAACATTTAAAATATTTAAAAAAAATTAAATTTAAAATATTTAAAGAGTTTAGGAAAATTAAAAAATTTCAAGAACTTCATGGTTTCAGTGATTTAAAGAAGTTATAGAAACTTATAAAATTAAAATACTTAAAAATTCAAAAATGTATAAATTTAGTATGTACAAATAAAAAATTACAGAATTTCAAGATAAAATTAAAAATTTAAAAAATCTGATTAATTTAAACAATTCAGGGAACATAAAAAATTTTAAATTTGAAAAGGAATACTATCAAGAATCAAAAAATTTTGAGAGTTAAAAAATAAGGATAATTTAAAAAATTTTAAAAATTTGAACAATATAACGAATTAAAAGAATTCGAAGAATTCTAATAATTGAAAGAATTAAAGAATTTTGGAAATTAAAATAATTTAGTTTAATGTAAAAAAAAAAGTTGAAGTATTTAGGGAATGTAAAGAATTAAAACTATTTAAAGATAAAGAGTATATAGAATACCACAAATATAAGAATTGAAAGAGTTTAAAGAATTTTAAAATTTTAATGTTTTATAAAAATTTGAAAAGTTAAACAATTTAGGAAATTTAAAGATCATTTTAAAGGATTAAAGACGATACAAAATTCTAATTTAAAAATGTGAAGAATTTAACGAATTTTAAAAATTTACGTATTGCAATATAATAAATTTAAAGTTCTTTAATATATTAACTTGAATTTAAATCTCCATAAGTTTAGAAAATTTAAAGTATTGAATAAATTCTTTATATTCAGATTTACAATTTTTTGAAGTACCCTAAAATAATTTAGCGAATTCAATATACTAAAAAATTTGAAAAGCTTTAAGATTTTAAATAAAGATTTTATAAAATGTAAACCGTAATTTAACATCTTAAGCTTTAAAAAAAATTAAAGAATTAAAATATTTAATGAATCGCTAAATTCTTAAAACCGACTTAAATACCGAATAATTTAAACAATTTAGACAATTTAAGGCTTTTCAAAAATTAAAAGAATTTAATTTATCGAGAGAATCAAATAATTTAAAATTAAAGTATTTAAAATAAAGTTTAAGAATTCATATTTATAAAATTTAGAAATCGAAAAAAATTTAAAATTTAACAAATCTAAATTATTTAAATAAAATACAAAATTTTAATTTTTGACGTTTAATACTAGATAGAATTAAAAGATTGAAAGAGTTAAAATATGTAGAATAATTTAAACAACTTAGAAAATTTAAGGAATTTAACAATTTAGACATCTAAAAGATTTTCAGGAATATATTTATGAAATTAAACGAAATTTGTAATTTTAAACATTTAAGATTTTAATGAGTTATAAAATTTAAAGAATTTTAGAAAATTTTTGTAATTATGTCAATCTAATAAATTAAATTTTAAGAATAAAAAATGTTAAAAATGGAAATCTTTAACAAAAAAAAAATTTAAGCAATTTAGCGAATTAACAGAACACTTTAAACAGTTTAAAGAATACACAAATATTAAAAATTGAAAAAATTTAAATTATTTGTAGAATTTGAAGGATTTCAAGAATTTTGGTAAATTCCTTTGGTTTTACTTAAAATATTTGAAAAATGTAAAGAACTTAGGGTGTTCAGGGAATTTAGAGAATTTTGGAAATAAAAACAATTTAAACAATTTAAAGATTTTAAGGAATTTAAAGTTTTTGTGAAACATGAATAATTTTAAGATTTTATAGAATCTATAGGATCAAAAATTTAAAAAAAAATTAAAAATTGTGAACATTTAAAATTTTAAAGAATTAAAACCTTTAAAAATTTTAAAAATTTCAATAAAATTAAGAATTTCAAAAGTTTAGGCTATTTAAAAATTAGACTTATACTAAATTTTACTAAACATTAAAGTCAATTAAAATAAGAATACATAGAAAATTTCATAATATAGTTTAAGGGACCCGTTGCGATGAGTGCCTGTGGCTGAAATGAAGTTAACTTCGGAGGCAAAAGCATGTTTCAACTAGTGGCGCGCTCTCATCGAGGAAGAATGGTTCATTTTTTAATATTGGCTTGAGCCAACCATACATTTTTTTTTAAGACCATTTTGCATATCCGAGTCATATGAATATTGCCATTGCTTGATCAAAATTAATTGATTTTTGATAAGTTTTCAAATTTATTTACTTGGTTTTTCCTTCGGGAAATTTGTCTTCTTAGTCTCTAGGCATTTCCGATTCTTTTGCACTTAACACTAAATGTCCATACATAACGAACTATCCAAATCAAGGACATACGACTGTGGCTTGTATATATATCGCCTAAAAAGAGATCCAAAGTTTTTTGTTTCGATTCCATACGGCGCAAGTGTTTTAGTTTATATTATTACGCATTCGAAACTCTGTTTACCATTAAACTTTTCAGGTTTGGTGGCGAAAATTTCAGTCAACGGAGCAACCAACGACATTTCACTGACAGATGATTTACGATATCTCCAATTGTGGATTCAAAATATTGATTTACAAATCAAAAGACCGAGCTTTAATTTCATGTGAATTGCTTAACAAAATCTTCTGTAGTTAATATTTTAAAATATTCTGCAATTTAGTCGACTACAAAAATTTTTCTTTTAATTACTAATACTGGTATACTGGCTTTATAAGAGACTCAAATTATATTTTCACCTGTAAACCTCAATTTTGTTTCTATTGCATTAATCCTTTAAAACAAATTACATTTTATTTGACCATTCAATTTTTTATTCTTCGAATTGGTTAATTTCATTTCATTTCATATTTCTTTAAGCATTTAAATACTTTTTATAGCAGTTTACCTTTTTTTTTTATATCAATCCATAATAATTCTGAAATTAAATTATCTGTTTCTATTTGAAAATAAAAGCTCTCTTTGTTTTTATATTATTCAATAAAATCGTAAAAAAGATAAAAAGAAACATTTCACAGCACTAAAACGTAGACGCAAAATAAACCGAGACGATTGTCATATAGTTGAACTTTTTTTTTTTTTTTTGTTTAAACCACCAGGCAAATTAAATAAAGAACAAAATTATGTTTTTATCCTCAATCAGCAAATAAACAAATAAAAAGAATTATCTATGTTTAAAATGACAGAAATTTCCTTCTTTTATTACGGTTTTGTGCAAATAAATAAATATTTCTTTTTAATTATTTTCCAAACCAAAAAAATACGCATAATACTAAATTTTATAGTATTTCTCTGGCACACAAAACAACAAAAAAAAAACTGTCTCTAAATTAAAATTGTTATAAACAAAACTCTTAAGATTAAATCAAATTCCAACAATTTGACAATATAATCATGAAAATATTTTTCCTTTTTATTTTTTCTTTTTTCTTTTATGTGAAATTATAAATCAAAATTTAAATTATTCAAAATCTTATCATAATAAATTCAAATCATAATAGATTAGAAACATTTAAAATAGAATCCAACAATTCTTTTTTTTTTTTTGTTAATTTTTTGTCACTCTCTAAGCAAAAAGGCTGTAAAAAGGCAGTGAGAGGGAACAAAAAGGGAAATTAAAAGCAAAAGCTTAAAATACAAACGAATATAGCAACAAAAAAAAAATTAATACCCACCCACCCTCATATAATATTTTTCTGTTTTATAAAAAAATTAACGAAAAAAAAAAAGACGAGAGAAATGGAAATTGAAATTTATTTTACAAAGAATTTTTTTTGAATAAATTAAATTTTTATTATTTCCATTAAACTATAAAAATTCCTGAAATTTTCATTTTGTATTTTGGACAGTTATATTTCAAAAAGGAATTTTAATTTTTTTAAGCTTTTGAGTTTTTGATATGCTTGTCTCTGTTGCTTTTTCCTTTAATTTTTTCTAATATTGTTTTTTGTTTTTCTTTTAGTAAATTAATTGATTTATTTTAATTAAAAATCAACTTTACATAGATACATGAGTGATTGTATGAGTTATATATGTAAATGTGCCATTTTGTTATAAATTAGTGTTTATCATATACATAATTATAACAATTAATTTAAATTTATATAAATACATATGCAATACATAATTTCAACACCATTTGGTTGCTGTCATATTAATCACCAGATAATTGTATTTTGAATTATGTTAATGTGTTTCGGGGAATTTTATTAATCGATTCGACTAAAATCTGGAATCTATGTTTTTCGATTAAATCTCTGTAAAGGGGAAATATGCACAAAACATATATATTACTAAAGATTAGTTTGCTAATTTTGTAATGCCTGAAATTTGTAACGTCAAAAAAATTAAAGCGGCTCTGGTCTTCAATACTTTAAATTCTTCAAATTAATTTAGCTGTAATAATTGATTTCGTAAAAGTTAATCAACTTACCTAAGTATTCCATATCAGAAATACTTTCGAAAGCAATTCATTTGTCTATTATTATTACTTAATATTAAAATTGCCTAGAAACACCAGATGTTCTTAACTCGAGATTTAGATGTATTGTAATTAATTAGTCTTATCTTAGTCTAACGTGAGTTTTGATTCGCTTTAATTCGCTTTAATTGAATTATAAAAAACAAGAACACAAATGATGCATGCCATGATTATATAACGATGAATATTATAATAATAATATAAATAATTGATATTAGATTTTATTATTCGAAACGAACAAAAATCTAAAACAATTTTTGCTTGTGATTGGCATTTTATAAAAAGAAAATAATCTTTGGATAAGTGGAACAGATATTTTGTGTCCTGAAATTGACAATGCAATTTCAGTAATTTTGTTATTTTTAAATATAATATATAATAGCATTTCGATAAGACATTAAGAAATAAACTATAAACCGAAACTATAACAATATTCTGAAATTTTATACTTCAGTGACACATACTGAAAAGTTATATCTTGTTATTTATAATTTCATCTACCACATTTTGTATTTTTTTTTTTTGTAATATTGGGTGTAATACATATGTTCATAGAGGAAATGCATTTTTATCATTTTACAGTTTTATTGAGAATTTTATATATTTAATGATGTGAGAATATGTTTTAGATATCTTATATATAGACGATATTCTAGCTGTTTGAATTGAATAGTATAACAAAAAAAAGTGTAGTAAACAAAATTTTGTGACAGCTTACTCAATTTCTAATGATAATACTGTTGAGTTATTTTTGGGGTAATAAGCGAACAAAGTAAGAATTTAAATTTAAATTTCTTTAAAAATTAAAATATTATTTTACCCATTAAAAGTTGTTAGTATATTTAATAGGAAAAGCTCATTTCCAGTTTATAAAGCTCATGCTTATTTTTTGACTAAAAAAAAGTTTAAACATTTTTTTTTGCTTCGCTATTAATTAAAGAACAGAAAAAGATACATTTAAATTAACTGTTCTAAAAATACTTAAATACTTAACATTTCATTTTCCTCCTAAGCTTATTCATCATCATAATAAAGTTCGCATTTCAACAAATGAATATAACGCAAAAACCTAAGCTTCTAACTAAATCTATTATTCTTATTTACATTTCCAATGTTGCATAACACAAACAGATAAACAAATGATTTTATATATATATATATATATATATATATATATATATATATATATATATATATATATATATATATATATATCATTTAATTCAAATACAACAACAAGAAACAAAATCATCAAAAAAAAAAAAAAAAAATTACAGAACCATTAACAAATAAGAACAACAAAAAAATTATATAATAATTATAATTAAAAATGCTTCTTGCATTTGACAAAACTGGTAAAAGAACAAACGATATTTTTTTAACATAACAAACTATTCTGCTCTGTTTATGTACAATAGTAGCTCAACACAAAACACAAAATAAGAAAAATAAAAAAATACAAAAATAAAAACAGAAACAAACAACGTAACAAAAAATTTGATCTAATTAATAATAATATAATAATTACAAATTTTTCTGCTTACGTTAATGCTGTTTATACAACAGAGGTATACTTATATTATGAAAAAGGTTGGCTTGGGAAAAGAACGTGGATACGGGCAGAATGCAAATGTATATTAAGAAACCACCTCTGATGAAAACTTTTTATTTTTATACCGTATGTAGGTATATTCTTGTTATATTTTTTTTTTAATATAAAAAACTTAATGAAATAAACATACTTTGTTCAAAAAAAAAAAAAAAAAAAATTATAATAATAAAATAAACCGGAATAAACTACAAAAGAATTAAAAATAATAATAGTTTGTTAGTATAATTTTTTTTCATTTAACCATACTACGATGTCATAGTTTTTCAGTGTTATACTCATACATTTTCCCGTACAGCCAAGAGAACCTCTATATAGCAAAGCAAGTAAAAATTAATACAGTAGAAAAAAAAATCATTTATAATCTCGTGAAAAACTATAATAAATAGTTAAAATAGTAACAATACACGTAGATATATATATATACATATATATATATATATATATATATATATATATATATATATATATATATATATATACGTATATATATATATATATATATATATATATATATATATATATATATATATATATATATATATATATATATTTAAAAACAAAATAAAATTATATCATTTGTTGCTTTTTGTGTTGTTATATTAGGTTTAATAGCGTTAAATTTGCATGCTAAATGATCTTGGCATTTTTTTAGTTCTAATCGTATAAGACTTGGCATATAACATATTATACTCGGCAGTTGTGTGGTGCATGCATTTTCATCAACTTTAATTTATTTTTTATTAATTTATACATACACGCATACCTACTACTAATTATAAACAAATATTTACTGCAAATATAGAATATTATGGATATAATTTGCAAATAAGACATGATAATTATAATAAAGTGTTATTTTTAAAATTGAAATATGTGCAGGACAAATTGCTATGGGAATATGAGAAGTTTACATATTTTATCGGAATTATATATTTCTATTCAAATTTGTATGCAGTACGTTGTTTGCAATTTAAGCAGGAAAGGTTTTACATATAGGCTAAGTAACCTTTAGTCTGGGGCGGTAAATACGACTGGGTAAATAATTTGTTTTTAACTCCCAAACAATAAAAAATTATTCGCATTATAGTGAAAAAAAGTCATGTTTTAATTTTATGATTTTTATTTTTTGAATGTGTAGCACTAATTATGGAACAAAATAATTTTTTGTTGGTTAAACTTATTGCTATAGTAAAAAAAAAATAATTATCCGAAAAGTATAAAATTAGGCTTTGTTTAAAGACAAATGTTTTTTTCAAAATGGCCGCCGAAATATTCTTTTTGAATTTTCTCCGGTGCGCCTATTTCTGTTTTTATTTTTAATTTTTTCATCTTCTAGTCATAGTAAAAAATCAGTGCTGCATCTGGTTTCATGTTCTTGTGAAATATTATTAAAAATTTTAGGCTCTTTTCATTTTTTTTATTGGATTTTGCAGTAAAACACTTAATTAATATCGGTGTAAAGTTTTCCACAGAATTCAGAAGTGTAGCTACACAAATTAACAGATTTCAAAAATGTAGCTACACAATTTAGCAAATAGTGTAGTTGGACATAAAAAAATGTAGCAGGATAAGTTTAGATTTATTTTTATACAAAAAAAAATTAAACCGAGTATGAAATTCTCCGCTTGAAGTCTTTACGACAAAGATACCGCCTAAAACCACAAATTATTATGAATACAATAAAGGTAAACTTACAATAAAACTAGTTCCCGTAACAGAACCGACCACAGCAATAACAACAATACCAACCACCGTTAAAGCAACACCAACAAGTACAAAACCTGGTACTACTACGACTACAACTGCACCTACAAAATCTCCTTCTTCCACTAAACCACAAACTGGAACTCCAATTATATTTCCAAGTGTACCTACATCTGG
This sequence comes from Tipula vernalis, assembly GCA_958295665.1. Lineage (NCBI taxonomy): Eukaryota > Metazoa > Arthropoda > Insecta > Diptera > Tipulidae > Tipula > Tipula vernalis. The sequence continues at coordinate 432,268,850 of OY282558.1, forward strand.
ATTTAAACTAGTTTCTGTCAATCCACTTCCAACCACCCCACTTTTTCAAAGCACATCGCAATCAACTAAACGCCCATTAACACTGAGTTATATTTTGAACTCACTGGAAAGCGATAAACTAAACACAATTGATGGTGGCAAAACCGAAATTAAAGAGATAACCGTTAGTGTGCCAAGTCAACCAATGGCCGCGCCAAGTGGATTTGTCACCAATGGCCGCGCCAAGTGAATTACCACAAATAGCACATCGATTTGATAACAATCAAAACGAACCACTGCCAACCGTCCAACAACAATACATTGTGAATCATCAACCGGATCAACCACCAACCGTACAAAATGGTCTGACATTTCATCCGGCGGCAGCCAGTATGAATAACATAATTATCGGAAGTCATCAATCATTTGGCGAAACAACTGATGCCCCACAATACATTGCCAATGGGTCACCAAATCAGCCATTTGTACATCATGTAAAGCCACAATTCCAATATGGAAGCATTATTGGCGAATATAATTTACGTCCAAAGAAGAAACGACCCAAGAGAATAAAGTTAACTCAACCATTCGATTCCCAAGTGAAAATTCGCAATTTAATAATTCGCATATTTTTAGCGGCTCGATCAAGCATGAGCTTAACATTCCATCCCTAGCATTACCACAAAGTCAAATTGTTGTATTCACGCCTAACGAAAAAATGCACACTGGAGTTGTTAACTCAGAAATAAGTATGAATGGGAAGAATCCTGAAGATAATCGCGTTATATTCAAGAATGACAAAGAAATTCTTTCGATGCAAACTCAACCAACATATCATCAATTGCCTTAAGATTTGACACCACCACATCCGAACAATATTAAGGGATATCAGCAGTTTAATTACAATCGGATGCCGCTACCACCCCCATAATTTGCGTTAAACATATTGTCCAGACCGTTCGTTACCAAATATTTTACCACAATTTAGACCAAATAGACGAATTGATCATCTAGCCGTATAACCGTTTTATGAAAAAACCACAAGCACATAATTTACAATCATCGTAAAAACAAAATTTGCCACCACGTAAGTATATGCATGGTGAACGATTAGCGCTCACTCGGAATCCGAAAAAGCCAATGTTGAATAATCGCCCAATTTATGGTAAATGACGTTAATGTCCGATGCAGGTACGGATAGTAACCGTCGAGTTTACCGTATACCACAACCATTGTATGAACCACCATCAAACCGATTATATGGGCCACTAATACCTCAGCTTCCGTCACATCATTATATGCAACATAGATCAAAAATGTCATTGCCGCAACACACAATATGAACATAATTATCCACCATCAATGCCACAAAACCATCAACATCAAGGAACCCTATTCGAGAATGAGGATTTTTATAAAAGGCCCCAGTGATCAGATACCCCACTTATAATCCACCAGCCCCTGAAAAGAAGCATAATGATGGGAAAACACAACAGTTTCCACATTTGGAACCAGTCGTTACCCCACAAATGTTTCAATCGAAAAAACATCAACAACAACCAAGTTACTAATTACCAAATAAATCGGTTGATAAACGTAGCCCAACTTAATCACTTTTAAACATTAATCCCACATCAAATGAAATCAATCATGGTCATGGCACTAATCCCGTTTATATTGTCTATCCAATAAAATCAGCAGCAATGAAATTAAATGTGATTTCATCGGAAGATGAACCCGCTACTACCATCCCAGATCAATGGATACGAAACAAAGAATTAATGATTATCAAAATACTCCTTTTACGATTGTGCGTAACGAGCAGCAATCAATTTTAATTGCCAAAGATAAATCAAATCAAAAATTGCTTGTCCAATTCCCATACAACCTAGAAAAATGAGATCCACTAACAGTCGCCGAACTTGACCGACAGTCACACATTAAAAAAGGACAATTGAATGATTTTCAAGTTTTTAACACAGATGACTATTTGCATGGCAATCGCAATTGCGTACACACCAACCGAACTACTAACCTATTATGCAAACAGTGATCGATTTTCAAATCCCAATTATGATGGCCCGGTAATTTCAGGAATTTTAGACGACGACAATGAGGACGGTAAATATCCATCTCGTGGCGACAACTATGAGGCCGACTTTCAAGCACCATTACATCCGAGTGTAAGCTTAGGCGGGAGCGTTGTTAAAAACGAATATGAAGGCTGGTTAGTGATTGTACCATCTACAACATTGCCGACTATTTTGTATGCTCTCCCATCCCAGCCGCAACAACCAAAAATGCTAACCACCCTTATGCTTAGGCACAGGTTCAAACACAACACTAAAAAGATCAAATTAACCGATATGAACAAATATCGAGCCTTCACGAAGTTCAACTATGTTATAGTCATTTGAATTGTTGAAATAATTAGCATTCAGAATCCTGTCGATCAAAACTGGGATCCCATTGCAACACCATTGATTTGTTTGTAGTATATGTTCGCTGTACTAAAGTACTATAGTGGTTCTATGGTTGGTCATTTACTAGAAATTGTCTCTAAAGCTAATCTGAGTTTAATATTTGTAAACAGTGACACAACATTAAGGCTTATGAGCACATATCCTTGGGGGTTGATTTGGGTTTTAAGGAAATTACCTAACTCAATAGAAATTTTGCAAATTTATTTCTCATTATCAACTGCTACCTTCAACAAATCAGTCAAATATCTAGATGCTTTGTATGCCGGACTATTAATGATCGAGACAATAGGTCTCAGCGAGTGATACTTTTTATGAACTTTGTGTAGTCCATAAAACTTTGGTACAACTGATCCCGTACAACAATTTAAGATTTTATGACCATTAAAAAGTCTGAAAATTGGCTGTACGACCATTAGAGACGAAATAAGTCAAATATCGGTCAATGGTTCAGTCATTTGTTCGTCTAATCTTAGCCGGAATATGGAAGAAATTTAAAATCATTTTCGTCACAACAAATTCGTCTTCCATTTGATCGTTGCAATCGATGGACAAATGGTTGCAAAATTAGCTGTGTCTAATCCGACTAGCAAATGAAAGTCAATATTGACTACCAGACAATGTTGCTTAATGTGAGTCCTTTGTTAGTCTTCTTCGGTGCATCAATAAATGGACACAAAGGACTGCGATATGTCGAACTATTCCGGTGCATATTTATTAGTCATTTCTATTGGGCTTCAAATAGATGTTTCCGTTGTTTATTTATATTTTTAGATTTTAGTTACATTAAATATATTGTATATTTACCTAATTAATTTAATATACATATACGAGTATGTATGTATCGATACTTTAACAATCAAATAATTAAATATTCTGTTATTTTAAACAGACAAAATTTGTTGATATCGTCGGTTAGCAATGGTTTGTAAAAATTGCAACTAACTATTGCGTGAATCCACTCGTTGGGCCTACAACGTTCGGCAATTGGTTAAATAATTCGAAAGTTATCGTAGGAAATAAATACATTAAAGTTCGGCTACACTATTTATCCATATATTATTATACTCTTTCATGTATTGCATATGAAATCACATTAAAAATTGTAATTTAACGTTAGGGCTCGTATTACCCGAGTATCGGGTACCCGGGTATTTCACCAACAATATGTAGAAACTGTATTATAAGAATGATTTATAACGATAAAAAAGGCAGAAAATGTTTAATAATTTTATCTATTATCCGAACCTATTAACCGGGTATTCGGGCAATTAATTTTTTTTTTTGAAATACTCGGGTACCCGATACCCGGGTAATACGAGCCCTATTTAACGTATATAGTAATTCTAGATAACGATAAGACAAAATATCAAATTTTATTAGCAAAACCAATATGAAATCAACGAATAATTTAAAAATTTTGAAAAATCTATGTAGTAATATATTATGTAAATATAAAAAATTAAAAGATGGATAAACTATGATCAACAAAACTATTAATTTATTAATTTATTTATTAAAAGTTTTCATGAAAAATTAAAATCATGTTACGAGTTCATGCTTATATACCTATGTATATGATTACGTAAATTAATTATTCATACAAAAATATAAAAATTCAATTAATAATTTAAAGCTAATGACGAATTATGACATTTTTAACCGGCAGTAATAGCTTTATTTTGTCCGTATCTATAGCGCTCAGCAGCCCGTTTTAAAACGTCGACACAATTTTTTCGTAATTCGATTTTGCTTATTTCAGGAAATCCCAGTTCCTGAAAACGACAATTGATGGTAGTTTCAATTAAACTAATTAAATGATTCATGTCCGATAATGCCTTTTTATTTTTTTCTAAAATAAGATATTAATAATTAGTAAACTTGATCACTTAATACAAAAAAAATTATATTTATATATCTTTCTTAATATTGACTGCCCCTGTCCATGTAAACTGATGTAATGTTTCAGGTTCGATCAGCTTTTCGAGAATATTACGAATATTTTTATTTAGTTTTCGTCCCTCTACCTCCGATTTGAGAATAATTAGCTACAAATTCAATGGCATTAATTGAATGTTTACAATAAAATCAAACTTTTTTTTCATATAACATTTGATCGCTGAAGGTTCTGTCTATTAATCTGAAATTAAACTGCTCTACTTCATTTATACTAGAAAATGGAAGTTTTGGTGATTTAAAAGAAGGATCTTTTTCAATTGTGTTAGTGGTATTTTTTCTCATGAAGGCTATTATGTAGATATGGTAAAAGGTGAACAATTGGTTTAACAGTATTCTCCATTTCATGTATTCGGTGTTTTAACAACTTAATTTCGTCCGTTAATTCGGAGATAGTCTTTGTTAAAATACTGGAAACTGCTGGTTAGTATCCTGAAGTAGTACGCCAGATTCTTCGTCGTCGTAATTTGGGATTATTGTTGCATTGCATCTACGCAATTGATCTTAAACAAGACAAATTAATTTTAAATATTTCTGTTTGCATATTTTCTAAATTACCTAGATTGTCGTTACCATTTAAGCTTTGATGGTCATCTTGACTGATATCTTGACTAAAAATTATGGTTTCTTGTTCGTAACTTATGCCTCGATTGTTTTCTATAATAATAGCATGGTTATGGTCATTTTCAATGGGTATTGTTGCCGGCGAGTTTAAATCTGCTTTTATAATGGTTGCATTAATATCCCCACAATTTTGTAAATTCATATTAGCAATAGTTTATATATTTTCAATAATGAAATTACCACGGCTTTGAATTTCTTCGAATTGGTTATTTAGATCCACACTTTTAAATGAAATTTTTAATTAAATAATAATTTATTTTAATTATAAAATAATAACTGACCTATATTGTTTTCTAATAATTTATAAGGATATTTAAGCCAAGTGTCCGTAGGGGTTGCATGACTTTCCAACAGATATCTAACGTTTTTCTTGTCCGGCCACAACACAGTTTTTCCATCTATCCAGGTTTTCGATACAATTGACACCTCTTTTTAATTATTTGTATCGCTCGTTTCGATAATCGCAAACATTTTTAATTTTAATATGACGTAGTTATGTAAATATTTAGTATGTAAATATGTAGTATGTATGAGTAGATAAGCAATAAGCTAGAATTTGAAAGCAAATAAGTAATATTGTGAAACTATAATTATAAATCTTGGGTATCGATTTAAATTATTTTAATATATGTATGTATGTAGGTTTCGAATATTCATATATGAATTAAAGGAAAATATGCCCTATAATTCACATCTTGAGCCTCCATCGCAAACATTTTTTTGATTGATGCATCAATTTTCCAATATTTTGCAGTATCCATTACCAAATCAGATTCATAAATGTCAAGCTTATCAGATGAAATTGGCAGTTGAAATAAATTTCGTTTTTTGGTTGCTTCTGATCCAAAAATATATAAACAATTTTCCTTTTTAATAACATGGACAAACTGTATAATATTTTTCTGTTGTGTTAAAATCCAGCAGTCTCGCTTACTACTATTTAATCGGAAATCCTTAAAAACAATTTCTTTGAAGATAGTTTTTGTACTCTCCCACGAAATAGAATTTAAACGATCGGAAATTCGTTCTATCTGGCTTGAAAGCAAAAGAGACTCAGAAGTGCCAACCATCCACATACGCAAAAATCTTTTGACTACTCCTTAGCAAACTACGTGTAGATAGTCGTACGGGAATTGTTCAACCATATTTATGGGAAGTTCTTCTTCCAAAATGGAAATAGTATTGTGGTGATTTTCATCAGATTAACTTCAAAATGAGCTATCCGTTCTTCTTGTTGCTTGATTTTCGGGAAAGGTCATCCGATTTTTAATGTGGTCTCCTTCTTGAGTACATCTATTGCATCCAAAATAGGCTGTATGTGACTTTATTCCCAAAATACTACTACTTCCTGGTATATCGCAAACAAAATTGTTAATTTTAATGTAAATCGGGCAAGTTTTATAACTAAAACTAACACATATATCCTTTAATTCATCAAAAAACGGTCGAAGAAACTCGTTAAATTCGTTAGGTTTTTTGAACCCATGATAAATTCTCATAACGAAAATTCGTTTACTGATAGATGATCTGACTAAAATTAGCCAAAAACAACTATTCGAACTCTTGCTAATTGGCAGACCATTAATATTAAAATCGATGAATATATCCATTGGTAAGATTTCTGTGTTTGCCACAAATCTGTCCAATGCTACACGAACTGCAATGTGCGCATATCTTCCTGGATTTACATTTATAATTGTTTTGCGGTTAGGTGTATTTAATACTGTTCGGCTATCTATTGCTACCTAAGCGGAGATATCCATTTGATTTCAAAAATTGTAACATTTCATTTAAAGCTATCATTGTAATATTATGTTGTAATGCCCACGTTCTCAGAAACATTAATAACTTATCAGTGTTAATTTTTTCTGAGCTATCGGTTTTATGTTCCACTTCATTATTTAGATTAAAGCAATTATGATTATAATCATTAGCGTGGTCCAATAAAAACTCTTCAACATTATCGCTTTCAAAATCGTTTTCGGAATTTAAATTTGATTCTCGATTGGATTGTAGCTGACAATTATCATTTTCGTAGGTAGATCTCATGTCCGTATTAGGTTGAACTACTTTGTTTTGTTGTGAGACTATTTGAATCATATTATTAGCAAAAATACTTCCTCGATTTATGCGACGTTTAAGGGAATCACATTTATGTTTTCTATACCCCGGCATTTTTGAAAATATCTAATTATTTGCCAAAATATATTAATAATTTAAACTTTAATCTAAATGATAGATAAAATGGAAATAGAATACAAAAAATGGAGGTGTGGCCAACACACGACTTTATTTTACGAACAGAGAATTATGAGAAATTTAAATTTTTTTTTATAATTTTTTAAATTTTTTTTTTTAAATTTTTAAATTTTTAAATTTTTTTTTTTTATTTTTTTTTTTAATTTTAGTCTGACAGACTGACAGACTGACAGACTGACAGACTGACAGACTGACAGACTGACAGACTGACAGACTGACAGACTGACACACTGACAGACTGACAGACTGACAGACTGACAGACTGACAGACTGACAGACTGACAGACTGACAGACTGACAGACTGACAGACTGACAGACTGACAGACTGACAGACTGACAGACTGACAGACTGACAGACTGACAGACTGACAGACTGACAGACTGACAGACTGACAGACTGACAGACTGACAGACTGACAGACTGACAGACTGACAGACTGACAGACTGACAGACTGACAGACTGACAGACTGACAGACTGACAGACTGACAGACTGACAGACTGACAGACTGACAGACTGACAGACTGACAGACTGACAGACTGACAGACTGACAGACTGACAGACTGACAGACTGACAGACTGACAGACTGACAGACTGACAGACTGACAGACTGACAGACTGACAGACTGACAGACTGACAGACTGACAGACTGACAGACTGACAGACTGACAGACTGACAGACTGACAGACTGACAGACTGACAGACTGACAGACTGACAGACTGACAGACTGACAGACTGACTCAAGAAAGTAAAATTAGGACACAAAAAAACTTAGCACATACAAATACAGGTTGTTTTGTATTTGAGTCTAAATAATTTGAGAGGTGATTCCTTGATTAATTTTGATTAGTAAATATTAAAAATGAACCCCCCCCCCCCCCCATCAGGAAAACTTTTTGCTTGAAATTGATAAAGGATTCACCCCTTAAAATATTTAAACTCAAGCACAAAACACCCTGTAATTTGAGGAGCCGAATTATTTTCACGTGAATTAGTTCCACCGGAAAATACAATATACATATGTATAACATAATTTCGTATCATGATAGAATTAGTAGAAATAGGCTCACTATGAAACGTTTGAATGCATGAGCTAAAACACAAACTACAAAGCGCCATCGGAATTATTTTATCGTCAAAGGCAAAACGCGCCTGCGTTGGCTACAGTTGATTTTTCGGCGAAATTATTTCAGGGAGTCATATATTATATCTACAATAAATGTATGTACAAACATTGAGCCAAAACAGGCGGCACACGAGATGTTTATGTGACACGGTAGAATACAAATAAATATATACTGGGTGGCTTACCTAAATATTTTAGGCACCGTTTTAACCAGTTTTATTATACATATTTGTGTGTTACATTTGGATATACATTTCACATCACTTAACTTACACTTAAACAATATAATATTTGTATAATTACCAATTATTGTGATATTGAACTAAACTTTCACTTGAATAAATTGTGTTACGCACGAAGGATGATTTGCAACTAAACGTGGTTTGCACTATTAGTGGGAAACGTCACTTTATTTTACCATTTTCGCCTCTTTTTTGTGTTCTTATTTGGATTCATGGACAAGTTCGTTTCTATTTCGGATTTGATATTTTCATTCATGGTCATTTTCGTCTCTTATTTGTTCCTCATTCGGATTCACGGACAAGTTCGTCTCAATTTTGAATTTCATAATTTTATTTAAGGCCAGTTACGGCTCTAATATGTTTTTGTTTTGCAACTTAAAGCCAATTCTGTCTGTTTTTTATTTTTATAATTTTTTTATGATTTTGCTGTAGACATTTACGTCTCTAACAGACTTTTCGTCTCTTTTAAGGACGAAAATGTCGCGATGGACGAAAATTGTTTTACGGGTGAGGTGTAAGTTGTGAGTTTAGTTTGGGTTTGTTTTGGTATTTACTGTACCTGTTGACTAACTAATGCATCAAATTTTCTATTTACAAAATTCAGTTGAGATTGAAGAGAATTTTAAAAAAATCGTCCTTGCGTATAGTAAAAGTCGTTTAAAAATTGTATGTCAATATCAAAGTCCTCTAGTTTGTTTTTATAATACGAAATACAACGTCCAAATTCTTTAATTCGCCAAAAAGTAAATTCGAATTATACGTTAAGAATTTTTCGTTTAAAATTTTCAACCAAATTTTGAATTTTATTATTAAACGGCTAAGGTTCATAAAAATTCACTTAACATTATTGATGATATCACTGAGGAATAAGCCATACCTTCTACATTTTGTGAAAAATATTTTCCTTGCTGTAAAGCTGGCTAATTTCCCATCTGCCTTTATATAATTTTTGATGCTAATACAAATGTAGTTGTTGTAACGTTGTCGGACATAGTTCATGAAACTTCCTTATAGTTGCTCCATATCGTTCGTTGTCAATTAAGGTTCGTATCACTGGATTATGAATAATACAAAATCAATTTAATTTATCACCAACGAAATAATTTATTTAGCACAATAATTATTACAACACAATTTCAATATAATTTATTTACAAAAATTCCTAAAATCACTTTATATATATTACTCTCAAATTTTACTGTACACTTATAATTTTTATTTCCACTAAAACACTTTTTAAATCACTTTTTAATTCCGTTTTAATCTTCATATTGTCGCTTACCAAATACTACTAATCTAATTCGATCTCGTTCGCCTTTCTATATACACAAACCAAACTTCTAGAAAGCACATAACTTTTCCAGTTAGAATAGCGTAGAAACATTTAGAACAATTTTTATCATGGAAAATTTTCTTTTAGTACAGTTAGGCATTGAGCTATTAATATAACTTATTCTATCACACACTAGGTGTTACCGTCACAATATTCAATAAACACTTCCAACGGCTAGATATATTCCAATCAATCAATTTCAGTCAATATTCTTCCCTTTGGGTTGTTAGCCAATAAATAAAACAAACTTGAATTCCGACGTTTCAGTAAATTTAAACAACTATCAAATATTATTTGTCAGGTAGTGTAATACCTTATAAGGTAAATATTATTAAAATTCTGCAGCCATGAAATACTGGAATAAAGGCGGTTTCGTCAACTTAACAATACAGTTTTCAACGTAATACTCGGTTTGTTATGTATCAAATTAGTATAGAACGGTTTCAAGTATGTAATACTTCCAAATTGGATATTTAATATAAATCTGTAACATTATCGAATTTTACTTTTTATTAATTTTTTTGAAATGTTAATTAATTCATTTAATTTCTAATATGCTACCGGTGATTAGACCATTTTAATTGTGTTTTTTATTAACACGAGAAGTATCAGTTCGAAACTGGATTGAATTCTCTTACAATCTTCGGAACGTATTAAAATCATATAATTTAAAAAAAATTAAATAAATAGAATTCTGTCTATTAGTCAATTTCGTTGAATGATTGTTCGTTAATACTTATATACTTCTCGTGTTAATAAAAAACACAATTAAAATGGTCTAATCAACGGTAGCAATTAAATGAATTAATTAACTTTTCAAAAACATTAGTAAAAAGTAAAATTAGCGTACACAGAAATAGAGCTGTGTGAATATCGTGAAGAGGAAAAATTGTAAGAGAATTTATCTGTATTTGTTATGATTCGCTAGTACTTAACGCACAGCACATTCTATATACGAGTATATGGTATAGAATGTAAATTGTGGTATAATCAGTCCAGTCGCCGCGACCTGATGAGAAGATTGATTTTTTCATAATCATATGCTCATCAGTTCGAAACTGGATTGAATTCTCTTACAATCTTCGAAACGTATTAAAATCATATAAATTAAAAAAATTATCGAATGTTTTGTGTTAAAAAATAACGAAAATGTTACGGTAATATTTTTTCAGTGTATCAATAAAATGTCACGATGACGATAAATCAATAAACTGTTATATGCAGAAGTTATTGAGCACATTAGGACACTTAATTGGGAGGAAGGCAAGTGATCTTATTAACTTTTATATTACTCGTAACTTTTCATGTTTTAGTGAATTCTCCGAAATCTCATATTTTACGTGATAAGTGTATAACTAATGTGCTTATATTAATAAACTCCTTATATTCAGAAGTAAATTACCAACATAAAAAAAATTATACGTAAATTTTGACTGATGGCATGCGCATATAAACGACAACTTATATAAACCCTTAATCTCCATCACATCCTCCACCAGACAAATCCAAAAATCCGTTTTCACATTTTTTTTTAAATAATCTCTTTAATAGCCACACATTTCCGCACAATTAAAATCTGAAACAATTATAATAAATAATTCATTAAATAATTAAAGCTAAGAGAAACAAAAAAAAAAAAATTAAAAAATCGGAATTCATGTCCAAATTACATTTGTGACATAAAATACTTTTTTGTTTTTTGTTGAGATACGAAAAGAGCTACACTACACCATATACATAACTCTATAATCCAAAAAGCTGAACAAAAAAATTTACAAAATTAAATCAAATTTATCCCAAAATTATGTAATAACACAAAAACATAACCCTTAAAAACATAAAAATTCTAAAAAAAAATGTTATAACAGAGAAATGAAGAAACAGAAAAAGATTCCGTTTTTTTTTGTTTTTATAATCTGTCTGTGACCATTGGTTTATATAACATTGTGAAAGTAATTCAAAAGTCTATTCGCGAATCATTTTATTGTTAATATTTTTGGATGAACAAAAGTTAAAAGGTTTTTTTTTTTTTTGGTATTTTTATGTTTGAAAATTATAATAAAACCAAAATATATTATATGTATAATGGTATTTGTTTTGCTCGTTTTTTTTTGTGCAAGTTAAATAAAATGGCAGATTTATTTTTATGCTTAATTAATTTTTTTTTTGTCGTCTGTTTGATTAAATTTTTTTTTTTATCTTACAAAACACAGTCTTTAAGAATTTATTTTGAGTAGATGTTTGAATTCAATTTGTTACATCTTTGTATTTGAACAGCACCAATTAATAAGGGGTATTAAAATATTTTCACCCTAAAAATGGTATTTTCACACTTTGTATTAATATAATGTCAGAATAAATAATTTTAATTATTATCGCTTTATCTTTTAATTTTCAAATTGTTATTAGCAATGAGATGAAATTAAGTAATAAAAAATTTAATAAATTAATTGATTTGCGAAATGTGGGTCTTCTGTAAAGCGATGTTTTCAGAACAGGTTCTCCTGAAGTTAATTCTACGCAGGTACCGTTATTTCTGTAATAGTGAGAACATAAATGATTAGTGTTACGGTGACACCTAGGGTGTAATAGAACAAGTTAAATTAATAGCTCAATATTTTAGTGTACTAAAATGGAATTAAAAAGTGATTTAAAAAGTGTTTTAGTGCGAAATAAAAATTAAAAGTGATCAGTAAAATTGTGCAAATATTAAAATAAAGGGACTTTGTGAATTATCGTTAGTAAATTGTGTTGTAATAGTTTTTGTATGCAATAAACAAGTTCGTTGGTAATAAATTGAATTGTTTTGTTTTTATTGACAATCCAGTAGTGCGAACCTTGATTGACAAGACAAAAACGTAACATTAACTTATTGTTACGGTGACACGTAGGTTGTAATAGAATAAGCTAAATTAATAGCTCAATGTTTAGCTGTACTAAAATGGAATTTTCCATTAAAAAACTGTTCTAAATGTTTCTAGACTAAATGGAATTTTCCATGACACAACTGTTCTAAATATTCAGCTACCTATGTATATAAAAAGGCGAATGACGTCGAATTCGATTCATTAGTTTTCGGTAAGCGAAAGTATAAGGATTAAAAGGTGAATTAAAATGTGATTTTAAAAGTGTTTTAGTGCCAATGTTACAACTTTCTACATTTTACAAGATATTCTTATTGAATTTCTGGAAGATTAGTTTTGGTATATGAAAAGGCAGTTGAGATCGCATTGGATTATTAGTTCTTGATAAGCGATAGTGTGAAGAGTAATAAGGAATTAAATAGTGATTTAAAAAATGTTGTAGTGCGAAATATTATAAAAAATGATTTTGCAATTATTGTTAATAAATTGTGTTATAATGATTTTTGGTGTTCAATAAATGAATTCGTATTTTAAAATTAATCTGTGTGGGTAAAGATGACGAAATATTAATCAATTTAACACAAATCCGCAATTCGTTTCAAATATTCATCGACATAATCTAATCCAGCAACAACATTTTACTGACATACTAGCTATATGGATTTTAATTATGACTTGGGCCCTATTTTGCTAATTATATTTCTGAATTTTTGTTTTCTAATTTCATTTTTTTTGTATAGGTAAGGTAGCCAAACCTTACGATATATCAATGATCGTAACATCAAATTCAAAATTTCGATATCGAACTAGTGAGAAATTTGGGTGTGAATAAAATGAGTTGGTATTTAAAAACACAATTTTTAATAAAAAAAATGTTGGATACGTTATTTTAATTCGTTTTTTACGTTAAGGGATAAAGGCGGCCATCCCCGCGCTGACGATTTTTTAAAATTGCAACATTATTACAAATAAAGAACATTAAAATAATTATAGGCAACTCCTCAAAGCCGCTTAGCACTGGACCCTTTGGAGAAGCATAACCGCTTAACTTTGGTCATCACATTGCAAGGATGACAAGAAATAATGTAGCATCCTTTCATTTTCGTACTATAGTTAATAAAAATTAAATGAGCCCTTCCTTTTTAATGAGACACTTTATTTGTTTGTTTTTTCGAGGGTATGATGGTACACCAATTAATTATTGTTCCCAAGAAGTTGGTCATGAAATTAAGACGATCTTTGTTTCGAAATCAAAAACTCGAATTTTAAAATATCCATCGTTTGAAATATTGAAGAGTCAATTTCTTTAGCCGTAAAGTGATCTTCGACAAATTTCTTGAAAGATCGAGGAACGTCAACGTACTTTAAGCATCCCAAATATTAAACGATTTTAGGATCATCTATTTTTTAAAAATAATTTTGGGTTATTTCACGTTAAACGTTGTATATTTTTGTTCAACGCTTAAGATCGTCCTTTACTAAAGCTAAGTTTTGTTTCAAACTAAAAATTTAATTTGCTACCGACCACCTATAAATTTTTATTAGTGCCAACCCTACAAAGTTTATTGTATAATTAGTATATATGTACCAAACGACAAATGGCCATCTATCGGGAATTTGCTGAAATTATTTTCACAAAAAAATTGGTTTGTTTGCGTAACTGTTTTTACTTTAATTATTTCTATAATATAAAAGGAAAATATTTACAAAAGAACAAAACTAGTCACAGGAGAATAAAGATATAGCTTTATTATTTGTGAAGAAATTTTGCGTTTATTGTTGTTGTGTGTTCGCAATGAGCTTGCACAACTTATCCAAGTTTGAGAGCTTATAACAAAATATTAAAAGAAAATGTAAGGAAAAAACGACACTCAGCACCATTTTATGCATTATCTATTGAACAGAAAAAAACTCTAAAAGAAAACGTTCAGACAAATGTTTATCTACCCTGCAATATTTTGTTTCTTTTCAAGCTTAGTGTTCGATACTCTGAGCAGCATATCAATTAATCTTTATTTGCGAACGAACACCGAGAGAGTTTCACTTGTTTTTGAGAACATTGGAGAGTCCAGGTTACGTAATGCTACCGCTAACCTAACGGAAATAATTGTACGGTATTTTTTTTTTTTTTTTTAATATCTGACTGTTGATTTTCACACTGTTTGACGAGGTATTCAAAATAATTTGTTTAGTTGTACCTCCTTCATACTGTGTTCCAAATATTTCTGGCAACAAAATCTATTCATTTCATAACATTCATTTTATTTTCATCATGCTCCAAAGCATGATCTTTTCCTTTAGCTTTTAGCATCACATTTAGACGCTGTCAGATTTTGGAAACTGTAATTATACATTTTATTTACCAAAATAATAACAAAACTTGTAAACAATTATAGGAAAATTTATCAATGTATCTATAGAATATAAAGCCAGGTAAGTTCCAAGGTGCAAGCACTTTCGAGTTACGGCCAGCTTCATAGGCGTGTGTACAAGGCACATCCATGCAGTATCAATGCTAATGATTTTGGAAAACTCGAGTTTTGCCAGATTTCCCACATCAAACTTGAGCTAAATGTTTTTCCAGCGATGCCTTTTAATAAATCATATTAATGCAATCCATCTCCAGACATAACTAATATAGCAAAATAATACAAAGTTATATTGATTTTTCCAGCGATAGCTTTTGAAATGTCACATATATGCGGATCATCTCTATAGACGTAACACATTAGACGCGGATTTTACTAAATTTTCCGTGAAAAATTAAACTTACTTTCCATTCGTAAAACTATTGACAAAAGTTCCCAATGCTATGTATACTACCGGCAGAGCACTGTCGGTTGATTACGTTTACATTTTTCATTTACGTTTAGGAGACCTTCGTGTGATTTTGGCTACCTTTAATAATGTTCTGATGAGATCTAAGGTTAAATTCGAAGGCTAAATTCCCAAAGTAAAGTGAAACAAACCCTAAATATTTATTTCATATGAAAATATAATTTTGATTTGGAAAAGGGAGGCACATATTCCAAATTTAAAATTACATCTCGATTTGCCAGAATATTCAGTACAAATATTTCAACCGGCGCGCGCCAGGATTAATTCAAAATGTTTTTACAACGGAAAATTAAGTTTCAATTTTGAAATTTTTGTTAAAATTAAGGTTAACCCTTAAAAGTAAAATGGAAATTTACGTTTTCCAGAATATTTTAAAATTAAATCTTTCCTAACGAGAAAATATAACAGTTATAAAAGTAATTATTTGGATGTTGTATCATACCCGTTGTTTGCGTCAAACTTTCTTAATGAAATAAATCAACAACTTAACGTACGAAATAAATCCCTAAAATATAAGGAATTTGGAGATTAATTTCATTTTAGTAAATTATTAATTTCTCTAGCAATACTGGGGATTAATTACATTTATGGTTTGGGGACTAAGTTAATTCATTAAGGAGTTATTCGCTGCAACCTATTTTTATTTTTAGTCATTATGCCCCTTTAAAAAAAAATTTAATCCCCAATGCCCAGAAGTCGATGGTTGGCAAATATCAATATTAACATAATTTTGGGTGATTCATTCATTTTCGTTTGTTTTGGGCGATTTAAACTTTTTTTTTTGGTTATTCTTCAAAATTAAAATTTGGAAATTTTCGAAATTTTTTCTCATTCCCTTCATTCTGCTAAGAAACATTAGTCTTAGCATGAACTAGGGCTTCTAGGGCAACTTCTATTAAGCTTCATAAGATTTTACAATGTTGCCATTTTGTATTTAAAGACGCCAAAATAGATAAAGATGGTTAAATGTTTTAGAATTAGCGCAGCGTAAGTTGATTTGTATGAAGCACAGATCTTAAGCAAGATATTCGTACGACTTTGGTTAATCTTGTGAAAGTGTAAATGATTTTGGTATAAGAATTGAAAATCCTCTTGCCGATTTAAATTAATCTTGTGTTTCGGTAAATTCTGACTTAGGAGTTCTCGATAAAAATATTAAAATTCGAAATTCCAAAACATCCCTGCGTGCTTTCGAATATGGCTTAAGGGGTCCACTTAAACTTTTAAATAAAGGGTACCGATTTGAGAATTTAAAAGATGCGATTTATAAAGGACTAGAAAAAGAAAATTCAAATTCAATAAATCTAAACCTAATGTTAAATTTGTTTTAAAACTGTGAATTAATCAAATTTCGTCTCAGTGTGCGTTATCTGTAGATATCGTGAAAAGTAGAATCAAAGAAAATACTAACTAATTGATAACATTGCGGTATGAGTACAAAATTTGTAAAGCTGCGTTCATATATAAGCAAAATAATGATAACATATACATTTGTCTAAATCATATCACGAATTATTTCCACAATAACAGGTCATTTTGCGTTTCAATTAATTTTCATAACGATGGCTTGAAGTTTGTAAACCTTAAATTAATAAATTGCTATCACCAAATTTCACTAAGCAACGGAGATAAACATAAAAATTCCTTTAGCACTAGCGTATGTAGCACTACCACTTCACCACCCGTTTGGTCTAAGGAGAGCAATAGCAATATTTCAATGAATAATAGATAATGTGTTATCCGGTTGAATGGTTTGAATAGCTTCGTATCATGTAGACGATGTAGTTATTTACGGCCAGAACCTTAACGATCATAACAAAAAATAGAGAATTTTTAAAAAAATTCAATCTGAAATTGGAACCTAAAAAGTGTAATTTTTTTAGGAAAAAAATTTGGGACCCATCACAACGAACCACGCAATAAAAAATCGTTTTTAATGACCTATGAACTAAAACCACATCTCGATCAGATTTTAACCTTAAACGATGTTACATTAAATAAACGATAAAAAGATTTTTCAAAACATTCAAATCTTATGTTATTTCCATTTTTAAACCTTATTAAGAAATTTGAACCATGCCAGAAAAATTAAATTTTAAAATTAATTAAACTTCCCATGACCACAACTGCAAAAATTCCTCGTTGGTCATTTAAACGTATTCCCTGTTCCCCAAAGTGAATTCTGGTGTTCAGGAAAGATTTTTTATTGAGAAAAAATTATTCCCAGTTACAGCAGTTTTGACGATTGTTTTTCCAGACCGATTTTATGAAAGAATTGGTGGGGAATAGAAGAACCTGACAATACTGCCAACCGGTATGTGATAAATACTATCTGGGCTTATTGCTCTCTCTCTCCTAGATGTTTACTACAGCATGTAGTTCCGCTTGAAAGACGGTAGCATTGGAGCCCAAGGACTTCGAGAGGGTTGTCCCACTCTCGTATATTCCTACTTCTGTCCGTATTCCGTTTGATTTTACTCTTACGAGTTACTGGGAATTGCAAATCGCCTGTAGGCCACCCAGTTTTACTACAGGAAGGCTAAATAAAACTGGAGGGTCCCTGGTATCCAGAGTCCGCATATTTTGGACTGATTAACCTATCAGCCATTCATCCATCGGCTAATGCTGTTCCACCTTAGATTAGGTTTTTTTTTGTCAAGGTTTTCTCTTTTAGCGCCGTACTTTAGCATGTGCAAAATTACCAAAAATGTGCCAAATGACCTTAGTTACCAGTAGTTGCCACGAGGAGGCAGCACGTACACTTGCGAATTATGATCAGGTTACCCCTTACACAATTGTACCCATCACGCAGCTGTCTAATGAGAAGACCAGAACAGCTCACGTGATGCGCACCCTACTATAAGGTTCTGGGACTAAGTTTTAACCCTCAGAAAATATCAAATATTAATAAAAAATTTGGTGATTCATTCATTTTCACTCTGTTTTGGGTGATTTAAATTTTTTTTCTTTGATTATTCGTTATAATTTAAATTTGGTAATCTTCGACAATTTTCCTCATTCCCTTCATTCAGCTAAGAAAGATTAGTCTTAGCACGAAACTTTTTATTATTGAAATTTGTTCAATCAGTGATCTTTCCACAAAGGAAAACTGGAAAGATAATTTCGTCTGTTTCAAATTTCCCACGGAAACTACTCAAACCAGTTGTGAATAGGATTGCTCGTGTATTTTCTCAATTACATCTTTAAAATTCAATTAAATCCTTACACTAATTTCTATTAAGCGCCTTAGGATTTTAAAACGTTGCCGTCTTGCATTTAAAGACGTAGAAACAGATGAAGATGGTTCAATGTTTTTAGAATTAGTGCAGAGTAACTTCGCTGGGTGAATGTATACGAATACGTCTTTTAATATTTAAACTAAAATTTGTACTATTTCTAATACAAATTGCGCGGATTTTATTGATCTTCTAGTAACATTTTCAAAATAAATTCGCTCCCTTTTATAGGTGATATGGAATAAATAAGTATAAAATGGTTTGTGGGACATTCAATCATGTAAAAATACTTTCAAATATTTTGTTCAAGAGACTGTCCTAACGCTTACAAAATATCGTTCTAGGGCATTTTAACAGAATGGAAATTGGAATACGAATTAATTTGCGGTCAGTGCCTGAGGGTCAGGACCGAGCTTTAAAAAATTATCATAAAATATTCCTACAATCCATTAAAACGTCATTTTTGAAAAAAGTGGTCAGTAGATAACTTAAGAATTCAGCTGGTGAAGATCTTAAGCAAAAATATTAGAATGACCGAGCCTTAGAAAATGCTTTGTTTGATCTTGTGAAAGTGTAAAAGATTTTGGTATCCAAATTGCAAATCCCCTTACCGATTTAAATCTATCTGTTTTGTTTCAAAATAATTATAAATTCTAAAACTTCTCTGCTGCTTTCGAAGATGGCTTAAGAGGTTCCCTAAAAGTTTTAAATAAAGCATGCCAAAAAAATCGTGTATTTAGTCTCAGTTCGAAATCGAGTATTTAAACTTAGTCCAGTAAAAGTTAGATTTATTTTAAAACTGGACACATCTCATCAAAATGTTACAAACGTAACAAAAATATCCACAATTCATAACTTTCCGTATCAACTCCCATTTTTATATCATGAATATCTAATCAAGCCAATCCTAGCCTATGAATTAATTAAATTTGAATCCGTGTGCGTTAGCATCTGCAGATATCGTGAAAAGTCCACTCAAAGAAAATACTAACTCATTGATAACATACAACATAAACAAATTTCACCGGGAGACAACAAATGCTGCGGTGTGAGTCCAACATTAAAAAAAAAAAACATTTTTAGAAGTTTGTAAACCTTAAATTATGAAACGGGTATCACCAAATTCCACTGAACAACGGAGATAAACATAAAACTTCCTCTAGCACTAGCATAGGTCACTATCACTTCACCAGCCTTTTGGTCTAAAGAGAGCAACAGGTGTTATCCAGTTATTTGTGCTAAGTGTTTCAAGCTTTAAAAAAATTCAATTTCAAATTGGAACCTAAAAATTGTAATTTTCTTAGGAAAGAAATCTGGGACTCATCACAACGAACCATGCAATAAAAAGTCGTGTTTAATGACTTATAAACTAAAACCAAATCTCGATCAAATTTTATCCTTACGATGTTACATTAAATAAACGATAAAAATTTAAATCAAGCAACAAATGAAATTCCTACCTTATTTGATAATGATGTTGACATCCTTATTGTGATCCAAGAAATTCTTAACTGTCCATTAGGAGAACACCAAGGAATAGAAAGATTTTTCAAAAAAATCAACCTTATTGTTATTTCTCAAAAAAAGGTTGGGTCAAATTCGAAACCTTATTAAGAAATGTGAACCATACCAGAAAAATAAAATCTCAAAAGTAATTAAACTTCCCATGATATTGTCAACAACTGCAAAAATTCCGCATTTAAACGTATTCGAAAAATTGTGCGTCGAAGATGATGTACCACCATACAACAAATTTGAATTTTAAAATTGTCGTGTCGCATAAAAAATGCAATGAAAAGATGAATACGTGTCGCCTTCGTTCATGCCTCCTGGAGTGCTTTCCAAAAACGCCTTTCAGCGGTAGACTTGACCTAAAAATATCGTCACATTTATCGTTCAGGAAGATAAAAATGAAGTAAAAAATGTATAGACATAAAATAGAGGCATCTGTATTCTTATAAGAAAACTCTCATTTCATTTACATTTTCGCTTGTGTCATTTTAGCCGTTGTGTCTATACCCAAAAAATTATACACTATTCTATACCCGACCCACCCGGGTGGCCACATGTATTTTCTTGTTAATATCGAAAATTTTTGTATTTGCCAGTGTATTATTGCCTTTATTTATTTTAATATACTATTTTAAACGTTATAAAACAAAAAAAATAATTAAAAAATGGGGAATCCCCGGTTAATGCTAGTAAAACAAAACAGAAAAGAATCGTTTAGGTGAGCTGAGGAAATTAGAGTAGGTGTGGTATTCAAATGGAAAGGTTGATTGCGGAAGTGATTTTTTTTGTAAATAAATATATATGTGAGTGATAAAATGGCGGACCACAGAGACATTTCAAATGCTGAGTTTAGACGGTAAGATTTATTATTTGGATGATCCGTTCGGTTTTTTTACATTTATATACACATTTTTGCCCTAGTTTGTCGTATGAAGATCAACAAGCATACCTAAATCGTTTATTAGAGGAATGTGACGATGACGAAGAAGTGCTTGATTTTGTTGACGACGGCTCAGAAGATGAGTGGCTTCCTACAGCAGCGGATAGAAACGTGGAAGATTCAGACATAGAGGACGTTTATGAAGATCATGAAGTCCAAATTGAAGTGTCTGATGAAGAAATTTTCAGCGATAGTGAAGTTGAAGACGAAGGAGAAACTGGAAGTGCAAATTGTAATAATTCGCCTTATCTAAAAGGAAAAGATGGATCGATATGGAGACAAAATCCTCCTCAAAGGCAAACATTGAGACACAATATTCTCAGGAGTCAACGAAGTGGGCCATCGCGATCGACCGAAATGTTATCTGTAAGAGATACCTTCAAGTGTATATTTACGGACGTCATGTGTGAAATAATCATTAGACACACAAACAGGAAGGCCAATGAAGTATACACAGAACACAATATTCTAAATCGGGATAAACCGCAGAAAATCTGGAAATTATTGACATTTCAGTATTCAGTATTCTGTATTCTGTATTCTGTATTGTGTATTCTGTATTCTGTATTCTGTATTCAGTATTCTGTATTCAGTATTCAGTATTCTGTATTCTGTATTCTGTATTCAGTATTCTGTATTTTGTATGAACAGTATTCAGTATTCTGTATTCTGTATACTTCATTGGCCTTCCTGTTTGTGTGTCTAATGATTATTTCACACATGACGTCCGTAAATATACACTTGAAGGTATCTCTTACAGATAACATTCAACCAAGTTATTGAATTTAGAAAATTTTTATAAGCAAAATGCGGAAATGGCTATAACACCCTGTAAAAAAGCCCTACCCAGCATTTTGAAATTTTGGCAAGGATAAATCACTATGACAAAGCTACCCCAATGCTAAAAAATTACAAAAAAAATTTAGAAACACGGGATTTTGATGTACATTCATTTTCCCATTATTTGCGTTAAAAACCGGAAGTACGTCACAACAATGTGGAAACTAACGATAATTAGCACAATTGGGCTAATGTACACCATAATTACTCACGAAATAATTTTTTAATCGATAACATACCAAGTTATTGAATTTAGAAAATTTTTATAAGCAAAATGCGGAAATGGCTATAACACCCTGTAAAAAAGCCCTACCCAGCATTTTGAAATTTTGGCAAGGATAAATCACTATAACAAAGCTACTCCAATGCTAAAAAATTACAAAAAAAATTTAGAAACACGGGATTTTGATGTACATTCATTTTCCCATTATTTGCGTTAAAAACCGGAAGTACGTCACAACAATGTGGAAACTAACGATAATTAGCACAATTGGGCTAATGTACACCATAATTACTCACGAAATAATTTTTTAATCGATAACATACCAAGTTATTGAATTTAGAAAATTTTTATAAGCAAAATGCGGAAATGGCTATAACACCCTGTAAAAAAGCCCTACCCAGCATTTTGAAATTTTGGCAAGGATAAATCACTATAACAAAGCTACTCCAATGCTAAAAAATTACAAAAAAAATTTAGAAACACGGGATTTTGATGTACATTCATTTTCCCATTATTTGCGTTAAAAACCGGAAGTACGTCACAACAATGTGGAAACTAACGATAATTAGCACAATTGGGCTAATGTACACCATAATTACTCACGAAATAATTTTTTAATCGATAACATACCAAGTTATTGAATTTAGAAAATTTTTATAAGCAAAATGCGGAAATGGCTATAACACCCTGTAAAAAAGCCCTACCCAGCATTTTGAAATTTTGGCAAGGATAAATCACTATAACAAAGCTACTCCAATGCTAAAAAATTACAAAAAAAAATTAGAAACACGGGATTTTGATGTACATTCATTTTCCCATTATTTGCGTTAAAAACCGGAAGTACGTCACAACAATGTGGAAACTAACGATAATTAGCACAATTGGGCTAATGAACACCATAATTACTCACGAAATAATTTTTTAATCGATAACATACCAAGTTATTGAATTTAGAAAATTTTTATAAGCAAAATGCGGAAATGGCTATAACACCCTGTAAAAAAGCCCTACCCAGCATTTTGAAATTTTGGCAAGGATAAATCACTATAACAAAGCTACTCCAATGCTAAAAAATTACAAAAAAAATTTAGAAACACGGGATTTTGATGTACATTCATTTTCCCATTATTTGCGTTAAAAACCGGAAGTACGTCACAACAATGTGGAAACTAACAATAATTAGCACAATTGGGCTAATGTACACCATAATTACTCACGAAATAATTTTTTAATCGATAACATACCAAGTTATTGAATTTAGAAAATTTTTATAAGCAAAATGCGGAAATGGCTATAACACCCTGTAAAAAAGCCCTACCCAGCATTTTGAAATTTTGGCAAGGATAAATCACTATAACAAAGCTACTCCAATGCTAAAAAATTACAAAAAAAATTTAGAAACACGGGATTTTGATGTACATTCATTTTCCCATTATTTGCGTTAAAAACCGGAAGTACGTCACAACAATGTGAAAACTAACGATAATTAGCACAATTGGGCTAATGTACACCATAATTACTCACGAAATAATTTTTTAATCGATAACATACCAAGTTATTGAATTTAGAAAATTTGTATAAGCAAAATGCGGAAATGGCTATAACACCCTGTAAAAAAGCCCTACCCAGCATTTTGAAATTTTGGCAAGGATAAATCACTATAACAAAGCTACTCCAATGCTAAAAAATTACAAAAAAAATTTAGAAACACGGGATTTTGATGTACATTCATTTTCCCATTATTTGCGTTAAAAACCGGAAGTACGTCACAACAATGTGGAAACTAACGATAATTAGCACAATTGGGCTAATGTACACCATAATTACTCACGAAATAATTTTTTAATCAATAACATACCAAGTTATTGAATTTAGAAAATTTTTATAAGCAAAATGCGGAAATGGCTATAACACCCTGTAAAAAAGCCCTACCCAGCATTTTGAAATTTTGGCAAGGATAAATCACTATAACAAAGCTACTCCAATGCTAAAAAATTACAAAAAAAATTTAGAAACACGGGATTTTGATGTACATTCATTTTCCCATTATTTGCGTTAAAAACCGGAAGTACGTCACAACAATGTGGAAACTAACGATAATTAGCACAATTGGGCTAATGTACACCATAATTACTCACGAAATAATTTTTTAATCGATAACATACCAAGTTATTGAATTTAGAAAATTTTTATAAGCAAAATGCGGAAATGGCTATAACACCCTGTAAAAAAGCCCTACCCAGCATTTTGAAATTTTGGCAAGGATAAATCACTATAACAAAGCTACTCCAATGCTAAAAAATTACAAAAAAAATTTAGAAACACGGGATTTTGATGTACATTCATTTTCCCATTATTTGCGTTAAAAACCGGAAGTACGTCACAACAATGTGGAAACTAACGATAATTAGCACAATTGGGCTAATGTACACCATAATTACTCACGAAATAATTTTTTAATCGATAACATACCAAGTTATTGAATTTAGAAAATTTTTATAAGCAAAATGCGGAAATGGCTATAACACCCTGTAAAAAAGCCCTACCCAGCATTTTGAAATTTTGGCAAGGATAAATCACTATGACAAAGCTACCCCAATGCTAAAAAATTACAAAAAAAATTTAGAAACACGGGATTTTGATGTACATTCATTTTCCCATTATTTGCGTTAAAAACCGGAAGTACGTCACAACAATGTGGAAACTAACGATAATTAGCACAATTGGGCTAATGAACACCATAATTACTCACGAAATAATTTTTTAATCGATAACATACCAAGTTATTGAATTTAGAAAATTTTTATAAGCAAAATGCGGAAATGGCTATAACACCCTGTAAAAAAGCCCTACCCAGCATTTTGAAATTTTTGCAAGGATAAATCACTATAACAAAGCTACTCCAATGCTAAAAAATTACAAAAAAAATTTAGAAACACGGGATTTTGATGTACATTCATTTTCCCATTATTTGCGTTAAAAACCGGAAGTACGTCACAACAATGTGGAAACTAACAATAATTAGCACAATTGGGCTAATGTACACCATAATTACTCACGAAATAATTTTTTAATCGATAACATACCAAGTTATTGAATTTAGAAAATTTTTATAAGCAAAATGCGGAAATGGCTATAACACCCTGTAAAAAAGCCCTACCCAGCATTTTGAAATTTTGGCAAGGATAAATCACTATAACAAAGCTACTCCAATGCTAAAAAATTACAAAAAAAATTTAGAAACACGGGATTTTGATGTACATTCATTTTCCCATTATTTGCGTTAAAAACCGGAAGTACGTCACAACAATGTGAAAACTAACGATAATTAGCACAATTGGGCTAATGTACACCATAATTACTCACGAAATAATTTTTTAATCGATAACATACCAAGTTATTGAATTTAGAAAATTTGTATAAGCAAAATGCGGAAATGGCTATAACACCCTGTAAAAAAGCCCTACCCAGCATTTTGAAATTTTGGCAAGGATAAATCACTATAACAAAGCTACTCCAATGCTAAAAAATTACAAAAAAAATTTAGAAACACGGGATTTTGATGTACATTCATTTTCCCATTATTTGCGTTAAAAACCGGAAGTACGTCACAACAATGTGGAAACTAACGATAATTAGCACAATTGGGCTAATGTACACCATAATTACTCACGAAATAATTTTTTAATCGATAACATACCAAGTTATTGAATTTAGAAAATTTTTATAAGCAAAATGCGGAAATGGCTATAACACCCTGTAAAAAAGCCCTACCCAGCATTTTGAAATTTTGGCAAGGATAAATCACTATAACAAAGCTACTCCAATGCTAAAAAATTACAAAAAAAATTTAGAAACACGGGATTTTGATGTACATTCATTTTCCCATTATTTGCGTTAAAAACCGGAAGTACGTCACAACAATGTGGAAACTAACGATAATTAGCACAATTGGGCTAATGTACACCATAATTACTCACGAAATAATTTTTTAATCGATAACATACCAAGTTATTGAATTTAGAAAATTTTTATAAGCAAAATGCGGAAATGGCTATAACACCCTGTAAAAAAGCCCTACCCAGCATTTTGAAATTTTGGCAAGGATAAATCACTATAACAAAGCTACTCCAATGCTAAAAAATTACAAAAAAAATTTAGAAACACGGGATTTTGATGTACATTCATTTTCCCATTATTTGCGTTAAAAACCGGAAGTACGTCACAACAATGTGGAAACTAACGATAATTAGCACAATTGGGCTAATGTACACCATAATTACTCACGAAATAGTTATACGTTGCTATTACATCCTGTAATAAAAAATATTCAGTATTCAGTATTCAGTATTCAGTATTCAGTATTCTGTATTCAGTATTCTGTATTCTGTATTCAGTATTCAGTATTCTGTATTCAGTATTCAGTATTCAGTATTCAGTATTCAGTATTCAGTATTCAGTATTCAGTATTCAGTATTGACACACAAACAGGAAGGCCAATGAAGTATACACAGAACACAATATTATAAATCGGGATAAACCGCAGAAAATCTGGAAATTATTGACATTTCAGTATTCAGTATTCAGTATTCAGTATTCAGTATTCAGTATTCAGTATTCAGTATTCAGTATTCAGTATTGTACACACAAACAGGAAGGCCAATGAAGTATACACAGAACACAATATTATAAATCGGGATAAACCGCAGAAAATCTGGAAATTATTGACATTTCAGTATTCAGTATTTAGTATTCTGTATTCAGTATTCAGTATTCAGTATTCAGTATTCAGTATTCAGTATTCAGTATTCTGTATTCTGTATTCAGTATTCAGTATTCTGTATTCAGTTCATTTTGAAATTTTGGCAAGGATAAATCACTATAACAAAGCTACTCCAATGCTAAAAAATTACAAAAAAAATTTAGAAACACGGGATTTTGATGTACATTCATTTTCCCATTATTTGCGTTAAAAACCGGAAGTACGTCACAACAATGTGGAAACTAACGATAATTAGCACAATTGGGCTAATGTACACCATAATTACTCACGAAATAATTTTTTAATCGATAACATACCAAGTTATTGAATTTAGAAAATTTTTATAAGCAAAATGCGGAAATGGCTATATCACCCTGTAAAAAAGCCCTACCCAGCATTTTGAAATTTTGGCAAGGATAAATCACTATAACAAAGCTACTCCAATGCTAAAAAATTACAAAAAAAATTTAGAAACACGGGATTTTGATGTACATTCATTTTCCCATTATTTGCGTTAAAAACCGGAAGTACGTCACAACAATGTGGAAACTAACGATAATTAGCACAATTGGGCTAATGTACACCATAATTACTCACGAAATAATTTTTTAATCGATAACATACCAAGTTATTGAATTTAGAAAATTTTTATAAGCAAAATGCGGAAATGGCTATAACACCCTGTAAAAAAGCCCTACCCAGCATTTTGAAATTTTGGCAAGGATAAATCACTATAACAAAGCTACTCCAATGCTAAAAAATTACAAAAAAAAATTAGAAACACGGGATTTTGATGTACATTCATTTTCCCATTATTTGCGTTAAAAACCGGAAGTACGTCACAACAATGTGGAAACTAACGATAATTAGCACAATTGGGCTAATGTACACCATAATTACTCACGAAATAATTTTTTAATCGATAACATACCAAGTTATTGAATTTAGAAAATTTTTATAAGCAAAATGCGGAAATGGCTATAACACCCTGTAAAAAAGCCCTACCCAGCATTTTGAAATTTTGGCAAGGATAAATCACTATGACAAAGCTACCCCAATGCTAAAAAATTACAAAAAAAATTTAGAAACACGGGATTTTGATGTACATTCATTTTCCCATTATTTGCGTTAAAAACCGGAAGTACGTCACAACAATGTGGAAACTAACGATAATTAGCACAATTGGGCTAATGTACACCATAATTACTCACGAAATAATTTTTTAATCGATAACATACCAAGTTATTGAATTTAGAAAATTTTTATAAGCAAAATGCGGAAATGGCTATAACACCCTGTAAAAAAGCCCTACCCAGCATTTTGAAATTTTGGCAAGGATAAATCACTATAACAAAGCTACTCCAATGCTAAAAAATTACAAAAAAAATTTAGAAACACGGGATTTTGATGTACATTCATTTTCCCATTATTTGCGTTAAAAACCGGAAGTACGTCACAACAATGTGGAAACTAACAATAATTAGCACAATTGGGCTAATGTACACCATAATTACTCACGAAATAATTTTTTAATCGATAACATACCAAGTTATTGAATTTAGAAAATTTTTATAAGCAAAATGCGGAAATGGCTATAACACCCTGTAAAAAAGCCCTACCCAGCATTTTGAAATTTTGGCAAGGATAAATCACTATAACAAAGCTACTCCAATGCTAAAAAATTACAAAAAAAATTTAGAAACACGGGATTTTGATGTACATTCATTTTCCCATTATTTGCGTTAAAAACCGGAAGTACGTCACAACAATGTGAAAACTAACGATAATTAGCACAATTGGGCTAATGTACACCATAATTACTCACGAAATAATTTTTTAATCGATAACATACCAAGTTATTGAATTTAGAAAATTTGTATAAGCAAAATGCGGAAATGGCTATAACACCCTGTAAAAAAGCCCTACCCAGCATTTTGAAATTTTGGCAAGGATAAATCACTATAACAAAGCTACTCCAATGCTAAAAAATTACAAAAAAAATTTAGAAACACGGGATTTTGATGTACATTCATTTTCCCATTATTTGCGTTAAAAACCGGAAGTACGTCACAACAATGTGGAAACTAACGATAATTAGCACAATTGGGCTAATGTACACCATAATTACTCACGAAATAATTTTTTAATCGATAACATACCAAGTTATTGAATTTAGAAAATTTTTATAAGCAAAATGCGGAAATGGCTATAACACCCTGTAAAAAAGCCCTACCCAGCATTTTGAAATTTTGGCAAGGATAAATCACTATAACAAAGCTACTCCAATGCTAAAAAATTACAAAAAAAATTTAGAAACACGGGATTTTGATGTACATTCATTTTCCCATTATTTGCGTTAAAAACCGGAAGTACGTCACAACAATGTGGAAACTAACGATAATTAGCACAATTGGGCTAATGTACACCATAATTACTCACGAAATAATTTTTTAATCGATAACATACCAAGTTATTGAATTTAGAAAATTTTTATAAGCAAAATGCGGAAATGGCTATAACACCCTGTAAAAAAGCCCTACCCAGCATTTTGAAATTTTGGCAAGGATAAATCACTATAACAAAGCTACTCCAATGCTAAAAAATTACAAAAAAAATTTAGAAACACGGGATTTTGATGTACATTCATTTTCCCATTATTTGCGTTAAAAACCGGAAGTACGTCACAACAATGTGGAAACTAACGATAATTAGCACAATTGGGCTAATGTACACCATAATTACTCACGAAATAGTTATACGTTGCTATTACATCCTGTAATAAAAAATATTCAGTATTCAGTATTCAGTATTCAGTATTCAGTATTCAGTATTCTGTATTCAGTATTCTGTATTCTGTATTCAGTATTCAGTATTCTGTATTCAGTATTCAGTATTCAGTATTCAGTATTCAGTATTCAGTATTCAGTATTGTACACACAAACAGGAAGGCCAATGAAGTATACACAGAACACAATATTATAAATCGGGATAAACCGCAGAAAATCTGGAAATTATTGACATTTCAGTATTCAGTATTCAGTATTCAGTATTCAGTATTCAGTATTCAGTATTCAGTATTCAGTATTCAGTATTGTACACACAAACAGGAAGGCCAATGAAGTATACACAGAACACAATATTCTAAATCGGGATAAACCGCAGAAAATCTGGAAATTATTGACATTTCAGTATTCAGTATTCAGTATTCAGTATTCAGTTCATTTTGAAATTTTGCCTTCAAGGCCTTCAAGGCCAATGAAGTATACACAGAACACAATATTATAAATCGGGATAAACCGCAGAAAATCTGTAAATTATTGACATTTCAGTATTCAGTATTCTGTATTCAGTATTCTGTATTCAGTATTCAGTATTCAGTATTTAGTATTCAGTATTCAGTATTCAGTATTCAGTATTCAGTATTCAGTATTCAGTATTCAGTATTCAGTATTGTACACACAAACAGGAAGGCCAATGAAGTATACACAGAACACAATATTCTAAATCGGGATAAACCGCAGAAAATCTGGAAATTATTGACATTTCAGTATTCAGTATTCAGTATTCAGTATTCAGTATTCTGTATTCTGTATTCAGTATTCAGTATTCTGTATTCAGTTCATTTTGAAATTTTGGCAAGGATAAATCGCTATAACAAAGCTACTCCAATGCTAAAAAATTACAAAAAAAATTTAGAAACACGGGATTTTGATGTACATTCATTTTCCCATTATTTGCGTTAAAAACCGGAAGTACGTCACAACAATGTGGAAACTAACGATAATTAGCACAATTGGGCTAATGTACACCATAATTACTCACGAAATAGTTATACGTTGCTATTACATCCTGTAATAAAAAATATTCAGTATTCAGTATTCAGTATTCAGTATTCAGTATTCAGTATTCTGTATTCAGTATTCAGTATTCAGTATTCAGTATTCAGTATTCAGTATTCAGTATTCAGTATTCAGTATTCAGTATTGTACACACAAACAGGAAGGCCAATGAAGTATACACAGAACACAATATTATAAATCGGGATAAACCGCAGAAAATCTGGAAATTATTGACATTTCAGTATTCAGTATTCAGTATTCAGTATTCAGTATTCAGTATTCAGTATTCAGTATTCAGTATTCAGTATTCAGTATTCAGTATTGTACACACAAACAGGAAGGCCAATGAAGTATACACAGAACACAATATTCTAAATCGGGATAAACCGCAGAAAATCTGGAAATTATTGACATTTCAGTATTCAGTATTCAGTATTCAGTATTCAGTTCATTTTGAAATTTTGCCTTCAAGGCCTTCAAGGCCAATGAAGTATACACAGAACACAATATTATAAATCGGGATAAACCGCAGAAAATCTGGAAATTATTGACATTTCAGTATTCAGTATTTAGTATTCTGTATTCAGTATTCAGTATTCAGTATTCAGTATTCAGTATTCAGTATTCTGTATTCTGTATTCAGTATTCAGTATTCTGTATTCAGTTCATTTTGAAATTTTGGCAAGGATAAATCACTATAACAAAGCTACTCCAATGCTAAAAAATTACAAAAAAAATTTAGAAACACGGGATTTTGATGTACATTCATTTGCGTTAAAAACCGGAAGTACGTCACAACAATGTGGAAACTAACGATAATTAGCACCATAATTACTCACGAAATAGTTATACGTTGCTATTACATCCCGTAATAAAAAATATTCGGTATTCAGTATTCAGTATTCAGTATTCAGTATTCAGTATTCAGTATTCAGTATTCAGTATTCAGTATTCAGTATTCAGTATTCAGTATTCAGTATTCTGTATTCTGAATTCAGTATTCAGTATTCTGTATTCAGTATTCTGTATTCAGTATTCAGTATTGTACACACAAACAGGAAGGCCAATGAAGTATACACCCCATTATTTGCGTTAAAAACCGGAAGTACGTCACAACAATGTGGAAACTAACGATAATTAGCACAATTGGGCTAATGTACACCATAATTACTCACGAAATAGTTATACGTTGCTATTACATCCCGTAATAAAAAATATTCAGTATTCAGTATTCTGTATTCAGTATTCAGTATTCAGTATTCAGTATTCAGTATTCAGTATTCAGTATTCAGTATTCAGTATTCAGTATTCAGTATTCAGTATTCTGTATTCTAAATTCAGTATTCAGTATTCTGTATTCAGTATTCAGTATTGTACACACAAACAGGAAGGCCAATGAAGTATACACAGAACACAATATTCTAAATCGGGATAAACCGCAGAAAATCTGGAAATTATTGACATTTCAGTATTCAGTATTCTGTATTCTGTATTCTGTATTCTGTATTCAGTATTCAGTATTCAGTATTCCGTATTCAGTATTCAGTATTCAGTATTCAGTATTCTGTATTCAGTATTCTGTATTCTGTATTCTGTATTCTGTATTCTGTATTCTGTATTCTGTATTCAGTATTCAGTATTCAGTATTCAGTATTCAGTATAAAAAAAAATTTTTTTGTGTAGGACGAACAAGATTCACCCAGTATATGCCGTCCAAACCGGCAAAATATGGGATCAAAGTATGGTGGGTTTGCGATGCTGCTAACTCTTACCCAATAACGGGGCAGATATATACGGGTAAGCAACCATCAGGCAGGGAAATCAATCAAGGAGAGCGGGTTGTCAAGGACCTATGCGCCCGTTTCAAAGGGTCTGGGAGAAATATAGTAACTGACAATTTTTTTACAACATTGCCGCTTGCTCGTTTATTGATCTCTTGGGACTTATCAATAGTCGGGACATTAAAAAAAAATAAACCCTATGTTCCAAAAGAAATGTTGCCGTCCAGATCTCGGGAAATTTATTCGTCAATTTTTGGATTCAGCGATGATAATATTACACTTTGTTCGTATGTCCCCAAAAAAAATAAGAGTGTATTATTATTATCTACGCAGCATTATACGGATTCAGTAATTGGAGACAAAAAAAAACCGGAAATCATTCATTATTACAATGGAAAAAAAGGTGGAGTAGATAATATGGACAAACTGGTCACTCATTATACAACCAAACGAAGGACGAAAAGATGGCCTGTAGCATTTTTTTACAATATAATTGATGTAGCTTGCGTCGCGGCTTACAAAATTTACATAGAAAATAACCCGGCTAGATCAAACAAAACACACAATCGTCGAGAATTCTTGAAAGATCTTGTGCTTCAATTAGCTCTACCGCATGTGTCAGATCGATCAACCATACCAAATGTATATAGAAATTTTAATTCACGTTCAGGGATAGAATGCATACTTGGCAAACCGCTCTATGTACCAATAAACCAGGAATTGACAACGTCTGGAGTACCTAATGTGTTACGCAACAACGATGGCCGAATTCCTCAAGTTGGCAAATGCTGGATTTGTTTGTCTTCCGATCCCAAAAAACGACGAAATTCACGGAAATCCTGTAGTATCTGTAGAAGACCAGTATTTGTAGAACATACGAACACTCAAATAAAGTGTTCTAAGTGTTAATAGTTTTAATTTTTTTTGTAAATTTTTACCAAATTGAATTTCTTATTTTGTAAACATATTTTTAATAACCAACTGAATTATTTATGTGATAATTTTTGATTTTTTCTGTGATGAAATGTTGATTTAAACAATAAAATGTTATACAAATAGCATATTCAGTGTTTTTTTTAAATGGCCACCCGGGTGGCCGGGTATAGACTACAAGAGTAATAATATTGGTAAACGAATAATTTAGTTCAGCAATATATTTTAGTTAACTTCTGTTCAAAGATCAATAAAAAATAAGTAGTTCTTGGATGCCAAGGAGTAGGGATAGTCTAACTGTGAAATTGAAAAAGTTACGAGCATTTTAAATCGAAATGGCCACCCGGGTGCCCGGGTATAAACACAAGGGTTAATATGAGAAATTTCATTTCACTTCAGCAGCGTACCAATCTTAAAGCTATACAAAAATTTCTTCTGTATACACATTTTTGTGAGTTCAAATTTATTAATCAAATAAATATTGAAACAGAAGCATTAACTTAACCCTTATCATGATCGTTTTATTATTTTATATCCTTTTTTTTTTTGTTGGTAAATCGGTTATTATTACATCAATATTATTGAGAATTTTTTTTTATTCCAATTTGTCTGTCTGTATAACAACGGAATAGAAAAACCGAAAATAACCAACAAAAAAAAAAAAAACATTCAAAATTGACAATAAAAATGACAGATATCATAATATTTGAGTTATATAATGATGATTAAGTAAATTGAAAGTGAGACGAAAATAAAAAGCCATGAAAAATAATTTTCTTGACACACAAAATTTAGTTTAATCTGTCAACTTGACAAAATAGGCATACAGAAAATGACTGTAATTTATGAAATAAAATAATAAAGAAGATAAATATTCATTTTTATTTAAACAAAAAGGCACATAGCTGTTATGTGTATATATTTGGAATTTATATACTCGTGTATACTTAGGTAATGTATTGTATATAAAAGATACCAGCTACCAAGTTTATTTTCTGTTTCTCTACCATATTATAGATAATGTACAGAATAGAATAGAGTTAACATCAAAAAAAAAAAATTATAAATTTGTTTCATCTTGCTACTCGACACAACATCAATTTATCTTTCAGCCGGTTGTTTTTTGGGCAATTAGATTAGTAGAACATTTATTTAACTTGTAGTCATTTTTGTTCGTTGAATTTTTTTTTTTTTTATATTTGGTTGGTTCTGTTTTACATTTCTATTGTATTACAACAGAATTTTGACAGAAATAATACAAAATGGGTATATAACTGTATATAAGTATTATAGTCTTAACTTTATTATCGCTCGTATTTATATTATATATTAAATTGTTATCGATTTACCATGAGTGAAAGAATTTCATAATTTTAGTGTTGAACTTTTTTTTTGTCTATATGTATGCATATCATAAAAATGTATAATAGTTTATATGGTTTGGCTATATAGATTTGAATCTACCACATACGAATTATTTTATTGTTTTTGTCAGTCTCCAGATATATTATAAAGTAATATTACCAGTAAATTTGATTTTTTTTTTGTTGCAATGACAGTAAAGCTTTCACACGTATATACATTGTAGAACTAAATATTCTTAAAATTATAGATGGTTTTGGTTAACTATTGGACTATAATAATGTAATATCCCCACAATTTACCATAGAAATCACGATTGGGTGCTGGTATCTTTAAGCCTTAAATAATATTTCCATCCGTTATTTTTCTATGTATTTGCATTGCAAGTATTTGAACATTTTAGCTGGATCGCCAAATATTTACCTGCCCAATTGTCAGCCGAAGGGCTAATATTATGTAAAAAATAAATTTTGATCAACTTGCATTCAACGAAATATTAGAGAGAAAGCTATTTTTCGTGAAACCGGGCATCACCAAATTTTTACAAGAGTTACCTTAACTTAGGCTCAAAATATTTACCGTAATAATAGCTTTTATTATTTTGGTTTTGCCTTTAAGCGAAATCTATTGTAAATATTATTGTTTGTATTGTAAATTGAAACTTGTAACAACTATTGCTACATAATTCGTCATCGGCCAATAAAATATCAAAGGAGTAACAAGTGTGATTTTTGATAAACTGAATGTTCGACATTATTAGTCTAATTTGTGATATTGTATTACATTTGTTATTTTTTAAATAATTAAAATAAATCTAAAAAAAGGAAAAACTAATTGAATTATAATTAAAATTAAATCGCAAATAATATTGTTTTGTTGTACTGTGATTTTTATTGGAGTTAGGGTTAGCTATAGTCGAAAAAAATTAAAAATTTAACCTCAAAAGTTGATGGATTACATATCGAATTTCCAACATGGAGCTGAAAATTACTAAGGTGATAGTCACTACATAAATTTTTTAATTAAACAAATAAAAAAATTTAGTATAGCGCTAAACCCACTGAAAACCGAACAGAAAAATAACATTTAATTTTTCCGATATATTTCCAAAATTATTGCTTTATTTTATTTTATCTAAATTTAATGGTTCTTGACCGAATGCACAATACAATACTAATTTCAAGTCTTAAAAATTCAATAAAGTATTGTCACGTTTTTGCCTTACCAATCAAGGTTTGAATCGCACTGCAACACTTCGATCTCGTTCGCCTTTTTATGTACCCAAACCAAACTTCTACAAAGTTCATGACTTTTCCAGTAAGAATAGTGTAGAAACATTTAGAACAGTTTTATCATGGAAAATTCCATTTTAGTACAGTAAAACATTAAGCTATTAATTTTAACTTATTCTATTACACCCTAGATGTCACCGTTACAGTATTTAGTTTTCTGTAAAAATGAAAATTTAAATGTATTTTTCCGAAAAAATTATTTACTGCAGAAAACCTTAAATTTTCATTTTCTCAGCCAATTAAACATTTTTTTTAATTTTTTAAATTCAAAATAGTATTGTATGGTACATTTAATCAAACACTAGAAGATTTTAGATGAAATAGGGAAATAACTATAGAAATATGGTAACGGTGACACCTAGATTGTAATAGAACAAGTTAAATTAATAGCTCAATGTTTTACTGTACTAAAATGGAATTTTCCATGATTAAACTGTTCGAAATGTTTCTAAACTATTCTTACTGAAAAAGTCATGAACTTTCTAGAAGTTTGGTTTAAGTATATGAAAAGGCGAACGAGATCGAAGTGTTGCAGTGCGATTCAAAAATTATAAGTGTACAGTAAAATTGTGTGAAAATTATAAAAAGTGATTTTGTGAATTATCGTTAGTAAATTGTGTTGTATCGTTAGTAAATTCGTTGCTGATAAATTAAATTGATTTTGTTTTCTTCTCAATTCAGTGATATAAAGAAGAAACTATTTATGGTTTTGCTTTTTGTTTTTCATTGGGTTTTTCGCTTAAGTTGCTAACACAGTTTTTGAATGCCGATGTGAAGTTTCTAACAAAAAATAACAAATAACAAAAAATATGTATGTGTTAGTAATTCATGCACTTAAAATTCAATAGGAATTAATTTTTTTTTATATTTTATTTGGTTGTTCTCAAAGAGAGGGAAATAAACGCAACTAAAAAGAGAAAAAGTAAATTATAGGGTGTCGTGTTGAACTCAAAAAAATACAACAAACATCTTTAGGCTGCAACTTCATATAATGGCGATAAAGTTGAATAACTTAATTCCGACTATGACTGATTGCGTCCATGTATAACGGTGAAACAAAAAAGGGTCGAACAGCAATTACAAGAGATAAATCTAAGTAGCGGGGTATATAGTCAGCTAGCAGCCCAGGACAATATCAAAAATCTTTCAGCTCCCCAACTTCATATCATGGGGATAAACTTGATTAATTTAATTCCGACTATGACTGATTGCGTCCATGTATAATGGTGAAACAAAAAAGGGTCGAGCAGCAATTACAAGAGATAAATCTAAGTAGCGGTGTTATAGAGGGGGCTCAATTACGCAAGTTATAGAGGGGGCTCAATTTATCTAGAATTGAAATGAAGAATTAATCCAAGGTAGCGAGCAGAGCAATTATGGGTTGCTGATAAGCTTACGAAAATTTAGTTGCTGGAAATTGGGCTCATAAAAGATTATATTTTTCAAACTTAATAAGCTTGTCGTGCTGAAACACCACTTTGTCACGTCTTTTGGCATATTGTAGGCATTTAAGCTTCAATGATCGACTTATTTGCATCAATTGTTTTTGATAACGTTCTTCAGTAATGGTTCCGTTAGACTGGGGTGCTCTTTGGGTTGTCGTAGTGGATCCACTTATCGTCCCCCGTCACGATTCGATGCAAAAATCCTTTCCGATTTTGTCTTTGGAACAGTTCGTCGCACGTGAAAAAACGGCGCTCGACGTCTCTTGGGTTGAGTTGATAGGGAACCCAATTTTTTTGTTTTACACTATACCCATCACCTTAAGGCGGGTTTGGATCGCTTGTTAAGACACTGCCAAAGTTTCAGCGAGCTCCTCTTGAATGTGGCATGAATCTTGGTCCAATAACGTCTTGAACTCGGGGTCTTCAAACTTTATTCAAAGAGTAAAGATGTTCGCTTAAGGATGTTTGATATAGTCCTGGGCTAGCTGACCATATACCCCGCTACTTAAATTTATCTCTTGTAATTGCTGCTCGACTCATTTTTATTTCACCATTATACATGGACGAAATCAGTCATAGTTGGAGTTAGGTTAATCAACTTTATCCCGATTATATGAAGTTGGGGAGCTTAAAGATTTTTGATATAGTTCTGGGCTAGCTGACCATGTACCCCACTACTTAGATTTATCTCTTGTAATTGCTGCTCGACTCCTTTTTGTTTCACCATTATACATGGACGCAATCAGTCATAGTCGGAATAAAATTAATCAACTTTATCCCCATGATATGAGTTAGGGAGCTCAAAGATTTTTGATATTGTCCTGGGCTAGCTGACCATGTACCCCACTACTTAGATTTATCTCTTGTAATGGCTGCTCGACTCTCTATTGTTTCATCATTATACATGGACGAAATTAGTCATAGTCGGAATTAAATTAATCAACTTTATCCCAATGATATGAATTTGGGGAGCTGAATGATTTTTGATATAGTCCTGGGCTAGCTGACCATGTACCCCACTACGTAGATTTATCTCTTTTAATTGCTGCTAGACTCTGTTTTGTTTCACCTTTATACATATGGACGAAATCAGTTATACTCAGAATTAATTTAATCAACTATATCCCCATGATATGAAGTTGGGGAGCTGAAAGATATCTTATATACTCTTGGGCCAGCTGGCCATAGAAATAAAACTAAAATGTGACACAAACAAAAAATTAAAATTCTTATTGGATTTACGGTTAAATATATACATTTCGTTATTCGCCATTTTTTTGTTAGAAACTTCACATCTGAATATTCTTATTGGTTTTGTATATGTATGTGTTTTTTGTTTTTTGTTAGAAACTTCACAGGCTCTTTTTAAATTCATAAACCTCAATATAAGAGTTGTCAGATAATACAATCACTATAAGACCAAAAAACATCACTTTAAACATCGCTACAAAATATCGAATATTTTTGAGCAAAAGTCACAAATTTTGTATAGTTACGAGGAGAGTACTAACGGTCCGTCCTAGAAATTTCCTCACATTTGTCAGACAAAGATTATTTTAAATTAAAGTGGAAAAATTAGCGAGCTTTTTGAGCAACGTTCACAAATTTTTTATAGTTAAGAAACTAGTAATATAGGTTTGTTCTAGGTCCTTTTTTATTGATATGAATTTATTTTTAAATTGAAGGAGATTCATTAACAAGCTACTTGAATGTATGGTTAGGATGGTAGTTCTAACGGCATGGTCTAGGATTTTCCTCAGATTTGTTGGAGAAGAATTTAATTTTTAATTAAAATAGAGACCTTAGGGAGCTTCCTGAGAAAAAATATAAATTTTATATACTTAGGGGGAGAGTTACAACGTTCTTTTGTTTTAATTTAATTTTAAATTAAAGTGGAAACATTAGCGAGCTTTTTGAGTAAAATTCGTAATTTTTTTATGGTTAAGAAAATACTAGTAACGATCCGTGCTAGACCTTTTCTCACATTTATCGAAAATGAATTAATTTGTATATTAAAGGAGAATCATCTTGAGTAAAATTTAGAAATTTTGTATGGTAAGGAAGGATAGGTTCCTAAAATTTGTCGAACAAGGATTTAATGTTAAATTAAATTAGAGAACCTAGCGAGCGTTTTAAGAAAAGATCATAAATTTTGTATGGTTAGGGAGAAAGTACAGGGTGAGTTTTCTGTTAGGCTTTTTTCGAATAGTAAATAAAACACACATTTTGGCATGAAAAGCAAAAATTATTTATTGATAATGAAAAGTGGTTCTATGCCATTTATGTATGAAAAACAATATCGTTCATATGCTCACCACGGCTTCGTCTACAAGCCTGCATCATAATATCAAAATGTTATATGATTTTTTCCAACAAAAGCGGATTATTGACCTCAATTTCAGCTCGAATATTGTTTTTAAGTTGTTGAATTGTTTCTGGATGATTAGCATAAACCTTATCTTTTAAATAACCCCACAAAAAATAATCAAGTTCCATATTAACTGTAAGGGTATTTTCCTGTGCAATAGCCATGACCCAATTATGCCGCCAGCCCATAAACCACACCAAACGGTGACTCTTGGAGGATGAAGTTCTGCTTCGTGAATAATATGAGGATTCTTCGCTCCCAAAATTCGACAATTTTGCTTATTGACGTTCATCGCTAAAGATGATTTTTGATGAAAAACTTTAATTTCGTTTAAGCATTCAATTAACAAAACGACAACGATTTAAATGGACTGGTGTCCTCAATTTTTGAGTTATTTGAATTTTGTATGGAAGCAAATGCAGATCAACATCGTGAAATGTTTAGTTCTTGTGCCTGGTTGATGTGCTTGGTTCATTACGAACAGTTTCACTAATAGTGCCACTGCATCAGCACGAACTGGATGAATATGTTGATACGGTCTACGACCTTCCACTGAACTAGTTTCTTCAAAACGATCAATAATTTAGCCATTTGCATGCTCAATAGGATGTCCATGTCGAACAAAACTTTTACGTAACTTACGAAATGTTGTTGTTTTTGAACGACTATTTTCATAATACATTTGGAGAATCAAAATGCGTTGTTGTGATGTTAAATGGCATATAAAATTCATTGAAAAAGACCAACAGATGGCCCACCCTGTACTAACAGTCTTTGTTGGACCCTTCCTCACATTTATCGGACGTGAGTTTAACTTTAAATTAAACGAGAATCATTAACAAGCTTTAGAAAAACTTCTAAATTTTGTATTGTTAACTAACGACCTGTTCTGTACTGTTCCCCATATTTGTCGGGCAAAGATTTATTTTTAATTAATGTATAAGTCCTAGCGAGCTTTTTGAGAAAAATTCGCAAAGTTTTGTTTAGTTAAGAAAATACCAGTAACGGTATGTGCCAGTCCTTACCTTACATTTATCGAACATAAATTTATTTTTATATTATAGCAGGATCATTAACAAATACTTGAGTAACATTTATAAATTTTGTATGGTAAGGAACGAGGTACTAAGGGTAGGTTCTATTGTTTGTTCTATTATTTAAATCCTATTGTATTTAGTTAGGAGGGCAGTCCCAATGTTCTTTCGTTTTAAATTAAATGAGTACCCATTCTTATATATCTCGAACATAAATTTAATTTTAAATTAAAGTTGAAACATTAGCGAGCTTTCTGAGCAAAATTCGCAAATTTTGAATTATTTAGAAAATACAAGTAAGGTCCGTGCTAGACCCTTCCTCACATTTATCGAACATGAATTTATTTTTATATTAAAGGAGAATCATCTTGAGTAAAATTTATTAGATCACGATCTGGTGCCAGGTAGGTTTTGTAATGAATCCAACCGAACCATTCCGCTGGGATTTGTGAACCATCATATTCTAAATGGAAGTATGTTACATATTCCACATATTCCGTCAAATCTGT
This sequence comes from Tipula vernalis, assembly GCA_958295665.1. Taxonomy (NCBI): domain Eukaryota; kingdom Metazoa; phylum Arthropoda; class Insecta; order Diptera; family Tipulidae; genus Tipula; species Tipula vernalis. The sequence continues at coordinate 432,310,634 of OY282558.1, forward strand.
ATATTTTTTTGTAACTATATTTAAAATTTCCCCATTTTGCTTGATTATGCGGAATAATTTTCCAATTTTATCTAAACCAAAATAGCTCCCCATTTTGTTTTTTTTTTCAATCGAACGCGCGTTTAACTTTAAATTAATCGAGAATCATTAACAAGCAGCTTCTTGAGAAAATTTCTAAATTTTATATTGTTAAGAAAGAAGTACTAACAACCTGTTCTGGACTCTTCCCCAAATTTGTCGGACAAAGATTTATTTTTAATTAAAATAGAAACCCTAGCGAGATTTTTGAGAAAAATTTATTAATTTTATATGGTTAGGAGGGGAGTCAAAACGTTTTTGCTCGACTCTTTCTTACTTATCTCGGACATAAATTTAATTTTCAATTAAAGTGAAAACACTTCTGAAGAAAATACTACTAACGGCCAGTTTTAAAATACCGTGCTAGTTCTTTCCTCACATTTGTCGAACATTAATTTATTTTTATATTATAGGAGAATCATTAAAAGCTCCTTGAGTATAATTTATTAATTTTGTATAGTTAGGAAGGAAGTACTTACGGTCTTTGTTAGACCCTTCCTCACATTTGTCGGACGTAAGTTTAACTTTAAATTAAACGAAAATCATTAGCAAGCGTCTTGAGAAAAATGTGTAATTTTTTTATTGTTAGTAAGGGAATACTAACTTGACCGTTTGGGAGCGCGTACTAACTTGACCGTTACTACTCTCTTCTTAACCATTCAATATTTATAAATTATGCACAATTATCTCGTCCATGATGCTACTTAACTTTAAAATTGAATTGATTGATTTAAAATTAATTTCGTTATGATACATATTGTTGATTCATTAAGTTAATTCCATAAAAAATTTCGTGCTATTCAATACTCGAATCATTTTTCGTGGTGTGTTTTCGGCAAAATAAATTCTTGTTTGAAAAAATTCTAAATGTTGTTCTGATAAGTTTTCGGTATTTTTATTCGTACAACAAAATAAACCGGCTGACGTTAACATTTTTTCGTGTTAACTTTTTTGATCCTTATTGATTTTCTGATTGACTATTCTTCTAATATTTTTAGTCTGTTATTGTGAACTGTTTTGATTCTTAAACAAATCGGAAAAACTTCCTATGGTCCCGACCATAATGGATTCAGTTTACAGTTTATGTGATTGATTGACGGGTTATCAAGTTATTACTAACTTGCCACTTGGGATGAATGTTGAAGCCTTGATTTGAGTTCTGATAACTTATCATAATAATCAGATTCTTATCTTGTTGAATAGGGCTGAGTAGATTCGGTTTATATCCTAAAAGAAGTTCAATGGACATGTAAGCGGTCGAAATAAGTGGCGTTGTAATCAAGTTAACAATTGCACATTGCTAACGAGATTTGGGGTGGTAAGCCGTGGTATTCATTTTTTTTAATTTTTAGAATTTTACAGAGTTTACTAAAGATTTCAGACATAAAATTAGTTCTGTAACAATGAACTTAGGTACCCCAAAACTACATTTAAAATGCTCTAGCTACAGTTTCAATATCTTATGGGCATATTAGTATTGCGTGACAGTACTTGGTGAGATCATTTTCTATTGTTATGTGAAACAATCATTGGGTCTACTATACCCATAATAATTTAAATTTAAAAAGTTTATGAAGTTGAGATAATTTGCATTGAACATTTGTTTAAAAGGGAGAATTTGTTCTTTTGAAATGCTGATCATTTTTTATAAATGATTTAATTCGCTTATTCTTGCAAGGGAAATCATACTATTGATGTCATGTTTGCTTTATAATTCTATTTATGTCTTCTCCTGGAAGGCTGACTTATAAAGTTATCACGATTGGAATTATCAGAAGAATGTGCTTGGTATCGCTAGATTTATCGGAAGTTGTATCCTGTGCTATTTATTTAGCTTGTGTTCCGCTGATTTGGGTGTCTTGAAATTAACGGCAATCATTATTTGGCTAAGAGAGCCTATATTTTGATTTATATTATCATATGTTTCCATTCTACCTATATCAAAATTAAATTTATCCAGCTTTAAGCGCAATTAATTAGACGAGAATTACATTTCTAGAAGCTTCGTCGAAAAGAGCAGTCCATTCGAACTTTATTTTAAAATTTTAATTTTTGTGTAGACTTTGATAAATCACACTGACCTCCATTTCTGTATCAATATTTCAAATTATTCGATATCCAGATTAAGGGTCATTCTATTTAGTGCTGAGGGGATTATTATTTGATGACTGATATTGTTGGGTTTAAACGATAGTTATTTGGCTTCAGTTTCTCCATTATTATTGTTAAGGCGAATGACAGATGAAAGATCGATATTTTCTCTAACAGATTTTAATTCAGTATGTGTGGAATTAGTGGAATTTTCGAAATTATCACGTTCATTGAACAAATTAAGTATTGAAACATCAGAATTAGGGTAATTTTCGAAGTGAAAGACTTGATAATGATATATATTTACCGAGTTCGTGAGAGATTTCCGTGACATACAATTGCGTAAGGAATTTTGATAAATTTTTGAGTTTCCTAAATAAGTTGAACTAGGTTTATTAAACTGAAAACACTCTAAGGCGAGATATCCTATGGTTTAGTGCAGAATTCTCATTGTATAGATATCGACAGGTATCTAGATTTGTTCATAAACGACATTCCTCCGTCTACGGGTTTACACACCGTTTCATTCAGAATTTTACACTGATATGCTACCACAATGAAGCCATGAGGTCCATCCCAAAATTAGAGTAAAGCGGTTACTTCGTTCGTGATTGTTTGGCTGTAAATCACGTCAGCATGTTTTTTTTGCCTTTTATATATAATTTTTTTTCAATATTAAGCGCAAATTTATGAAGACCTTCATTTTGAGTTTTAATATATTTATAGCTCGAAAGTCTTCAAATTATAAGTTTAGCCCTTTTTCAGATCGTCTTACGTATCTATTGTCTATTGTCTTATTTGCTCATTAATTCGACCAGTTTCGTTGTAAAAGTTTTATCAAATTTTGAATTTTTTGTTTAGGAAGGGTGAAATAATAAAACTGTTTTCTTGCTGATTCTCGTCTATTAGCCTTCTAAGTGTTATAAATTAGTTGAGTTGGAGCAGGTCCTGGTCAAATATGGTGTTTTTTATGAAAATGTTATTTTTTGTGATGATTTAAATATTAACCTATTGATTGAAAAATTGTATAAATTTCCATATTAAAAGTACTGGGCGATTTGATTCTGATTTTGCTTGCCTAATTAAAGACATTTTTACAATCAATAATTTTATGCAGTGTGATTTTCCATACAGTGTGATTTGGGAAAATGAATGGAACTTGCCAGTAAACGTATACAGTTTTGTAATTGTGATTGAACTACAGCACTTTTATATTGTGGAATATTTTTTTAAAATATTCGCTATTTTAGAATATCATTAGCATGTAGACTAAATTCATTGATTGTAAAAGACAACTTAATCCTCTGACAAACTCTGGCAATATTTTTTTGCCGTTGTTTCAGAAGCATATCCTAATATTTTTAATGGTTTGTTTGTCAAGCTCTTTCAAAATCGAATAATCCTATGGTTTGGAAAGGTAATATTTCTAAACATTATTAATGATAATTGTTGGTTTTTTCTATTTCGCAATATCGATTGTCATGCATTTTTAAGCCATTTCAAATAATCAAATCAAAGCAGCAGCATTAATTTTCTCAGAATTTCAGTTCCATATATTTACCTTTATCGATAATTTTTAAAAATATTGGAACTACATCTTGAGTTTAGACATATTTCCTTAGTTTCAAATATTTCTAATGTGTTGGCCATATTTTTAAAGAGTAAATGTTAAAATTCTTTAATTTCCATAATTGGCACCTTTCTTGTTTTCTTTATACATTAATCGGTGACTTGTTCCAAAATGTTGTTGCTTGAGACATAACATTTTCATCTTTCTTTGCGGTATTCACACCTTCGATAGTATTGATTATTATACCAGAAATTCATCCAATGTGTCACAATTTAAAGGAATATATATCGAGAAGGTTATCACCAGACAACTACGACATCGACAGGCAATTCAAATATTTAAAAACTAATTGAATTATTACACTAATTAATTAAGACCGAACTGGAATCTATTGTCATCAGTCCATATTATTATTAAATGTTATATGTTGCAAAGTTTTTAATTTAAAATATCTAAAGTTGTCCATCAATACCTATAAAATAATAAACTTAAAAAATTGATTTACTGATACAGCAAATCTTCAAACTATGGCATATTTACAAGATTACCTTAAACCAAATAAAAAAAAATAAAATTCAATACCTTTATAACACCCCAAATATGAACTATAAATATTTTTTATTTCCTACATACAGCCGATAGATACTTTTCTTTATATCATCTCAACACAATCAGCCTACATTTAATATTTTATGTATGAAAAACGTATATACAAATTTTATGTTGTTTCAAATTTTCTTTCCCCTTCGCCGTTCAATACATCAATCAAATATTGAAAAATTAAATATTAGATTTTCCTTTCTTATTTATATCAAATATAAATTATTGAGAATGATTGATATTCGATAAAATAAATACTTTGAGAGATTTGCTGTTACTTATACGGTATAAGCTTCCTGAATATATACATTTAATACTAAATCTCGTAAAAAGATACCAAAATCAACAGCAACAACAATATAAATATGTACAAAAAAATATATTTGTTTGATTTTGTTTTCTTTTTTGGTGCTTACTTACTTTTGAGTTAGATTTGTTGATCCATGAAATATTAAAATACAATAATATACAAAAATGCTTTAATAGAATAATTTATGGGAAATGTAACAAAACTTGTTTGACGATGTTCAAATTAAATATTAACATTTTTTTGATATTGAGGTCCATTTCTAATATTTGTCTTGGATAAGGAATTTTTTTTTTCCAGTCCCAAAAATTGGTGCTGAATGGTGTGACATATAGTTTCTCAAAACAGCTTTTTTCCTAGTCAAACCATATTTAAAAATTAATATGAGCCGGATCAAGTCATTTATGCTAATTAATTCAAATGATTCTTGCTTAAATTTGGTGACGGAGCATAAACACCTGATGGTAATTGACAATTCATTCCATTCTTTGAAACTGATAAGTAAAACTGAATCATTGAGAATGACTTTTCGATTAGTTGGAAACATTAACATATTTGTCCTTCGGGATATGGAAAACTGAAGTTTAGCAGACAAATAATTTGGCTCACGAAAATAAATCAAGTTAGAAATAAAACGAGGTACCAAATACATTACCAAAATAATGTGATACATGATCGTATTTCCGAAGCTTATACACATATCACAATTATTTTAATTAAGCGGATTCTCATCGCAATTAGAATAAATTATATCGCATAACCATATATGAGGCAAGATCAAAGACTTAATCAAATAAAGCCTAAGCCTGGATTGAAAGGCTGGTTGAATTAATTTTTTGACAAATAGATGCAACGTGATTGTTCCTAATCAAAAATTATGAATAAATGTAGAAATGTCGTTCAAAAATAACGAGAAAAGCACTGTTTCTAATATAGAACCTTGAGTATTTCGTTATTACTTTACACAAATACGATATCGTTCCATTCGAACAATTTAAGGAAGAATATAGCAGCTGAATTGAAGTATGAACAAAATGACAGAATAACTTTAGCTTCTGCACAAGTAGTTAATGATTATTCATGTCAAACGCCTTGGAAAACTTTATTAAAATTAGTAGGACAAATGAGTTGGTTTTGTCTTGGAGTCGATTTATGTCATCTGTAACGTTTATCGGAGCTGTCTGTGTACTGAATTTTTTTCGAAAACCGGATTGATAACTGAGGACTTTTACAAGAACATCTCGTTTCTTAGGAATTGATAAAACCGAAGTTATTTTCCACAACGTGGGAAATGTTGGGGATACAACTAAAAAATTAACTTCGTGCGTGAGATATTTTAGAAAGTATTCCAAAAAAATTTTAATAAATTTATTATTGATTCCATCATGCCCAATTGAGTTGGATCTAATATAATTTATGGCTAAAGCAATATCGTTTGGGGCAATACAGTGAGTTGATTTATAATGTAAAAATAATTCATTATGAGGCAATAGAAAATTGACTTGTTTAACTGGTTTGGTTAAGAAATGTGTATTTGTTCCGGTCAAGCCATGAAATTACAGGCTTTTCACGTATATAATTATAGGTTTCTTTACGAGAGAAACATAAAAAAAAATTATTTTATTTATATTTTATTTCGAGTTCTTTACAGAATGAGTTAGATCTTAAAACTAAATACTTATTTCTATAATTTAAAATATTATGTCTTATCAAAAGTGCAATAATGCATTTTTATATCTTTAACCTATTTTACTCGATCGTATTACGGAGCGTTTCCTGTTATTCATTGGAATTTATTTGATACATTGCTTGTGCAATGATGGAATGTTCTTAATCATCACTTATATGATTTATGTGAATGTAACTCCTCCCGGGGGTATTGGAAGGGCGTCCTCGTCCTTTGTTCTAATCCCTAATTTTATCAGTAGATTTGAGTATGTTGTGTCTTCATTCTGTTTGGATATTTCCGGTTTTCGTTCTTGTGTGTTTTTTTTTTTTCACCGATTTCTCCATGTGTTGTCTAACATTGATGTAAATACAAAGTGTTATTAACCCAAACGATGAGATAGATACACCTCCTGACAAGGACCATATCCAGAATTTGTAGTTCTCTTGTTGTAGGTTCATGTGTGTTAGCCGTTTTTTGTTTTGTATGTTTTGTTGTTCAATCAAATCTATATCCACAGATTTGATCAGTTTGCGTATAATTTCGAGGTTATGAAGAGCAATTTGTCTTCTGTGATGAACCGTACTGTAGTTTCTGATTTTGCGGTTACGTTGCAAATACTTTTAGTTCCCATTATAAGAGGTTTGATACATTCGTCCTCAAACTCTTTGATTTCCGAATATTTTTGTACAAAATTATTACGATTGATTGTTGTAAATAATTTTTGTTTCGTCTTTACGATATGCTGAGGGTATTCTTTTATTATTGTTTCATTGACTGTTAATGGAACGATCATTGCTGTTAGTGAAGTTTCTTCTTCTAGTTTTGGTGTTTCTAGAATAAAAAGTAGCGTTTCCTTGTTTACGGCTACTTTTGGTATCACGTATTGCAGTGCTTCTTCAGGTAGAGTTATGTTTACTGCTTGGCTTGTCATTAGGTCTTTTATCATCATTAATTCTTTTAGCGATATAACTTTGTTGCTTGCCAGGCCGATTTTAGTTTTGACGATGGCGTCCTGGATGTCTTCTAGTATGGTATTTATGTTATCTATATTAATGATGGCTGCTATCATTTCTATTTCACTGAGTGTTATTTTGTTCGCTGTGTTAGTGGTTGTTACAGCTTTGTTTATTGTGTCTGTTATCATCCGTATTCTTTCATCAATCTGGTTGTTTATTTGGATTTGCTGGTTGTTTTCATTTACTAGTTCCGTCATTTTGCTCTCTATCATTCGCAAATCTATGGCATCTGGACTACCCGCCAGCCATTTCCACGCTGAGCCCGGGGCATCCCAACGTTTTTGTCTATAATGCTTTATAGGTTTAATTTGTTGTAGATTGTCGTACAACTTTCTGCACTTTTGTTTTACTATTTTATATAAATCTAATTTATCGTTCTTATCATCTAATTTATTATAAATAAATTTGTTTATTGAATCTACTGTTTTCTGTATGTTATTTAAATCAATTGGATGAACGACTTTTATGCTACCTACTTGAATTTTACAATCATTAGTTTTTAATATTAAAATAGGGTCGTCATTTAAATTTTTTTATTTCTAATTTTTGGAAATGATAAATTTTAGGAATTATTATTAATATTGCTAATTTTATTACAAAGTACATTGTCATGGAAAATAATAGATTTGTTTATTTGTTTTACTTTAAAAATTAGAAAACTGATATAATATTTTTTTAAATTTTTTTTTTTTTTTTTTTTTTTTTTTATATAAACCCTTAGGCTTTATTACCAGCTAATTATAAAGAATGTTTAAAATACAATATTCAAGCCTAATAACTTATGTTATAATATTATTTACTATTTAGTATTTATTTTTTCTAGTATCTAGATTTTATCTTAATGTTATATATTTTTTTCTTTTTTTTTTCTGAAAATGATACAAAAATAAATTTAATTAGTCTTTTTTATTAGTTTTATTTTGTTCTTATTCCGTTTTATATTTCTTTTTGTACGGAAAGTTTTATTTTCAATGTTTTGAATTTTAGTCTCAACTCCCCTTGGTTGAGCTTTCGTCCTTATATTTGGTTTCAAGAAGACCGTTTCACCTTCTATAAGATTAGGTGGTTCTTCTTTTTGGTCGTTTTGTTTTTGCATTTTCTTTGCGGCTTTTTCCAAATTGTTGTTAACTGTTTGGAAGATATCGTTAGCTTGTGCTCGTATTTTTATGGGGTCAATGAAATTATTTTGATTGAATATAACTTCATTTGGCGTAAAGCCAGTGGCTGAGTGCACGGAATTATTATAAAGAGCAACTGACATTTCGATGGCAGTTGAAGTATCTGGGCTCATTGCTTTATGTTTATTTGTATTGAATATTTCGATCACGGTGGAATGGGTTTTTTCTATCTGTCCGTTGGATTCTGATGAAGATGCGTAATCTAATTTTATATTAAGGCTGTTCAGAAATTCTTTAAATTGGGTGGACTGGAAAGTAGTTTCGTGATCACAGATAATAGAGTTCGGTATTCCGAAAAGGGTAAAATATTTACTAAGACTACTGGTTACGTCTGTTAAATTTTTTGTTTCCATTGGCATCATCTGTAGATGTTTGGAAAATAAGTCAATGATTGAGAGGAAATTGTTTCTGTTTATACTGAAAATGTCAATGTGTAGTCTTTCTAACGGCTTCTTTGTGATTGGCCGTGGGCTTATTTTAATATTATAAGGCTTGCGGTCGTATTTATGCACGTTGCATATATTACATGCATTAATGTGAGTTCGGATTTTATTTCCCATTCTGGGGAAGAAATACGCTCGCCTTAGTTGGTTTTCAACCTCATTAGTGCCCCTATGTGCACGTTCGTGTTCCTTGGTTATTAATAAATTTTGTCTATCTTCATTCGTAACGTCTTGGACTATTTTTGTGACTATCACAAAATGACCTTTTTGACAAAAATTTTGTATGAACGAAGTTTGGATTTTGTCGTATAGACTTTCGGGAGCCATTATTGCTGATTGTTTCCCATTATGGTATACTTTTAAAAACTGTGTGATATCGTTTTCTTCGAAGGATTTCTTTGAAATAATGGTTCGTTTGAAATTTGGGAAAATCATTTCTTCCGAAATGATACTGTTTTTGTTTGAAAATTTGAACACTAACTGGTTCCTGTAGTAATTAATTGGCCTGTCAGCGAAGTGGATGAAGTAATCGTCTGACGTGTTCGCTGAGTGGATTGTTTCTATTTCGTCACTATTGACGTTTGGAATATTTTCTGCGACTTCCTCGGATTCACGTGTAGTGTTATCCGTTCCCTCATTGAGATGCAGTTCGTTATTTATTGTAGGCATTCTGCTAAGTGCATCTGCCACTACGTTTGCTCTGCCTTCCTTATAGACTACGTCGTAGTCGTAGTTCTCTAGTTCAAGCCTCCATCTTAAAATTTTGGAGTTTTTTTCTGAGGATTTTATGAAAGTGAGGGGTTTATGGTCCGTTACCAACGTGAATTTATTACCGTATAGGTACGGTTGGTACTTTTTTACGGCCCATATTATGGCTAATGCCTCTTTCTCATTAGTCGCATAATTTATTTCTGTTGAATTTAGTGTCCGCGAAGCGAACGCAATAGGTCTCTCCACATTATTCTGGATTTGAGAAAGAACTGCACCCAGAGCATGTGTCATTCTGATGTGTCTGTAGTTAGAATAAATTGTTTTGTGAAGTCAGGGTAAGTTAATATTTGGTCGGTTGATAAGATCCTTTTCAGGGTTTCGAATGCTTTTATATATTCGTGGTCTTTTATATCCAATGTTTTGTCTTTTTTAAGATATTTGGTCATAGGCCTACTGATTTTTGAGTAGTCCTTTATAAATCGTCGGTAATAACCGGAAAGTCCCAAAAATTGTTTGATCTCTTTTTGGTTTCTAGGTAAAGGCCATTCTAAGATTTTTTTAATTTTTTCTTTGTTTGGTTTTACACCATCTTCTGTGATGATGTGTCCCAAAAATTCCGTCTCTCTCCTTAAAAATTCGCATTTATCTAATTGAATTTTAAGGTTAAATTCTGAGAGTCGTTTGAAGACTGTGTCTAGGTTCTGTAAGTGGTCTGTTAGATTTTCTCCCACTATAACTATATCGTCTAAGTAGACGTGGCAAATTTTACCTATCAGTCCTTGTAGTACGTGATTCATCGCACGTTGAAATGTCGCTGGGCCGTTTTTCAGGCCAAATGGCATTCTGCAGAATTCAAAATGCCCTTTATCTGTCGAGAAGGCCGTTTTCGGTTGTGACTTTTCGTCCATCGGTATTTGGTGGAAGCCAGATTTTAGATCAATTGTTGTAAAGTAGGTGGATTTCCCTAGGTTATCCAAAATCTCTTCAATTTGGGGCATGGGAAATTTGTCGTCGATTGTTTTTTCGTTCAGTTTACGATAATCAATGACAACCCTGATTTTACGTGTTCCTGACGCGTCTATTTTTTTTGGAACAACCCAAATTGGTGCTGAATAAGGACTGCTTGAATGGCGTATAATGCCACTATTTAGCATGTCTTGTATCTGTGTTTCCACGTCCTCTTTGAAATGATGAGGGTACCGGTATGTTTTTGTATACACGGGCGTTTCATCTCGTGTATGAATTTTATGTTTAATTACTGTTGTGGCTGATAATTTCTCATCCTGTTTCAACAGTATCGTCTGATTTTTATATATTTTATCAATGATGGCATATTTTTCATTTTCATTGAGATGATCTGTTCTTATTATGTTTTTTATATCTTATTTGCTAATTATTTCATGTCCAAAAATAGGGACTGGTTTTAGCGTTTCGAAGTTGTTAACGTTCAGTTTTAACTTCGGTAAATTTTGTGGAGGTACTGGTTCGTTTGTGAGAATATTTACGGTCGTATTACCATTAATGGCTTTATATACGCCGGGTTGAATTATTATATTTTCATTTAAATTTTCGTAACTTGGCACGAACCATTCGCCTTCATTACTTGTTCGAAATGTTACTATATGGTTATAGACTGTTCCCGTTGGATAATAACGGTGAAATTTGAATTTTGAATTATTTATTATTATCTCATTGGTTCTGTAATCAATTTTGGTGTTTAGTATCGCCATTGATTGCGAACCTAGGATTCCATCAAAAAATTTATGGAATCCTAATTCGTAGTAAGTTTGTTCCGGGATACCTTGACCCAGAAAATTTATTTTACCTTTGGTATTTACTACGTGAGTTTCTAAAATGTTTTTCACAGAAGCTTCTGGAAGCTTAATAAATTTTTGGGGATGACACCGGGTTTTATTATGTTTTTATTTGCTCCGGTATCTATTAATAATTTTATATTTATGTTGTTATGTGTGTCCTTGCATTCAAGGTAAGGAAGAAAGTTTAATCTTCCGTATCTTCCACCTGATCGTCCTGAAAATTTGTCGCATTGACATCTAATTCATTCGGAAGGTTTTCTGATTCTTCGCTTTCAGCGTTGATCTCATGGGTGTTCACCATTTTTTTGTTGAAAGTGTTTCTAGATCGCATAGAAACGTCAACGTCCATAGGAGTGGCTTTTTCTCTGATTGAACCTGGTCTCTTATACACCTGGTTATTTTCATTCCATTCCTTTGGTTTTTGGTATGAATTATTAAATTTCGGTTGCGGTGGTGGAACATGATTAATTGGTTTTCAAGAATTTCCTGAGATTATCTCGTTTGAATTAAACTTACAAAGGAAAGCATACGCTTCCTCGATTGTTTTTGGTTTCGCCGCTTGGGCGTAACCGAAGTAGGGTTTTCTTAAACCGGATATGAAGGCTGCCAAGGCATCCTCTTCGATAAAAGCGTTTATCGCGGTCCATGAGTAACTATAGGTAGCGTTTTGTCTCGCTAAAGTTTTAATGTTTTGCACGTTTTCTTTTATTTTTTGAAAATAAGTGTGAACTGTTGTGTTCTCGCTTTGTTTCGTTGCCCATAACTGGGACTTATAGAAAGACAACTCTTGTTTGTCTCCGAAAGTTTCTAAGAGGATTTGTTTGATTTCCTCAAAATTTTGTGGGTTACCGGCTAGACATATCGCGTCTTTTGCCTTACCCCTTATTTTATTACTTACTGCTTGTAAGTATAATTTGAACTGTGGTTCAGACACTAATGGCGCGAATACGTTCAGTGTATCTTCCGCTGTCTTGATCCATGCAGATAATTGTTTTCGATTCCCATCATATTCGGGTATCGATTTGATTGGATCCGGTATTCTGAATAAATCAACTGTCAATTGTTGTTCTACAGTAGGTTTCTGTGCCTCTGTAGTGTGTTGTGCCTTTTGTTGCAGAAATGCCAACACTTGTTCGTGTTCTTCCGTCTTAGTGGTCATTTTCTGTAATTGCTCAACAACAACTTTCAATTGCACGGTTAATTCGTTCACCGCTTGATCCATTTCGTGGTCGAGATCGATCTGTCGATTAGCTATGAATCTATCGATCAATTTATCTCTCATTCACTTTATTTATTTATTAATTAATTTTTCTTCCGTGTCTATCAGGTAGTGCACGGGTATGGTTAGCAGGTTTGTGGCTATTTAGTAGTTCCACACGTTTGCCAAAAGATAATCAAAGTATTTGGTACAATTTAAAAATTAAAAAAAAAATTATATAAACTTTGTTACCTGGATACTTCGTATCATAATTTGTAGTCGTGGTCTCTCAGGTTCAATGTAGAGCTCGTGTTGTGATGCGGCGGAATCTCAAGTCTCTTAGCGGTTATTTAACCTTCAGCTAGAGATGTTTTTCACAAAAAAAAAAATTAACACCTATTTTTTTTTTTATTTTTACGGATTCACTTCTTCACTAGTTTTTATTCACTAATGTTTATACACTGTTACACTAACACGAAAACTAAACACTACCGGACGGCTGCGCCAATTATAGGTTTCTTTACGAGAGAAACATAAAAAAAAATTATTTTATTTATATTTTATTTCGAGTTCTTTACAGAATGAGTTAGATCTTAAAACTAAATACTTATTTCTATAATTTAAAATATTATGTCTTATCAAAAGTGCAATAATGCATTTTTATATCTTTAACCTATTTTACTCGATCGTATTACGGAGCGTTTCCTGTTATTCATTGGAATTTATTTGATACCTTGCTTGTGCAATGATGGAATGTTCTTAATCATCACTTATATGATTTATGTGAATGTAACTATATATTTAAATTGGTATTGCATAAAATCGAGATCATGGTCGGATGTCCTCGGTACAAATAGTTGCTTATGTTGCAATTTTTGACCTTGACTAGTAATAATGAAATCAAGAAAACTAGAACCTCTTGTCGGATTGAAGGGGATGTAAGATAGATCTAAATTTCTAAATAATTGATATAAAATATTGGGCGGATCAATAAGATTACAATGGAAATTACCTAATTACCTAATTACCTAATCTAGGTCGTAAGCCAAGTGTTGTGCGCATTTCGTGTCGATTTTTGGTTTTCCGATTTCTTTTATTTATTCTGTAAACCTAACCTGAAAACTTCTGCCAGTTTGTCCGATATAGAATTTGGAGCAATCATTACATGTATTCTTATAGATTTCGGTGTCTAATGGTGTATTTATGTTACGTTGTTTGAGTCGATTCCCTAATTTGTTGTTTGTTTTAAATGGCATCGTTTATCCGTGTTTTTTGAAAACCTTCGTTATATTCTTGTTGATATTATTATTGTACTCTATAGTGATGTATTTCTCTGTTTGTTGATTTGGCTTGTTTAACGTGGTCATCATATTCTGCTGTTTCTTTCAAATGTACCTATTGCTCATTTTGTCCATTAAGTCCGTGATATAACCGTTTTTTATTGCTATGTGTTTAATGATTTTTAGTTCTTCCATATAGTCACTGTTGTTCATAACTTATTAAAAAGTTGAACGTTGTCATCTTATGTTAGTATGGGTGGTTAGATGATTTGTGAATAGCGTGATCCGTTTGCGTATCTTTCCTGTATATTTTGAATGTATACTTGTTGTTAACATTTGTTATTGTCAAATCTAAGAAATTATTGGCTTTGTTCATCTCTGATTTTAGAGTAAATTTCTTTAGCAACTTTGTACGCTGGTACGGTTGTGAAGTCTACGATTGGTCTCATGGTCATTTCTTGTTTGTGAATTTTGGTAGTGCTCTGATTTTTGGTGTCGTTAGTTTTATGGTTTTAAGTCGCCTTTGTCCTGGGTTAAACAACATAGAACAGTTGTTAATCATTTTATTGATCGTCTTGTAATATTTGTTTGTTGGGTCTTCTTGGAATTTAACTATGTTATTGTTTTCAATTAAGTCATCAATCTTCGAGTTATGATCATCTGTTTTCATTATAAAAAGTGTATTCCCTTTATCGGCTTTTGTTATTAGTGCGTTATTCTCTAATAACCTAAAAATAATGTCTTTCACTGTTTGTCGTTTGATTTTGTAGATGTTTAGTTGCCTTGTTTTTGAGTATATCAATTACAATAAGTATCCGTATGTTATCCTGATGTTGTTCGTTTGTTCGTCTTATTCCGTTTTTAATATAAAGCAGTTGTCGTGTTGTTTGTGTTGAATTTTTGGGAGGAGGAATATCTCGTAAATGTAAGTCCTTTCTTCAGTAATATTTGTTCCTGATTATTAAAAGTGATGTCCGTCATATTATGTACTCTACGGTAGAATTCATGATTTATCTGTATTTGTTGGTTGTTTTGAACTATTATTTGTTGTGCAGCTTCCTAGTTACTTTCTCAGTCTTGTTTTCAATCCTTTGTATGATATTTTCGTACTCTAGTTTATGTAAGGTCTTTGTTCTAAAAGCACCTTTTAGCATAATTTTGTTTAGTGTTGGAAATTTAATAAAGGAGTAACAAACGAAACGTGTTTTATTATATATAAGCTTTTTGTTATTGATATTAGTCCACGAGTAAACAACAAATAACAAATACATATGTTTTTAATGTAAATGACTCAATAGTAGATAAGGTCAATAAACTATTCAAACAGACAAGTTCAAATTTCTCTAATTTGTCCGCAGAAACTAGATATACAGAAATTGTACCGTAAAATTAAGCCTTAGGTTTAAGATTTTATTAATTTTAGTTATCGGTCAACAATATTTTTAAATATTCTTAACATATGCACCTCAATTTCCGAGCATAGAAGGCGAAAATACCACCAAATAGGCATTTTAAGATAACCTCCAGCTGGAGGGATCATCATATCATACAATTTCACTGAACCGATATTAAACTGTTTTATATATTTTTCGAAATTTCTTAAAACTCTTGAATTTATAAAGTTCTCAAGCAATATAGAATAAAACTTTTCAATTTTCTTACAAAGCTTAGCCCTGCAAAGATAATCGACGTCAAAATGGGTTAACAAAGATTCAAGACAATCTCGAACATTAGTCCGTAATTGAGAAATTATATTTACTGAACTAACTAAACATCACAATACAACTTATATTTACTCTAATACATAACTTTATCGTTGCCTATATAGTACCAGTGTGTTAAGCGCAAGAATATCATTTTAATTCCTTCCGAATCGTAGCGTACGAAATCAAACTCACTGAAAAATTCATCATTCTCACTCGATGATAACCTCATATATTCTGGCTTCTCGAGATGTTCTGTAATAAATGTTTACAGATTGTGAAACTGGTTAAATAATTTGAAATCATTTATTTCTACTCCCTTGTCCAGCATCCATTTTATTTAATATTCCACAACATCCCATTCAGAAATTTCTTTTTGGAATCGATCGGCCCACATTCTATTCCTTTCTCTTTTATATATTCGACGGAAATTTCGTAAGATTTAAAAACTTAGTTTTAAAGTTCAATGATATTTGTCTCACAACCCTCTCTTATTAATTTACCTAAAATTCAACTCACTTGGAGCGGTAAAAACGATTTCTCGTGTCGATGTTTTAATTTACTCATTGTTGAACTTAAAATTTCATTAATTTCCAAAATTGAGTTGTTTTCTCTTTCCAGCTCAAATTTTGTGTAATTAAAACATAAATGATGGAATGGTGATGAACGGGACAGCCAGTCATATACGTTGCTCAGCAATGTCATTTGACGTAACCTACACCTAAATTAAAATGGCTTCAAATTTAAATGTTAGATTATGTGAAGGGATTTTCTGCAATTGAAGTGAATTTAGAAATTTGGCTGGAAATTCATTCAAGATGGATGGAACAATTGAACTGTCCATTTCCAAAACTGCCAACTCGCAGTTAAACTATTTTATGGTAAACATAAATTTCTTAAATGGAACTGTTTTTGGGTCATCATGAATTTCACTCGTGGGAAATTTCTAGTTATTTTTCTAAACCAATTATAAAAACTAAAATTGCGAGTTTTGGAAACATAAACCACTTCGTTGTCATTGTTTCTGTGCAAATCCTCTTAGAACTTCTTGTCTTCTAATTTGTGAATATGTGATTTAATCATTGCATGTCGCTTCGTTTCTGAAAGTTGAATTTTTAATAATTCCATTCAAACATTAACATTTTGAACATATATGTGTGATTAGGTCAGTTGACGGAGAGGAAAAGGTTAATTTACATTTTTAACTAAAATGTTGCGAAAAAAGTCTTGTTTAACAGAGTAAAGCCAGAGACCCATAGGCTTCGTTTCTTTCCAGTCCACAAAGGCGCACAGTTTTCGTTTCTTTCAAGATTGGATCGACAATCGATACGAATCTGTATTGCGTTTTCGTTTTTTCATTTGATAAAAACAATACAATCATAATAGGGGTGTATCTCTATATCTATCTGTATTCTACTCGATAAATGTAACAAAAATACTCTAGGTCTTCTGTTCTTACGATATAACTTGCAAAATAATTATACGTCAATATCCAAATGCAACGATTTGAGACTGAGTTAAATTGTGAATTTTATGTGTTATTGTGAATATAACAGTTTTGTATTTTTTCCTTCTTTTACATTGAATAATTTGTTAAGAATTTAATTTGTCTGTCTGTAATAAGTTGATTTTTCGGCATTTTTTATAGACAAATATATTAATTGTTCATGGCAATCCCAATATTTTCGATTTGGTAAATCAGAAAAATATAGAGGCCAATCGCTCATAATATATCTACTGAAAAAAAATAGAAATATCTTCCCCCTCCCCGTAAATTTTGGCTGAAGGCCCAGAGTTATACCAATGTACAACTCTGCAAAAATGAGAACCCTCCATGAGTTCTGTTGGTAGTTTGGTTTCGTACTGAAAAGTATGGTCTACTCATCAGGCAGCTACGACCAAACTACAAAAATTTCCACTCTAACCACATACATTAAGTATCTGGCCAGAACGTACTGACATAGCGAATTATTATTCAACTACACCATTACTTTCGAGTAGACCATACTTTTCAGTACGAAACCAAACTACCAACAGAACTCATGGAGGGTTCTCATTTTTGCAGAGTTGTACATTGGTATAACTCTGGGCCTTCAGCCAAAATTTACGGGGAGGGGGAAGATATTTCTACTTTTTTTCAGTAGATATATTATGAGCGATTGGCCTCTATATTTTTCTGATTTACCAAATCGAAAATATTGGGATTGCCATGAACAATTAATATATTTGTCTATAAAAAATGCCGAAAAATCAACTTATTGAATAATTGTTAATATAGGAAATATTTTCTACGCTTGCGTCTGTTGAAACTAAAAAAATGGTTAATTTTGAAAATTATTTGAACTGTTTGTTTTATATAATATGCAACCATCACATTTTTCTTAATCGATCTTATGTTTTTGTGTTAGCAGAAGAAATTCAATGTGCGGTTTCCGAGGCGGTGAACATTTTTTTAAAATCGGTTTACTGTGCAATTTATAGACCGAAAACTAAAATAATGGTTGACCGTGTGGAAGGCCGGTGTCTGCTCCACAACTTAACTTTATCAGCTAATTTTGAAAATTCAGGCACGAAAAACGAGTTGAGTGAATTTGAACATTTTCCTCTCGTTATTATTAACTTATGTTTTTTCGATTTTAGGTGTTGTTCTATGTCAAATTTTCCTTTGTTAGCTAATGAAACCGTTTAGTACCGCAAATTGTATAGTGAGCTTCATGATTAGATTATCATACATTCTTCCTAAATCTAAAAGAATATTAATTATATTACAAATGTCATTTGCACTGATCGATGTAGGTATTCAAAATGTAGCAATAAATAGTTTACCTGAACAACTGGAAATTTGAGTTGTAACCATCTCAACTCTTCTTAATGGTGCAATATTACCTTGCTTAATTTTCAAAGTAGATCGGTAGTATAAATAGAAGCCCATCCCCTGCGCCTCCCAACGATCAGTAGGCCGATAAAACCTCAAAACATGGTACGTGGAAATATGAATCATCTTATCTGGAGCACACCATGCAACCACGACTTAGAAATGCAAAGTACATCAAAATCCATCTTTTTCAAAAGAAGGCATACATAATTCATCGTAATATTTAATTAAACTGCTTATATTGAGATATCCAGTTGCGATAGACCGAGCTAAATAAATCACCAACCATTACCATCTCAATGAATTTTATATACAATATATTTTCCAAAAATCTAGAAAATAATATAAAATAGATTTAAACTGCATAACGATTTTAAAAAATGACACGAAATAATGCGCTAATTTCCCATACTGGTAAAGTTAGCCGAAAGTTGCCAGCCGAAAGTGAAAAGTTGATAATGCAGATTGTGTTAGTCCAGCCGAAAGTAAAAAAAAATGGTAAGGCAGATTGTCTAATCCCAGCCGAAAGTTGAAAGTCGATAATGCAGATTATGATGTTACATTCAAGCCGAAAATAAAAAATTTAGTAGTTATCAGCCTAAAATAAATAGGATACATAGAAATCTACAAATATAAATTTTTGTAAATATAAATTGGAATAAAATCAGCCTCTAGAGGCACAAAAAATTGGAATAAAATCAGCCTCTAGAGTATATATCTAAAGCTGAATCGTTTTTATGTGATTTGTCAATAGTTGTCTATTTCATGAATTCAGTTCAAGTTTCCCGTGGGAAATCTCGGAAAATTCGATTTTCCAAAAATTATTAGAAAATTTGTATAAAATCAGCCTCTAAAGTGTTATGTCTGGAGATGGATTCAATTGATGTGATTTATCAATAGCTATCGCAGGAAAAAAAATTAGTACAAGTTTCCCGTGAGAAATCTCGGAAAATTCAAAAAAGGTATTTATCTCCAGAAATAACACTTTAAAGGCTGATTTTATACAAATTTTCTAATAATTTTTGGAAAATCGAATTTTCCGAGATTTCCCACGGGAAACTTGAACTGCATTTTCTTCCTGCGATAGCTATTGACAAGTCACATCAATTGAATTCATCTCCAGACATAACACTCTAGAGCCTGATTTTATACAAATTTTATAATAATTTTTGGAAAATCGAATTTTCCGAGATTTCCCACAGAAAACTTGAACTGAATTTTTTTCCTGCAATAGCTATTAAGTAATCACATCAATTGAATCCATCTCCAAACATAACCCAAGTAGCACGAGTGAGTTGGTATAACATTGTGCTGTGGTTGGCTAAATGACTACTGGTCGGCTAGCCAACGTTGTGACAATGGTATGACAACTGAGATACAACGTTATTGGGGAATAAATTTTGGGTTGTAACAACGTCGTAATAACTATTATCCGACTTGTCAATTGACCATAAAATACAAGTCAGGAAATAGATATATTGACCACTATTTTGTTTGTATTTTAGCAGAAAGGACAACTATTTTTTATAAAATATATAAATAATCATGTTGTCTTCTTTTATCTTATAAATATAATAATTATTTGTCTATTTCCTTTATCATCTATTTCATTATTTATGACTTTATGAAAATTTACTTCATAATAATTGTAAATGTAATATTCACATTCCCTGTAATAATGATAACCCAAAAATCTGGCAAGATACGACATATTTTTATAAACAAAGCAAGTTTTATCGTAAATGTGCACCTATCAGCGAACTAAAAACTCATGCGCCTTATAAATTCGTCTTTTTTAAAAATATATTTCAGTTATTTCAAAAATATTTTTATTTTAGGTTGACTAAAATTTTCTAAAATCAATTTGAACCATATTGAAATAATCCCCACCTTTAAAATAATGATATTACAATAATATTTAGTCATGAGAACTATGAAAATCAGAATTTTATTTTCAAAAAATACAAATTTTTATATGCATGTATAATTAAAAATGGCGAACTTCATATTATGTATTAAAATATATTTAAACCACTAAAAAGTTAGATTAATAACCAATTTATAACAAATTCGACTCAAAAATTACAAATTTGTTATTTTATTTCCAAAAAAGTTACTGCCACGACGGTCTAGTCATTCTCCCGACGATTTATTTAATTTTATTACCAAATTTTCAAGAATCCAACTGTAAAGATATTTGCACACCAAATAAGTTATATTGAATAGCGTTGTGCATTCACCAAAAATTCCTTAACGACAAAAAAGAAAAACTTGAAATAGTTAATTTAAAATTCCCTGAAAAAGACAAAGGAGACTGTATGGATACAAATGTATTTGATTTTAATGATACATTCGCGAATTATAAAAAACATGATTAAAACTTCAAAAACGTAAAACATTTGTGTTATTTATGTTGATAATTATTCATTAATTAAATCCTTAGTATAACACAAAAATTATGATTGACCTATTTTGGAAGATAAAAGAAGTTGAAGTCAGAAAAACTTTTTTATATTAAATTATTTATATAAAAATTGACATGACACAATAAGGTTGTTTGCCGATGATGTAATAATGTCGGTCACAAAATATCTTTTTTGTCAATTATTTCACTAAATTGTATGCATAAGTAAAAAATGTTATCTTGTGGTCGTGCAGGTAACAACAAAATATTTAGGTTGGATATTGGTTTTTACACAACAAAAAAGTTGCTAGGTAGTCATTAAATACCACATAATACGACAACATAAATTATTTAATTTTTTTTTAATTAATTAATTATTTTTTAAATTAATTAGTTACTAAATAATCGGTACACGGTTATAAAATACATATTAGTCGGTCAATAGTTGAAAATAGTCAAAAAAAGTTGTCAAGTAGGTATAAAATAACGCTCTGGCGGCTGCTAACATATAATGTCGCATTGTGGTCGTGCCGACGAAAAAATAAAAATTGTTAGTACGATGTCAAACAAGTGAATTTATAGAAATTTGTGACGTTGTACCGACGTCGGAAACGGGTTATAAAACTATAAAGTTATTTGGTGCTACTTGGGAACACTCTAGAGGCTGATTTTATACAAATTTTCTAATAATTCTTGGAAAATCGAATTTTCCGAGATTTCCCACGGGAAACTTGAACTGAATTTTTTTCTTGCGATAGCTATTGAGTAATCACATCAATTGAATTCATCTCCAGACATAACACTCTAGAGCCTGATTTTATAAAAATTTTATAAAAATTTTTGGAAAATCGAATTTTCCGAGATTTCCCACAGAAAACTTGAACTGAATTTTTTCCTGCAATAGCTATTAAGTAATCACATCAATTGAATCCATCTCCAAACATAACACTCTAGAGGCTGATTTTATACAATTTTTCAAATAATTTTTGGAAAATCGAATTTTCCGAGATTTCCCAAGGGAAACTTGAACTATATTTTCTTCCTGCGATAGCTATTGAGTAATCACATCAATTGAATCCATCTCCAGACATAACACTCTAGAGGCTGATTTTATACAAATTTTCAAATAATTTTTGAAAAATCGAATTTTCCGAGATTTCCCACGGGAAACTTGCACTGAATTTTTTTCCTGCGATAGCTATTGACAAGTCACATCAATCCAATCCATCTCCAGACGTGACACTCTAGAGGCTGATTTTATACAAATTTTCTAATAATTTTTGGAAAATCGAATTTTCCGAGATTTCCCACGGGAAACTTGAACTGAATTTTTTTCCTGCGATAGCTATTGAGTAATCACATCAATTGAATCCATCTCCAGACATAACACTCTAGAGGCTGATTTTATACAAATTTTCTAATAATTTTTGGAAAATCGAATTTTCCGAGATTTCCCACGGGAAACTTGAACTGAATTTTTTTCCTGCGATAGCTATTGACAAGTCACATCAATCCAATTCATTTCCAGACGTAACACTCTAGAGGCTGATTTTATACAAATTTTCTAATAATTTTTGGAAAATCGAATTTTCCGAGATTTCCCAAGGGAAACTTGAACTGAATTTTTTTCCTGCGATAGCTATTGACAAGTCACATCAATTCAATCCATCTCCAGACATAACACTCTAGAAGCTGATTTTATTCATCCATTTCTTACTTTCGGCTGGAAACTTTTTTGAATTTTCCGAGATTTCCCACAGGAACCTTGTACTGATTTTTTTTCCTGCGATAGCTATTAATAAATCACATCAATGCAATTCATCTCTAGACATAACACTTTAAAGGCTGATTTTATATAAATTTTCTGATAATTTTTGGAAAATCGAATTTTCCGAGATTTCCCACGGGAAACTTGAACTGAATTTTTTTCCTGCGATAGCTATTGACAAGTCACATCAATTGAATCCATCTCCAGACATAACACTATAGAGGCTGATTTTATACAAATTTTCTAATAATTTTTGGAAAATCGAATTTTCCGAAATTTTCCACGGGAAACTTGAACTGAATTTTTTTCCTGCGATAGCTATTGAGTAATCACATCAATTGAATCCATCTCCAGACATAACACTCTAGAGGCTGATTTTATACAAATTTTCTAATAATTTTTGGAAAATCGAATTTTCCGAGATTTCCCACGGGAAACTTGAACTGAATTTTTTTCCTGCGATAGCTATTGACAAGTTACATCAATTCAATCCATCTCCAGACATAACACTCTAGAAGCTGATTTTATTCTTCCATTTCTTACTTTCGGCTGGAAACTTTTTTGAATTTTCCGAGATTTCCCACAGGAAACTTGTACTGATTTTTTTTCCTGCGATAGCTATTGATAAATCACATCAATGCAATTCATCTCTAGACATAACACTTTAAAGGCTGATTTTATATAAATTTTCTAATAATTTTTGGAAAATCGAATTTTCCGAGATTTCCCACGGCAAATTTGAACTGAATTTTTTTCCTGCGATAGCTATTGACAAGTCACATTAATCCAATCCATCTCCAGACATAACACTTTAGAGGCTGATTTTATTCATCCATTTCTTACTTTCGGCTGGAAACTTTTTTGAATTTTCCGAGATTTCCCACGGGAAACTTGAACTGATTTTTTTTCCTGCGATAGCTGTTGAGTAATCACATCAGTTGAATCCATCTCTAGACATAACACTCTTGAGGCTCATTTTATACAAATTTTCTAATAATTTTTGGAAAATCGAATTTTCCGAAATTTCCCACGGGAAACTTAAACTAAATTTTTTTCCTGCGATAGCTATTGACAAGTCACATCAATCCAATCTATCTCTAGATATAACACTCTAGAGGCTGATTTATTTTCGGCTGGAATGTCAATAACATAATCTGCATTATCGACTTTTCACTTTAGGCTGGAAACTTTCGGCTAACTTTAACAGGGTCTAATTCCCATGCAGCTGGATTTAGGGTTGCAACCCGGTTTTTAGATAAATTGTTAATCCTTTTGATAAAGAATTTAATATACATACACACCTACAGGCCAAAAGCTTGAAGTAAATCGTAATTACACAATTATTTAGCCTTTCACCAGTGTGACGTCCAAACATTCAATGTTGCAATCAGAATGCGTTTTCTTTTCAATAAAGTTTGAGGAGTCAAACAAGTGATGAACAGCGATTTAATGATTAATAAGCCATTTTCGTACTTTGCAGACTCTAGAAAAATTGTAAAAAATAAATTGGAATATTTTATCGCATCCGCCGCATCAACAAGCTTTACAAAAATAGTACATATGTTTAAAAAAATTGTTTGGCAAATTGTTATAGGTATAAATGAAACTATATTGGAAAAATTTAAATTGCGGAACAGGGTTGCTATAAAGCACGAATTATATGGAAACAATTTCACCCATTGCCAATTAATTTTCGGGTGGTATTCACCGACTGAAACTCGTGTTAATTAGATATAACATTAAGAATATTACAAAACCGTATAGGCTTAGGCAAGAATTTCCGGCAGCTCAAATTAACCTAATAAAAGAAGCGGTTTTTGCAAGAGAACAAGTGATGAAAACAATTGTGAAAATAGTTAGAGTGACATGTGGGAATATTGTAATATTACAATTCAAAAAATTTTGCAGCTTCAAGAAATCTAAATTAGAATTTTTTTTAAAAATACTGATTGTAATTTCTATAATAAATAATTGCTACGTATCGAATTAATTTTTTTAATTTAAATTTGAAAAATTTCTAACAATTTATTTATTTATTTATTTAAATCCTGAAACAAGAGTACAAAAAACAGGAAAAGCCTTTCGGTATGATATTTACCAGTGACAGGCATTCTTCAATAGAAAAAAAAAAAAAAATAAGAAATACCATATAATATTAAGGAAGTAATCGAAATAATAATTCTTAAATATAAAGCGACAATAACCAACACAATATTATTAACTAAAGGTGATATTGAATTGAAATTAAGTATATACACATATGAAACAAATTTAATAATAAATTAGATTACTACGAAGGCAAAAGTGATAACCAAAATTGTACACATTAAACAATACGCTCAAAAATAAAATCAATCGTAGCGTGCTGCAAGAGCCACAATTTCAATGGGAAGCTTGTTAAAAATTGTAGGAGCGGTAACTGAAAAGTAATAAAAATAATGGGTTTTTAAAAATTTACGAACCGTAGGTTAATGCATTGTGTTTTTTCGCAAAGTGTAACTTTGACAACTCAAGAAACGATTTCCACATCTCTCAAAATATACATTCATGATCTTGAAAACATAAAAATGTTTACTCGTTTTGAAAAACATCAATCTGAGTATGAACTTTTGAGCAATAACCAAAAGCCGGACTGACTCGTAGTACGAACCGCAAATACCATAGCGCAATCTGGACTCAATTAAGGCATGATAAAATATGTTTAGAACCGAAAAAGAACAGTTAGAACGCAAAAGATACATTTTCCTAATACCAGAATGTATAGTGAACTATTTAGGTCAGTCCAAACGGCTAGCTACGATTAACCCCAAATATTTATTATAATTCACGGAATCAATCGTCAAACAATTAGCCAGGCAATTACCACTCTTATTACAACGGCAGTCGTGATAAATTAAGTCTCTATTGAAAGCACGCAGCTCATTTAAACAACATTGGTTTAGTTTTCGGGCTTAATACCAGTTTATGAACAGCGAACTACTGATTTATTAAACCTAAGTCAAAATTAATATCTAATGTAATTGTAGAATAATTAGAACTATTGAACACAAAAGTGATATCGTCAGCAAAATCCACCACTTAACCTTTAAAATTTTGAGTGAAAACCGAATTAATACAAATCAAAAGTAAAATCGGGCCAAGTACTGAACCCTGTGGAACACCGGCTTCCAGAACCAATGCTTCACTAGCACAAATGCCACAACAAACACTTTGTGAACGATTAACAATAAATGATTTCAGGCAATTACAAATACAACCACGAAAACCGAATATTCCACAATTTATTCAAAATAACGTTATGATCCACCATATCAAATGCTTTTGTAAAATCGACAAATAAAGCAGCTACCATTTTGGATGGATTTGGAGCCAGTCCATAAATTACACCTAAAACCAAATTGACACTTACTAAAAAAGTTCGATCCATCCATAAAATTATCTGCCCTCGTTTTGAATGCTTTTTCAAAGATTTTTGAGATCACAGAAAGTAAAAAAATTGATCGATTGTTCGCAATTTGCAAACGATCGCCCTTTTTAAATAGCGGGATTACCGCAGCAACTTTAAGTGACGCAGGGAAAATGCCTTCAGTGATACTTCGATTAAAGAGAATGCGTAAAATATCAACAATGTTAAAGATAATTTTTTTAAATAACCAATTACTAAAACCGCAAACATATCTGCAGAGTGTTTATCTTCAAGTGAGTTTATAATGTGAAATATCTCTGTAGATGAACAATGCCGGAAAAAAAACTGCTGCTAGATGATTCATCTAAACATACAGTAACATCGGTTAGTCGCGAGCGGTCAGGAAGCTCCTTACGAGCCTTTGATATAACATTGCAAAAATATTTCAAATATATTGTCTATCAACTATTTCAAATATATGGTCACTGGAGGTATCCTTATTTAAAATTTCATTAATTATTGACTATAATTGTTGTTTAACGTTCTTACCGGTAATCTTTTGAAATCGACCCAAATAATACTTTGATTTATCCTCAAATATTTCCTTTTTTAATTGTTTTAAGAGAGCGCATAGTGGTAAACAAATCGAAAGCTGCAGAAATGTTAGCTTCAGATAAGACTATATTTTACGATTCAAGTAACAATAATTGGTTCAGACGGTCAAAGTTAATCAGAAACTTCATATCTGTATTAATTTTAATATTAAATTGATCTTTGTTACTACCCTTAAAAGACAAGTCAATAAAAATGGCACAATGGTCCGTGATACGTAAATCCTTAACTATAGACTCAATTGCAAAATTAGAGCATCGATAAAAAACATGATCAATGCATGATGAAGAAACACTAGAAATCCAGGTCGGTACATTTACATCACATAACAATCTATGGCTGGACATTAAAAATTTATACTCACTAACTAGTCTAGAGCCGCTCAAAATGTTAATATTGGCATCCCCACCAGGAGTAAATTTTTTGATTTAATTTTAATCAAGAACAAATTAAGCTCAACCAAATATGCGTCAATGTTATAAGAATGAAGTCTGTAAATACACACAATAGTTACTTTGGTATTTTCAAAATAAGTATCAATTACTAAAACATCAGCTGTCTTTAATTTAAGATCATTATGAATTTTGACAATTAAGTTATCAGCAATGAACACAACAACACCACCAGCTCGCTGGATGTTATTACAATTAGCAAAAAACTTAAATCCAGCTAATGAATAAATTGCCAATTTCAAAATCATTTATCCAAATTTCTGATAATATTATTTATTTAGGTAATTTAGCCAACGATTGAATATGACAAACCAAACTATCAAAGTTTTGCCGTATAGTACGAATATTTTGAATTTCACTTGTAAAACGATAAAAAAATTAAAAAAAAAATAACACAATATCCAGAATGTGTTGAACAGTTCAAAATCAATTCAATATCACCAATTGCATCACAAAAAATTAATATCCTACATAAGTATGAAAAATATAAAATGTACTAAAAAATAAGAAAAGTAAAATATAACAAAAACAAAAAATATAACACATACGTAAAGTTAGAACAAACTCGGCTGTAGCTTGACCATATAAACCAAAAAAAATAAGTAAAATTTAACAAAAAAGCAAATAGAAATGATTGAATCATAAAAAACAAATAAATTAAATAACACTTTCGTATGGTTTGAGTATAAGCTAAATAAAAAAAACAGCACAATAATACATTTGTAAAGTTTTAAAAACTTAATAAATTCGAGAAAAAAAAATAAAAAATCAAAAGATTGAAGACTTGAATTTAACTTAACAGAATAATTAAACTTCGTAGAAACCTTACGCATTGAAAGAGCTGCAATCATCACGAAAAAATACATTCAAACGGCTGATGTCATTGAGCGAGCGTATATAGAAAATTTTACTGTTTAAATCATCTGATTGCTTTAATAAAATGACGTTGTCCTTTTGACCCATAAAAACTTGAAATTTATTTTTTCTTTTAGCAATTTCGAAGCAGTATAGAGTTTAGTTTGTAATATGGTGAGGTGATGCATAATCAAAATTTTCTGATCCGAAAAATTATTCGGCAGAGCAATATTAAGCTGAGATGTACGGGCAGTTGATTTGTGTAAACTAAATTTCCTTAATGTAGCTGCTTTTACATGAATATTTTTAAATTTCACAATGATCATAGTCCTCTGCTCCTTATTTCTGGTTGGAATGGCCCGTTTAATAGACCGAATTGAGATTATATCATCTTTAGTCACAATCATATCAATATGCTTGAGTTAACCAACCAGTTGGCAATCCAGAAATTACTATTTCATTTCGAAGTTTCTCTTGTTTGAATAAATCTAGCTGAGCTTTTAATTGATTGATTTTAAATTCTTTCTTCATACATTTAGACTCCAACTCCTTGATCTCAGCTTTGAGAGATTTATTTTCAACAAGAACCGTTTTAACTTGGCTCCTTAAATCCTCTAAAAAACTGGTTACGCAATCTTGTCATCTTTCCACATTAGCGATACCGGTTTTAAGCTCCATTAGAATGTTCATCATATCCGGTAGATTAACGTTATTCGTAGATTCATTAGAAACAGTATCAGTTTTCGCACTAATTATTAGCGATGAGCGGCTATTTCTCGAGCAAGACTCACATTTCCACAAAGCTGAACCATCTTTTAACCGATCAAGTAAATCTTCCGCAGTTGATACACAAGAAACATTAAAAATTATTTTACATGCTCAATTACACTTAACTCCTGGAGTTTTACGGTTTCCAACGACACCGTCACAAACAACACACTTTTGTGACATATCGTGATCGTCAAAAATGATCAAGATTACAGTTTTACATTAGCTCAGAAATAACTGCACAAAAATCACAATTTGTTAATTAAAAAATATAATAAAATGAAATATTAATTTAACTCCTCAATTAATATAAAAAAATCGAGTAAAATATTGCGCTTTGTAATTAAAAAAATTTTAATCGGACTAAACGATGTTGACACTATCAGAACCATCTTGATATGAATAGAGCCGGCATGTAAAAAATGAACTTAAAATAAAGGACATAGAAGCACTAAAAAATAATTTATTTTCATAGAGTTTGTATGAAAAAACGCGATTTCGATTGACGAAAAAATATGAATTAAAAATTAAACCTAGATAAATAATTTTTTCTGAAATCACTAATAAACAACTCAATGAATAACTCATTTAAAGCACAGATTCTCAAGCTTCCCCATTTTCCAGATATAATCGAAAGAAAATTAATTAATTAAATTAAAAAACGTTCTACAACAACAACAATATATATTGAAAAGAGAATATTATATTTAATGACGTCATCACTTATTCACAACTAAAATCAATGGTAAAAAAAAGACAATACGTTGAACAGCTAAAATTAAAATAAATCAGAGTCAGAGAGAAAAAATTATAATAATATGCATTGAGCGAGAAGAAATCAAAAAGATCAAATCAACCCAGATTGTTATGCATCACAAATAAACGACATAACCAACAAACATTAACTGTAATATAAATGCCTTATTTATTTCTCACGTATTAGAAATACTATTTAAATTAAGTCACAGCTGAAAATAAATACAAATGATTAATATTTGGCGTTGATTTTTATTCCCAAAAATTAATGACCCATTCAAAATAAGTTTTTGCAAAAAATATTTACATATAGAAATGACACCGGGCAATTTCGCCGCTACGAGGTTGGTATGTCGCTGCAAGCGCGATTTTTGGTTTGTTACTTTACTACTTTTTTTACAAAAAAAAATGGGCGTGTGTTTACGCACTGTTGTTTATTTATTTTCTATTTTGCTTATTGTTATACACTAAATACCGTAATTCTTTTTTTTTTTAATTCATTCAATACAAAGTGAAAAAAGGATAAATTCGTTTTTGTTTATGGATTTGTAATTAGTTGCATGTTAATTTAAATATGGTTTACATTATCAAATTTTCTTAATTTTCTTTTTTTCTTTTTCGCCGAAGCATTTATAATTTTGAGTTTTGCACGAATGAGCACTCGCATTGTATGGATAATCAAATGATTCGTGTGTTCCAAAATTTCACAAAGTGTTTTATCTTCCTTTTCACATAAATTAAATAATTGTTTTAACACGTTGTGTTCGAAACAAAATTCATCAAAATTATTCATGAAACAGT
The DNA here is from genome assembly GCA_958295665.1 of Tipula vernalis. Lineage (NCBI taxonomy): Eukaryota > Metazoa > Arthropoda > Insecta > Diptera > Tipulidae > Tipula > Tipula vernalis. Next base: position 432,340,992 of record OY282558.1, read on the forward strand.
TGATGATGTTTTGAATTATAACAACAAATGCCGTTGTTGGAACTAATAAACCCCCATTTACAGTATTTGTGAACTGGCGATATTTTATTAGCCTTTCTGATTTGACGTAATTATTATCCAAATTTTCCTTGCACAGAAAAGATTTGCAATCACTACAGTTGTGTATTCTTGATACGGCATGTGCAACGTATCCTGCAAAATAAGTTGTTGGCATATCGTTTACAGTTGGATCCATTCTATGTTCGTCAACAACAGTATCTTCGGCTTCTGCATCAGAATCATCAAACTCGCATTTTAATATATAAAAAGAGAAGAATGCATAGTTAATTTAGTAATGTAGTTGTTTTAATAGCATTTAATTAATTCTTACATGTTAAACTTGGCATGAGTTCGTTCGGAATTGCTTCATGTGGATTGGATTCGTCGTTCAAACTGGAATCAGTGCCATCTGGATTCGAGAAGTCTGTAATTGTTAATAATTGCAAAATAACTGAACAATCCGAAATTTCACAGGATGTAGTATTTGGAGCCATTATGTTGTAAAAACACATTTGCTTCAAGTTTTTATGAAGCCGAAATAAAGAAGGATTTTTCTCGTAAGATCCTCGATTACTTCTTACAATAGAAATTGTGTTTTCTAAACAGTCCGAATTTATATGAGATGTAATGAGATATTGTTGCATTTCTACTTTTATGGCATCCCATAACTGAAGGGTCCCATTAATCGTTTGGCATAAACCACTAAAGCAATATACATGACCCCTTTCTTCTCTCTTCCATTTGCCTATCCATTCTAATGATTCTTTTAGGTTCGTTTCTACATCCGTTTGGTGAATCGACAAAGCACATTTGTCTGGATTTTTTGAATACTTGTTTGTACTATTCATATTATCAAATAGTTTGTTTATTTTGAAAATAAAATTAGCAGTACTCAAAGCAACCCATTTTTCCCCTTCGTTGAACAAATTTGTTGACGCAGCTGCAAAAATTGCCGTTGAAACATGGTGGCTAAATACTTGAGTTGCCAGTTTGACCCTCATTTTTTGAAAAGTGTCAGGTTTTGCATCGAACGAATCACTCGATATTCCGTCAACTTATGCATCGAACGAATCACTCGATTTTCGGCATAAAATAATTTCTGTAGTATTGACCAAGAAACGACTTCATCATCAATAAAAATGTTAGACACTAACAAATTATTTCGTACACTCTTGAATAGATGTACAACATCGTAAAAACAAAAAAGTGTACGTTCCATAATTTTAAAAGAAGGTTGCTTTGTTGTAACTCCCAATCGATTGTATGCAGTTCTGTTTGCAGCGCCTTGATCACTAACAATCGCAACAACTTCAATACCTTGTTGAATTAATATTTTAGTCGTCGAAGTAATAATTTCCGCCAGCGTAACACCGCTGACATTTCCAGAGTAGTAGCCAATAATCTAACAAAAATAAGCAATCAAGAGATTTTTTTTATTAATGATTTCGAAACAAAAAATAATTTCAGACTCACCTGTTTCCATGATTTATTTAAACCACGAATCATAAAAAGAAGAGAATGGTTAGCAAAAGATTTAGATCGTCCAAATTCTCCTAAATCTTCAAATCCATACACTTTATCTTCCTTAGAATTATATTCAAGCTCATTTGTAATGCTCTTCTTGTTAAACACCAAAATGCACTTTTTATTAATTTCGGGCATTTCACTTAATTTATGTTTTAACATATGTAAAATATCATATGAAATTCCCGTTTCAAATTTCATTACTTCATACCAACGGATAATTGTTCGTAAAGAAAGCATTGCAAAACCTTCTTTTTGCAAATACCTATAAAATGATGGGGACTTATAATGAAACTTTAAAAATAAATCCTTTTCATCTGTGCTCCATTTAGTATTTTTTGTGTGAAGCAGTTGACTTTTCACAAAAGTCGCGACACTTTTGGTTTTGTTTTCTGCCATAATTATTGAAGGTTTATCAGAGACCATTATTTTTTTAGGTAAAAATTCATTCAAATCTCTTATTTTTGCAGCGCTTTGATTTTGAACATTAAATTTGATCTGTTTGGAAACAGTACGTTCATTATCTTTGTTTTCCATAGAATATTCATGATCAATTTCACTTTTAAAATATAAATTCAGAATTTCATTCATAGATAGGCGTGATCTAAACGAGCCACAGTTTAAAAATCTTGGCTCAAAATGATCAGCACATATATAAATTTAATCGCTTGAAATAAGTTTCGGTGAATAGCTATTTTTAGAGTTTAACAGCCAAATATCGCGGCGATTATCGTTTGGCAAAGCAAATCTAGGAACACCATAACTTTTTTTGTTTTTACAATTTATATAATCACAAAAAACCATTTTAACATGTATTATTTTATGTTAACTAAATTTGTTTGTAGTTATCACTAATTATCACATCAATTTTAATTTTCAGAAGTTCACTTAAACACTCAACTGACATTAAGATGCCACTTGTTTACACAAAAGAAATTAACGGTCTTACTGAAAAATCAAGCTATTTATACCCCGAAATCACAGAAAAACATCAAGCAATAAAATATAATTTCAAATGTCAAGTTACTGTTTATAAATACATTCCGTATACTTTACGGTGACCATATAGCCCGCATTTTATAGGACTCACCCACATATCAAGACCCTGTCCTCCAGACATTTTTTCCCTTAAAAAGAACTAGCAAAAAAAAATAATAGCCCGCATGTCCCGCATTTGTAAAAAATTAATCTAAAAAAATCTTTTGTCAAAAGAAAACGAGGATTTACCTCGTTTTTTGCTACATTATTCTTTGAAACCCGGAACAATAAAGGAACCAACATAAAGGGTGTTCAAATTTGAGGTATCTTTTTAAATTTTAAATAAAAGATATAAATTGTGTGAAATCTTTATTTATTTTTATTGGAAATTAAAGTACATTGGTTCCGGTTAATAATGAAAAAAAATGTCGTTCATTGACCTCTTCTGGTAGCTTGGCAGGCTGTCAATCTTTTACTAAAATTTTGAATAATTTTTTCGCATAATGATGGTTCAATTAGTGATATTTGCTCGATGATGTTGTCTTGAGGTGTTGAACAGCTTGAAGACTATCCGCATAACCAACTTCTCTTTCAAAAGATCGATTGATCCCGTTCCTGTGTGGTATGTTGCACCTTCCTGTTCAAACAACATATTCTGCATATCAATATCTTCCAATTGACTCCACAAAAAGTTTCTAATCATCCCTTGATATCAAGCTCCATTTATAGTAATTGAATTGAATTATTGGAAAAATATGGACCAATTACCACCACCACACCAAAATCCCAATTCCAATGTTAATTAACAGAAATGTTTGTACTTGTCATTTGAAAAATATCATATGGTACTCTAGTACCAAAAGTATAAATGGCGGAATATTTGAAAAAATACCTCAAATTTGAACATCCTTTACATATTTGAATACTGTTAAAGTTAGCCGAAAATTGCCAGCCGAAAGTAAAAAATTAAGTCGTAAACAGTCGACAGTGTTTAGCCGAAAATTACTATGGATGCATGGATAGCATTGAAGATTTTTGCCAATATTCTTAAGTGACAAAACCTGCCTCCTCGTGGAAAATTATGGAAAACTCGCGAAACCCAAAAAAATATTTAAATTTGATACAAAATCAGCGTCTAGAGTGTTATGTCAACAGCTATCGCAAGAAAAAAAGTTCAATAAAAATTTCCTATGAGAATTCGATTTTCCAAAAAATCATTAGAAACTTTGCATAAAATCAGCCTCTAGAGTGTTACGTCTGGAGATGCATTACATTGATGTGACTTGTCAATAGCTATTGCAGAAAAAAATTTAGTTCAAATTTTCCGCGGGATATCTGGGAAAATTCGATTTTCCAAAAATCATTAGAAACTTTCTATAAAATCAGCTTGGTGTTATATATTGAGATGAATATGTGATTTGTAAATCGAAAGCGCCAAAAACACATGTTAAATCGCAGCTGCATTGTGGCCAATTGACAACTCCATTACGTGCCGTCCTGTTGAAACCAAATGTCATGTGTGTCTTCCTATTGAGTTTTAGGTACCAAAAACTCGTTTATCATGGCTCGGTAACGCTCCCCATAGAGCACAATGGCGAGTTGAAATTGATAGATGCTCAGACACATTCTCAGCAACAGCTGCAATAGTCTTGGCTGTACGCGCTGTTAATGCAAGTGCACTTGTTGGTTTATCCAATAACAATCAAGTTTCACGAACTCGCTTTACAAATTAATAAACAAATTGCCTTGCAGGCATTTCATATCTACTGAATTTTCCACGTAAATTTCTTACAGTTTGGTGAGTCTTCACCACTTTGAAAGTAAGTTTTCAATATTTCCCAATTTTGTTCAAGCGTAATTTTCTGTCTTAACACGAAGAAGAAAGTGTCGCACTCGAAATAACCGATACTTAAAATTGCAAACGCTAGATTGACCATCATCTTATATTTTCCCTAGTTAATAATTTATGGGCAGGTGGAAAAACCCAAATTCAAATAGAAACCGCGTTAAAGCAATATTATTGGTTAGAGGAAAGCACGAAACGTGTGAAAAAATTTACGAAGACATTTCGAAAAATAATGATTTACAAATTACGATATGTTCTTATCCAAAAACAAGAAAATTCAAAATCCCAAATAAATTTTTATTTTTTCATTATCTCAATTCAACGAAATATGAACACACCACTTTCAAAATATCCGACATAATACCAAAAAATATTTACATACATCTGTTTACCTAATTTTAATACAGAACCAACAACAAATCTATTGTCGATCGTTTTATGTTTTCGTTTCATTGGATTTGTTGTTGGTTTTTTATTATTATCATGCGAAAAAAAAGGACGGTAAACAATTTTTATGAATGCAAATATATTTTTGAACACATTAACCAAAGACCCAATCCATTTGAGATTTTTATTACTATTTTTAGACACTTCAGCTGGTATGGCGCTTTGAAATTTGCGGTGTCATACTCTCTATCTGTTTACTCAATGGTTTTTGTTTAGAATATTTGAATTGTCATAACATTTGAGAGCGGTGCATAAAATAAAATAGCTCTTACTTATTATTCCCATTCCTAGATGTCACTTAACACACAAATAAAAACAACAGGGATTCGGGCTGAGTAAACGATTTGAAAGAAAACTTTTTACGTAAAATTACCATAATTTCTTTCATAGCAATGGTTTAATTTTAGTAAATTTATAAAAAAATTATATTAAATTAATTATTATTACAATTTAATTATTACTATAGAGGGAAGCCACCAGAAATATGATTAACCAAATCAAAAATCAGACCGATTTTAGAATCCGACCGGTTCGAACACCTATTTGATTATTTTTATAAGTTTTTCATTGTATGCGACATCTATGGTTTAAACAAAATGTCGTTAATAAAGCATTGCCACATGATATGAATCTGTATTCGAACAGATTTTTGTCATGTGGCAATGCTTTTAGAAGGAGACTAAAAAGAGATGGTTATAATTGTTTATAAATTTTATGTTATGACGTATTTTACAACAACAACATTCCATAAAAGTTTAGCAATAGTTTATATTCCAAGAGGATTTTCACTAAGAAATAAACATTTTCATTATTCGATTTTTCAATCAAATAAAATTACATGTTTCATGAACATTTTCGTATAAAAATAATGTAAAAGCTCATAATTGTTATAGACTAAAAATGTAAATGAAAACAATCGTTTTCCCATATAGTTTCATAGTAAAGAAAAAATTTTATGTACTTTATTTTAAGCTTAGTAAAAAATGCAGTCAATGTGGAGGCTCTTATTTATAGAGTAGGCTCTGACACTATGAATAGTGAAACGATAATGTTACTACGATAAGTTTAAAAAATCGTAAATATTTTAGTTCAAAATTTTTAAATTTGAGCCTTTTCAGACCAAAAAAGTATCCTAACATTTCAAGTTAATTATTTACTGATTAATGTTAATCAACCTAATGTTTCAAAATTAATATTCCGATATCGTACGTTCGAGTATTTGTATAGCTATCATTTTTAATTATTGTGCACAACAACCAAACAACCACAATATTCTAATTAACCGAATTATTTAACTGTTATGGTTATGTTTAATTTATTTAGATGTGTAATCCTAGTGTGCGGTAATTACTAATAATTATAGAAGCTTTAAAAATTGAACCTAGAATATCGAGTTCTTCTTCTTTTTCTAAGTTTTTCACTATTATCGTATTTATTACAAACATCGAATCCATATTTACAAAAAAAAAAAAACTAATCAATTTTTTATTGTTAAACTTTTAATTTTGTATATCACCAAATTGGGAATATAACAAATGTAATGTTAAGCTATTTTGCAATAACCCCACGAACAATCCTTTCACATAAGGATCCAATTTTTATTTTATCTGATTTAAATAAAAATTTATATAAATATACGTAGTCGTAAACATAGAAATAGTAAACCAAAAAAAAAAAAAACCAAATTTCATATTTTTACAATAGCATCGAATAGAAAAATAATAATTTATATTAAATTTTTTTTTTGTTATTTTATTTTTATGATCATTTTTTTTTTTCTTTTGCTTGGTGGAAAATAGCAAAAAAAAATAAAAAAATAAATAAAATATCATCCCTCATGTAATCAAAAAGTATAAAGTTCGTTTTTAATAATTTAAAATCTTGACAACGATTTTCATTTCCTCGACGAAAAAAATAAAAAATTATGACTTTACTTATGTACATATCTACATATTTACTGAATGTACTTTATATTTTACAGTCTGTTCCCTCTATAAAAAAAGAAGAAGCAAAAAAAGAAGAAAAGTTATATTTATTCGTTTTGTACATATTTGGGACATACATTGTAACTCTTCCAATATTGGATTTATGTTCGTTTATATATAAATGTAGCTACTATAGATAATATTATTTCCATATGAGTTAATGTGATATTTTAAATGCCAATACATTTTATTAGATACATTTTGTTAAACTTTTAAAATGCTAATTAGAATATTTTATTATCATGCACTATTTCCCACAAGATCAATACCCATGAATAAACTAGAGCAATTTTTGTTAATTTTAGAATTTAAATAATTTATTGTTTTACGTATAAAATATCGCACACAAGACAAAAAAAAATAAAACAAGTAATTAAGTTGGGCCACATAGAATAAACAATGGGAAATAATATGGTTTAGTCAAAACTTAATCAATCAAACATATTGGTCGTATTTCATATTTTTATTGTATCAACCAGTTGACCACCTCACTTTCCGAAGTCATATATAAACGAAGTTTCCGGTATTGGTTTGCACCCAAGGCGTAGTTAGTAAGAGATCTAAAAATGGTTGATTTGAATACTAACAAATTGATTAGGGTGAAACTAAATTTTTACGAAAGCAATACCAAAATTATCAAATATGCTTACTCTCGATATCGAAATTTTATAATTCTGGCATTTAATAAAATTCAAGCGCTAACTCACAGCAAAACGATAAGAAAAATTACGTTTGGTGTTCTCGCAAAAATTCTCAAGTGTCTGTTTTAATTCCCTTGGGCCATGCATATTTATCATTTTCAAAATTCAGAGAAATTATTAGTTGGAATTTAAAAATGGAACATAAATCGAACAGATTAATTTAGAATACCAAATTTAGGCTAAATCTAAACATTTTTTATTTAAAATATTTAAAAATAAAATTTATTAATTAGCCGAAAATTTAAAATGTATAAGAAAATATGGATAGTGTTAAAATAGTTTGGAATTATTAAATTCGCAAATTAATCAATTAATAGTTTAGGTAATTAAATATAAAATATAAAAAATTAATAAATTTCCAGTTTTTATATTTTTGGAAATTTAATTTTTTGTGATAAATTATTTAATTTAAAAATACCAAAATTTAAAAACTACCTTGATCAACAAGTTCTCTGTTGTTGATATTCCCTCATATATTTAAATCTTAGCGTTATAGCTTGACATTTGTAAGAGTTACGTAGTCAAGAGTACATCTATCTCTGTGTGTGTTGGCTATTATTTACAATTTTAGAAATTATTTACAATTTTAGACATGATTTGGGAGGCTGAATCCGAACCCACATTCATCAAAAGGATCATTACTGGAGACGAGACGTGGATTTATGAGTACAACACGCAATCCAGACATCAGGCAAGTGAATGGCGTTCACCAAAAAAAAAACCACGTCGTTTTCAGTCAAGAAGGAAGGCAATGCTCACGGTTTTCAAGGATTACAACGGTGTAGTGCATCATAAATTTTTGCCAGAAGGCCAGACCGTAAACAAAAAGTATAATTTGGGCGTTATGAGACCAGAATTGTGGGCAGAAAACTCGTGGATTTTGCACCATGATAACGCATCGTCGCACAGTGCCATCATTATTCGTAATTTTTTGACGAAAAATGCAACAAATACCATCCAGCAGCCACCGAATTCACCTAATTTGGCTCCCTTTGACTTCTTTCTGTTCAATCGAGTTAAGAAACCATTACGGGGAACGCGTATCAGCAGCCGAGAGGAAATAATGGAAAAATCGCCAACACACACACAGTAGATGTACTCTTGACTACGTAACTTTTGCAAGATTTAGAGAGAATATCAATAACAGATGTACCAACTTAACAAAAAAGCAGAACTCTAATCGGAACGATGGGAGCGCCACTCGGTGGTTATTCCGAGAACTTGTTGATCAAGGTAGTATTTCATTGGAATTACTAAAATTAATGATAAATGTAAATTAAAGTAATAAATTAGGAAAAATAAGTCATTTATGATTTTTGATGAATTGAAAATTGATTTTAAAAATTTTAATTTTTTTCTCTCAATTTTTTTCCCCTCAATTCAAAATTGTGCAGTTTGTTGTATTTTTTAAAAATGTTCAATTTTGAATTTTAATGGTTTTCGAATAACAAAAGTACTGATAAATATTTTCATTATAAGATTTAACAAAAATTTTACTTTTTAAGGAAAAATTTAAAATATCAAATATCAATAATCAAATATCAAAATCAAAAATAAAATTATAAAATATAAAAAAAAAAAACACAAAGTATAAAAATATGAGATATCAAATATTAGACACCAAATATCAAATTAAACATCAAATATCACATACTAAATTTCAAATATCAAATATTAAATGTCAAGCATTAAATATCAAAAATCACATATCAAACCTCAAATCTCAAATCATAAATATCCAATTTCAAGTATCGGACATTAAATATTAAATATTTAATATCAAAAATATCGAATATCAAATACTAAATTTCAAATATCAAATATCAAATATCAAATATCAAAAATTAAATATCAAATATCAAATATCAAATATCATATATCAAATATCAAATATCAAATATCAATTATCCAATATCCAATATCCAATATCCAATATCCAATATCCAATATCAAATATCAAATATCAAATATCAAATATCCAATATCCAATATCCAATATCCAATATCCAATATCCAATATCAAATATCAAATATTAAATATTAAATATCAAATATCAAATATCAAATATTAAATATCAAATATCAAATATCAAATAAGAAATATCAAATATCAAATATGAAATATCAAAGATGCAATATCAAATATCAAATATCAAATATCAAATATGAAATATGAAATATGAAATATCAAATATCAAATATCAAATATCAAATATCAAATATCAAATATCAAATATCAAATATCAAATATCAAATATCAAATATCAAATATCAAATATCAAATATCAAATATCAAATATCAAATATTAAATATCTAATATCTAATATCTAATATCAAATATCGAATATCGAATATCGAATATCGAATATCGAATATCGAATATCGAATATCGAATATCGAATATCGAATATCGAATATCGAATAACGAATAACGAATATCAAATATCAGACATTTTGATGTCCAATATCAAATTTTTATTTATTTACTGATTAATTTAATCTGCTTTTAGTAAACTCTGTTTTGAGCAAAAGCTCATTTACAATGGAGTATATCAAAAGAAACAAACAGCGAAATTAACATAAAATAAAAACGGTAACTTTCTGCTCTGAATTTCTGCGAGGAGGAAGCCCGCCGTTCGGCACCAGCAAACACTGCGCCGAACTTTAGGCTTGAGTGAGGCCTATATCAAATATTAAAGGATTAAATATCAAATACCAAGATTTTGTATTTTGATTTTTGATTTCACATTTCATAATAAATTGTTTAGAAATTGATTTAGACATTTTGTCAAACAAATTTTTTCGAAGGTGAATTCACAATAACCAAATGGCCTTTAAAAATATAAAAATGACATTCAATAAGGGATTACTGGTCTGCTGGTCTGTATTATTTTAAAGTCCCGCGTGGATGTTTTCTGTAATTCCTTATCAATTTTTACGTGAGAATATCTATCAAAACTTCCTTAGTATTTCCCTTTAAAGTCCACATAAAACCAAACACGCTATACGGGGCCTTTCGACTCTTTTCATTTACCACCCTGAAATTGGGTAAAATTTTGTATTGTGAAGTATTTATTTTTGTGGGATTGGTTATGTTTGATTTATCACAAAAACATTAAATTAGCAAAATGGTGTATGTTTTGATTATTCTAGGAACGTCACTCCATTTTTTAGAAATTGTCATATAAAAAACTATCGTAATGTAACTGATGTGTAATACAATTAAAGTTCAATTTGAATCAAATTGGTACAATTTATGGTTTCAATCAGATATTGAATCAGGTGAAAACTAAAATTAGGAAATTACCTACTTTATTCAATCTTCACTTAAATTAGCTGCAAATTTACACTCAAAGGACTCTGTCATTTTAAATTATCGGTGTTTCAAAGAAGTCTTGAACGTAGGTACTACTAATCGTATTCGAATTTTCAGAAGAGGATATTCCTTTAGCCACATTAAGAAAAATCATCTTAGTTGTATAACTACTCGTATCTAAAAATTTTACGCTACAAAAAAAAACTTAGGGTTAAGTTTTCCGAAACAGCTGATAAAAAAAAAATTACAAATTCGCTTGGGATGCATATTTTACATATTTAAGATTGACGTTAGTTTTTGTTCTATTTTCCAAGAATGTTGCGTTATAAAAAACTATTAACCAAACTAAAAAAAATACAATAAAAATATTACTTTGGGAGAGCAAATGAAAATTTTCTTAGTCCTTCGTTCCAACACATCAGAATAAATAAATCACATAAAAACATTATGTACGAGTAAAATTATGATATAATATCCCTTTAGGTTTTTTTTTTAAACTGTGGAGACTGTGTGGTAAAAATAAACTTACAATTCTATTAGCGGTCATGTGTTGAACAAGAACATCAATTTTTTTTTTTTATATATATATATATTATTCGTCTTTCTATAACAACAAAAAAAAAATGAAACGTACGAAATTTATTTTTCGTATGGTGAATAAATCTTACAATGCACATACATCATTATCCCATGAGATGCTAAGGGGAACCTGGAAATAAAGTGAAGAATAAAATACGTAGAATTTTTATTTCGTGAATGGGTTGTGAGATGGTATATTTATGCAAACCAATATAACTTTTGATTCTTGATTCGGTCTTATTTTTGGTTTTAGCATATACATTATACATTACACATCCAGTAAATATGTTTAAACAAAACGGGGAAATTCACGGTTCACGGTAAATATGATATGTGTATTTATAATACACGCTTGGATGTATATAAAATTATAAAAAACCATATTCTCAAAATACTGTTTGTGTTTAAAAAAAAAAAATGTAAGACAAACAACTCATTCAAAAATGAAAAAAAAAAAATGGGGAGAAAATTATTTTTCAGCAATGAATTATATATTACATTATTGGAAGAATATTTTGCGTTTATTTTAATATTTAAACGATCCGCAAGAAAAACAATAGAATTTTTGTTATATATGTTGTGTACACGTTTATATGATGTAATGTATAATATAAACACTCATATACATATTATGTTTATGTATATAGAAGGGTTTTATTTTTATTATTGAAAAACATAAGTTAAAAAAAATATTTTTAACAATTGTTCAGTCATACGATATATAATTTTTAAAATAATTTTTCATGTCGTATTTTAAAAACCAAAGATACAACAAGGAACGGAAAAACACGTAAAATTCTAATTTATGTTTTAGTTCGTTTTGAATTCATGTTCACATGCAAAATTTTGTGTAACAGGTACATTTTATAATGCCAGTTTCTTAATATTTGAAAACTACATTAAATATTTTAATTTTTTTTTATTTTTTGCCAAAATTTATAAGCAATTAACTAATAAATATTCTTTTTTGTTTTTGTTTCGTTTTAGGTAAGTCTTAATAATATTATCATCATCGTTATGAATACGATCGGCATCATTCAGTAAGTGATTATGTATATTATATGTGCGGTACCTAAATATGTTAAAACAAAAACGATTCAATCTGTAAAATGTGAATTGTGCAATGAGAGTTATCATGTAAATTTGATATCATGAAACAAAAGCACTAGGGTATATTTACGGTCATAAACAATAAATGTATTTGTAAATTTCTCGAAATGATACTAGGTGTTTACTTAAATTTTCATAGCATATAAATATGAACACCCAATGATCAAATCATTATGTTTTTCTAAATTTATCTATAAATGAGTTGATGAGTTTTTGCTCATTGTCTACGACATTCGACGTTCGCAAACAAGTTGGAGCACAAGCTTGAAGAATCTTTAAAGACAAAAAGAGAAAAAATATCATCTACTTAAAAAATACAAATGAAACCCTAGAAACAAACCCAAAAACGGTGTCTGTTTCTTTTTTTTTTTTTTTTTTTTTTTTTTTGAGTTCATTTTGTATATATAAAATCGTCGATGGATACCAAACATTTACAATTTTTCATAAATTTTTTTTGCATAAAGTTAATGTTTCTGTTTAAAGAAAACAAAATTTTGATCTTATATCTTTTACAAGTCTTTAAATATAAAATCAGCCATGAACCTAATCAAATTAGGTTAGGCCCTGACGAATGACCTGAAAACTATTCATGTACGATTAAAGATATAAATTGCATTTCTAAGTTACTCGATATAAACCTTGATCAATTTACTGGAGTTAATCATAATGAATTTAAAATTGTTTTATAAACACACGTGAAACTAAATTTCAATAAAAAAATTATTTTCATTGTATTTGTATTGCCTAATGATAAAATGCCCCAAAAATTGGTGTATGATTGTGGTTTTTAAGAGCAAAATTGGGGGTAAATTTTAATGAAAAATGCCTCATTTTAGTTTTGGGGTAATTATAATATAAAATAAGTTCGCGATATTTATAATTTCATAGAACTCTGAAAGGGAACACAAAGCATTATTTTTGGATGTCTAAATAAGGTTTTGAAAGGCCACTATTAGAAACAATAATATTAAATCATCAATAAATTTAATAAGCTTTATTTGGTAAGACCATTGTGCATAACAGAACGATTTTGTGTGGATCAAAAATGATATAAAACACAATTATGATACGGATTTCAATAACAATTAATAATTATTTGTTTAAGAAAATTGTAGAAGGAAAAGAGAACCAACATGTAGATGGTTAATGACCATTTGAGACAACAATTTGATTGTCTTTATTTTTATTGTAAAACAAGTTATTTTTATTTTATTTATTCTGTTGCGACTAATTTTCATACCAAGTTGTAAAATGGTTTTGTACCGATTTGCAATGTACTAATAATATTTTTCATTCATTTTTTTAAATCATTTTTTCTTAATTGTTTTGCTCTATTGCACCCTACGTTAATTTATGGTTAGGCCTAAACCATTTTTACACGGTAGCCAAGGTACCATCGTGTAAAATGAACCGTGTAAAACAGGTTTAGGTGTATTTATTCATTGGTCTAAATTTTAACAATAAAAAAATCGTATGAAACACGAGTAGTTGTACTCTGCTCTACTTAGCTTAATATGGCACTCACCGTTGAAATAATTTGACTTGGTTTATTACTTAGCCTGGCGACACACCAAATCAGTTAAAACGTTTTTGCTTTGAATAGGCCCACATACAATCAAACGAATTGTTTCTAGTCAACTTGTCTCTTGTTGCTTTATAGGTTGGTGTGAATTGGTTTGATAGAAAATAAAATGTTGCAAGCAAAATAAGAGAAAATGTTCCCAATCAATAAAATACGATCGAAAAATTAATAAAATAAAATAAATTTAATTATTTATTTCTTACTTTACAAAACAGCAACCACGTATAGACTTCAATCAATGTTTTTTCTTTATCCATGCAGTTTTTGTTTGTTTTGCTTTGTTTTGTTCAGTGTGAATTAACATATTTGTTTATAGGCTGTGGTCGCCTTCGATCATGTTTCGTTAGTCAAATTTGACTTAACACAGTTTTGCTTTATTATGTGTGAAAGAACCGATAAAGCACAAAGCAATGTTTGCCGTTCTATGTTTTGTGAAACAAAATGTTTGACGCAAAACTGTTTTGCCTGGTTCAATGTGCTATACAATCGTATGCATTTTGGCCGCAAGTCGCTTTAAGACAAGAAAAAAAACGTTTTGACTAATTCAGTAGTTTTCCAGCCTAAGAATTTTGAAAATCAAAAAGCGAAGAAAAGTAGGTAACAAAACAATTTGAATTACGGCAACCTCGTATTATAATACAAACTCAAAATTAAATAAAATAACGAAACTCAATGTAAGATTGGAACCGGCTTCATTTGGAGTTTGTGTTCATGGAAATGATATTCGCGTTAGGTTTTCATTAAGTCATTCAAAATTCAACAAAGCTATAGCAAAAATGGCTTGGCGAAGGTACGTCTGGAATTTTTATTATTAACGCCGTAAAAAAATATTGACAACAAATTAAGAAAGCAATAGAAAAGTCCTTAGAAAATTTATATAAGTGGCTGATTTTAGCTAAACCTAAATTATTTTCATGGAAATGATCAACACAATTTTGAAATTTAACGAAAACCTTATTTCAATTTAATCTATTGTAACTAAACCTCGTTCCTGAAAACAAGATATATGCAATGAAAATAAATGACATAAAAAATGCATCGTTGCTGGTGAGGTAAAAAAGGTTTCTTTTCTTTTGGATATAGCTCACCAACACCAAAAAAATATAACTTATAGAAATTAACCTTGGAATCAAAATGTTTCACTCTTTCTTTCACAGGGGAAATAAATGAGCAATATTCTGTAATATTGCAACAATTTTGGCATGCAATTTTTTTAAATATTTACTTTTGTGGCATCGACTATAATTTTTCAATTTCCAATGTTGCAACAGTATATGAGCTCGTATTTTACGTTTGTTTCATTTTAGATTGTTGGTTATCATAAATAGCACAATACAAAGAAACAAATAAATGTTCGATCTGTTTTGTTTTTTCCTTGCTGATCATTTATTATTATAACCGAATAAGGAGTATGAATAGAAAGAGACAATTAAAATATCTTCTTTTCACAACTGCTCAAACAAAACCAAAATTATTTTCCCTTGTATATTATACTCATAAAAATTCTCTCCTGTCTCTCTTTCTTTCTCTCTCTCTATCTCTCGCTCTCTCTCTATCTCTCGCTCTCTCTCTCTATCTCTCGCTCTCTCTCTCTCTTCCTCTCTCTCTCCCTCTCACTTTTTCTATATCTATCTCTCTCTCTCTCTATTGTATATCTCTCTCTTTCCCCATCTCTCTCTCTATTTAAAGTATACCTCCTCAATGGTAAAACCATAAATGTTAAAATATTTTCGTTAAATATATCAATTTGAATGGTAATTTTATTTCAGATAGTGGCAGAAAATGAAAGAGAGGCTCTATTTCATTTTTTTTAGGCCATTTATGCATTGAAGTGTAATTGGCATTGCTACAAGGTTGGTTTCAATTTTATGAAGTAGCACACCTCTGTTCAGTTTTGGCTATATTTCATAAATATAACAAACAATTATTAGCCAAATTCCAGTAATGAATCAAAGAATTATTTTAAACTTGTTTCAAAATCGGTTAAGCAATTTACAAATTAACATTCAAGGTAACATTCTAATTATATAGTATGTATACTAATAAATATCGTCGATACTTTCCAGTTGACCATATTCCTGAAATTTGTCAAAAAATTGGTTGGTCAAATTTTATCAAATAGCTCAGTTCTATTCATATTGGTTGTAATCTAGAATTTTTTCAAAAAATAATTTGAGAATTTTATATTCATCACACACAGTCGGTGATGAAATAGCCAAGTTCAATTATAGTTGGCCGTTTCTTAGGAAAAAGGATAATTCCATTCCAAATGAAAATTGCACCAAAATTGTGTCAACGAATCATTTTATCATTATCGATTAAGAAAGGCTTACTTTAATTTTAATTGATACTAATCTTTTAACTCTAGATATTATAAATATTTGATAGCTTAAGTATAAAATCTCAAGCGATTCTGGGATGTATAAAGAACAAAGATAAACAGATCAAAGGATCGACCAACGGACCATTTTTTTTTAGAATTCAAGAAAAAACCCGACTCACATTTGTTAAATAATTAATGCATCAAAAATCCAAATTTACCTAGACGTTTACAGTTTTTGAGGAAATATCTGAAATTAGATCTAAACATAGATGGGTATTGCCGACCGGACAAATTCGAGAGAAATGTTGGAAAATAATTGGTTAATATTTCAAAAAATTTTCTATACGTTTCAAAATTCGTAAAATACGTAGGTAACTTCTGATGATAATTTTGGATTTTTTTAAAATATTTAATAAAATTCGTTTTTTGTTCCGAATTTATTTAATTAATTTCAAATTGTAAAATTGCTATAGGTTATATGTAAGTTTTAAGAAAGCCAAATATCACATAATTACCAGAATATAAATTGCTTTTTGAGAACATTTACAAATTTTGTAAATTTTTTTATTCCGTATCCTGATCGTCCTGAAATTAAAAATATACAACATGGTTTATAAAGGAGCTGTCAAGGACAAATCTAAAATATTTAACATCTTTTGCAACCTTTTTTGTATATTTATCATAAAATATTTTTAAATGAAACGTATCATTGTTTCAAAAACCTAATTATTAAATGTTAGATATTGTATTTTAAAAAATGTTCAACATGTGGGAATTTTAATATAATTTGTGGTTTGACTCTATGTCTTTGTCCAAGGTTTATTTGGCACTTTAGTCGTCCTACTAACTTTATTAATTGGGCATAACGTACAATTGCTTAAAAATTTTACAACTCAAGAAAGTAATTTTGTACAAGAATTATAAGATTTGATTCACCTAATAGTACGAGACACCCCTTGAAGGCCAGATTGAGGGCAAAGGATCGGCTTTCCCAGTTGATCAAGTATTTCCATAGTATTCGGGAGGGTATATATCATATATGGTATTTAAATTAAGTTTTCTAAACTCGATGACAATTCGTCATTTTTTGCGTGTTTAGCTGATTTTTTTGGTAAAACCAGTAGAGGCACATTCCTTGGACTTACGATATGTTCAATAATATCATTGTGAAGTATTAGATCAACCTGTCTATTGACTTAATTTTTTGTGAACATTAGAATACAGAACGATTTTAATTTATTGGTGGTGAATCAGAATTTAATGGTATTTTATGTAAACATGTGATAGTAATGGAAAGTTTATTATTTGTTAAAAAAATACGTCATTCAAATTCTCGCAAAATTTTGAAGAATTGGTAATTAAAGCACCAGAACTGGTTGCATTGGCTAAAATGATAAAATGTTTGTCAAAAATAGTAGCTTATAATAACGAATGAGTTGAATTTCTAAAGGCAAACTGCAATTGAATCGGTATTAGGAATTCTAGTTTGCAGTAGTTTTTCGAATAATCAATTTTGTACTGATACCTTTCTCGAAAATCGTTCCCAATTATACCAGATCATGGTATTGGATTTTTTTTTTTGGTATAATCTGTAATTAATGCGAAATAGGAATATTATTTGGGAAAGAAATTGGCGATTTACATAATGATGAAGTTTCCACACTCTCTGAAATGATACCATCATAGGAATATACATCTTTATGTATGTATCTAAAATACCCATTAAAAGTTCAATAAATTTAATTTTACGCCAAAGTCACTGAGATTCGGAGTCTGGTATGCTATTTCTTTCAATGATTTTCCGAATGTGTTATTTAATTTACATGATGTTTCGTATGCAACTTTACAATTCTTTGGATTGGATTCGTGGAGCTTTTCGTTTTCCGAAATTGTTTGCTTGGATTTAGTTTTAATAATTTATTGACATTTTAGCTCGTTGCATAGGCCAACCGTCCTAACAGTAGTTGAGATTTATTCAAATTGAGTTGGTTTACTGGTAATAAATAGCAATTTCGAGGAGTATGTCCTAAATTATGACATAATTGGCAAAAAATTTGATTTATTTTGAATCGAAAATGGGAGTTGTTTGGTTTACTAGTACTTTTTTTTCGATGGCGTTTGATATGGTTATCGTTAAATTTGCGAATCCAAGGGCTTTTAAGACTAATTCGCCTGTTTAACGAAGTTCTGGTTCTTAGAAAGATTTAAAAACTGTGGTAGAACAAAAATTTATAAAAATTTTTGCAGAGCCCTTACCTTCTCGAAAAATACATGCATTATTTATGTCTGCGAGTAAAGGCGTTCCGCTCAGTTTGTAAAAGCCTTAATATTTTAATTTTGATTTCAATAAGTTCGACATGTCTCAAAATTTTCATTCTTTTAATGGCTTAAGGTAATATTGCAAAAGCTTTAAATTCATGTAAAAATGATGGTGCATAATCAATTTCTGGAATAAGCTTCAGGGCTGTAAGTACGAACTTTGAAAGCTATTATATTTTTCTTTTATCGTAAATACAAAGTCAAAAATACAAGAAGCTTTGTAATTTTCATCATGGTAATTTGTATATAAAACCCCCGGTTTTAAGAGATACCAGTGTAAATGCAATTAGCCGACTTCTTAAATCCAGTTACGTTCTTCTCATCTTACATAAATTGATTGATAACTCCGAAATATTGTATGGTTGTTTTTAAAAAAAATTAAAAGTTAAAAAACACGGACAACTATAAAATATGAACAAGTTAAAATTACGGAAGTAGTTACCATGTTGAAAACATGTTTTCAATAACAATATTTTGACGTTATTCTGAAAATCCATTGTTATGACCTGCATCCGCTATACATAATTGGAACTCGTTAAAAATCCACCTTTTTGAAATTTTGACGGATATAACAGTAACAATTTGATGATTATTATGCACAATTCGTCATACGAATACTATTCTGTCCTATACGCCATTTGTAAAATTTCGTAGAAATTGATTTTTATGATTACTACTGAAAAAGGCATCAGGTTTTAACTATACTAAATTTAGGAAATCTAATTAAACCTAGAAATTCAAAAATGGATATAGGTCACATACCATATCGTCAAATTTTTTTTTTTTACTAATTTGAAATTACATTGGATATAGGACAATCAATAAAATAACAAGAAAAATATCAGTTTAATATAAAAGATTGCATATATTTAAAAATTCATTGCAAAAATAATAAATATAAAAATATATTAATTCAATTTTGAGAATCTTACATTAAATTATATCACTTTAAATTTTTTTTTTTATTACAACTCTATATGAAGTCTAACATGGATAATAAATCCTTCATTTTTTCTTTAGATATTATTCCAAGGGAATTTAGCAATGGCACTTTTGGAAGAGTATTTATTAAAATTGAATTATCTCTGCGATTACCTTTTATTATTAATGGTACTGTTTGCTCATCGTCCATTTCACCGTAGTTTTGTTTAAATTTCAATAAAAGAATGTCCTTTTTGTTGTAAATTATTTCAGTTGTCATTGTAAATTTAACAGCAGTTTAATCCTAAACTCGCCTTATTATAATTGTAAAAATCGCATGGTTGCATTTGTAAAATTTTTAATTGCCCGTTTTTATAATTCATAGCTTTAAAATTTCGAATTAGTGATATTGGACTATAATATACGATATGTTTAAGGTGCCTATCTATAACACTAGGCACTGCATCGAGTTACTGAATTCTTGAATGGCCAGGTACAGAAAATCTTAGAACAATATTAGATATTTTGGTATTCTCACACAGTTTTAATAATGCAAGGCTTGTAAATGCAGGGCTTGTAATACGATTCCGGTTCTGTGGAATACATGAATCTGACCATAATATTACTTTAATAATCTCTGAATCTCTGGATTGTTGATTGACAACATATAGCTTGGAGAAATTTGATAAGGGCGCTTGCAATATCATTCCCAGATCTGCAACTTTGGGTTTCATACCAAACTGCACAATAGGTTGTTTTACTTAAATGGCAATACCCAGGTAAATTAAAAAGGTTTAGCTTTTGTTTGTAAAAGAAGTTCGGTACCAAAGCTATGCTTTTGTCTCACATCGTAAGGGTTTTTTCGGCTAAATTACGAGCCATGGAATTTTCATTTAATAATTTGTGCGTTGTTTGAAATTATTTAGCTGATTTTCTGTTGGTTCTGGTATATTATTAAATTTACTGCATATATCACATACATCTTTTTTCGGCACGACACATGATAAATGAAATTCCGTATTAAAGATTTTATATATCGTATATCGGCCCTTTGGATCCTGTATGCTCCATATACAAATTATAAATTTTTCTGATTGATAGTCCTGTCTCAAGAAATTGGTTTTGTGTACCGGCTCTTGCATGCTTGTTGTAATATAACTTCACTAACAGATTTCTTTATATGTTTGCCTTTTTTTTTATGGATTCGGTACTCCGCTTAAATGGTTGAAATTGCTTTTAAAAAAATAATATATTTTCCTTTGCGATATTGAAAATGTGAAGAAAATGTGTAAGAAAAAATCTCGACACACTCCTAATTCATATCTGCCATGTTTGAAAAAATATTTAAACATATTTTGCTTTCTAGAGGTTTCTTGATTAGTTCGCTTTCGCTTAGTTGGTGCAATAGTTACGAATTTTGCATAAAATATTCATTTTTCATCATCATTTAATATCCAAAAGTTGCTGTGTATGTTTTGCCTCGCCCCTTCCGACCATAAATTAGTACACTAGTATGTACATGATTTATTACATCTAGGTGGTTTAACAATTTTAACGGCGACTACTTTTCCTTGTGCATTACAGAATTCTTTTCCTGATTGCCGTTTTTTTTATGATTTCCCGTTTCCAATTAGTTTGGTTCTTTACCCTTTTCCTCGCAGGTGCCGTGGTTCCTTTAACAGATCGCGGCTATGCCCACTACTTCATTATCTTTAAGGGGCTCAAATGTTGGATCGGCAATAGAATTGTCATCATATAAACTAACTGATGACAGAGAGTTTACATCACTACTACTATCTCTGTCGGAATCTAACGCTTTTGATAATATTCTATAAGAACAAGCATATATTTATGAATCGTAAATCAATTTAGCTTATTTGTTAAAAATGTTTGGTAACCTTTCCACAGTAGGAATTATTAATCTAACTGGCGATGAAAATTTCACTATATCACTATAAATTTATTGAAAAATGAAATATTCACGAGAAAAATAATAATTCAAAATAAATAAATTAATAAACTTCTAAAATTAAATTTACCCCATTCTATGCGAACACAATTTGTCAGGACAAACGATGAGCACAGCCTTTTTTTTCATTACACGATCTAGCTATTTAAACCTTTTTTAAATCAATGTATGTGTCTAATGGAAATAGGACATATCACCTTTACGATATTTAAAACTAAAATTTAGGTATTTGTCCTATATCCATATTAAATGGATATAGAACATTTAAGAATAAATAATAATGTGTCCTACTTCAAACAACTTGTGCAGATAGGACAATTAAGAATCTAACTAAACGCAAAAAGCAAAGCGTTTGTTCTATATAGGACAAAGTTAATTTAGGCTATTTCAGTATCTATAAGAGATGCAACAATTAAGGTTAGAAATATGGAAAGAGCATAGTCGAAAAAATAAGAATTCATTAATAACTCATTTTTGGAAAAAAATGGTCTATAGGACAGATTAGCATTCGTATGACGAATTCTCCACAAAAGTGCACCAATTTTGAAAATCTGTGTGCGACGATTTTATGTGACGGTAGTTCCCTGGTGAAATAATTGTTGTGATTTTGTTTTGAATTTACTAACAGTTTTGTTACAAGTTTTCAGAGTTGTCCACCGAAATTTGACGGGACAAAGTTGTTTGAAGAATATAACAATTTTCAATGGAATATATATTGCATTAATCTAAAAAAAATATTTTAATCGTGTCAAGTAATAAATAAATTTGACAGCAGTAAGAGGTTACATATTTAGTTTTATTTTTCATCCAAGATGAATTATGATTTCTAAGGTTATCGTTTATTATTGCTACATAATGTTGCATAATTATTCTGATTTAATATTGTGGTTGCTGATATTTTACAATGCCGTACATTAAGTTAATTTAATTTGGAACCTTTTCCTTCCAGGAAAAACCACTTTAATTATTAGGAGATTTCAAATGTAATATAATTAAATTATTATTCACCAATTAACAAAATTCTTCGTTCATCTGAATATATTTCCAGAAAAATTTAAAAACATTCATATACCATCTTTGAAAAGTTGCCTAAAGCTGAGACCATTATTAAAATGTTGTCGCCGTTTAACTTGTTAAATTTTACACGAGTATCTTTCAATAACCAAATTTTAATCTTGTTTTCAATTCGGTTTCTATGAAGATAATGATACGAGTATCACGGAACGATAAAATTTCAAATTGATTTTTTTTTATTAGAAAGCGATTTTTATTTTAATATACAATATACCTAACACAGCTTGTATATTTTTTAAAATATTTAGCCTCTCTCGAAACAAAGTAAATAAAAATAAAATTTAATTTTTTGTGTCCCTCTTGAAACATAAAACCCCTTGTAGCAGTTTATGAAGAGATATCAAGATCGCAATATAACTTTTGTTATCTTGAAGTATCCAACGAGCTTATATATTATATGCTACAGTATATGTTCATTACGCGAGATTCAGGTTATTGAAATGTTGTGTATTAATGTGTTACTCGTATGTCTTTGTAAACTTAAATTCTGTTGTTTCGATACAAACAACAGTCAAACAATCAAAATGTTTTTCGTACTGGTGAAGGGTATGCAGCCCGTTTCCCACTATTAAAATTAGCGTCATTAAGCGTTTGGTTTAATAAAATACCCTACTATTCGGATAAGAATCAGTAGGGGATGTGGCACATTTAGGCGGATTACAAACAACAAAATTAAAAGAATCACGAATATTTGAAACTTAAAATAAAATTTCACGCTTTTTAAAATGACAAATATTTAATAGGAATAGTTGGTACCAAAGCCAACTACTGTAATCCAATCAGCCACTATAATTTTGTATTTGGTTACTATGTTTTACTCATAGTTTTTGCGAAATTTTGTATTTGGATCAATAATCAACTTCCTATAGATTAAAATGTGAAATTGAACTTTGCTTTTCTTTTTGGGGACGATAAACAGTTTTGAAATGTTAGGTTTTGTCGGTACTTGACCAAATAATTATTTTTTACAAGGGAAGAAATTATCGAGAAATTTTGCCAGTTTCAGTTTCGATCTGAGTGAGAATAACTAAAATTTTTAATTTTTTACCAGTCAATCTCATCAGGCTATAGCGACTGAAAATGCTAATTACACTTTAGATTAATTTCTATATATAGAAAACAAACGTGTAGTTCAAACACACATATTAAACTCTTAATAAATTTCAATTTAATTTTATTTAACGCATAAATACGATTTCTGTTTCGAAATGTTAGGTTTTGTCGGTACTTGAAACTGAAACTGGCAAAATTTCTCGATAATTTCTCCCTTCGTAAAAAATAATTATTTGGTCAAGTACCGACAAAACCTAACATTTCAAAACAGAAAGCGTATTTATGCGTTAAATAAAATTAAATTGAAATTTATTAAGAGTTTAATATGTGTGTTTACATATAATTCGCTACTACTTCGCTTACTACTACTGGTAAAAAATTAAAATTTTTCGTTATTCTCACTCAGATCGAAACTGAAACTGGCAAAATTTCTCGATAATTTCTCCCTTCATAAAAGTTAAACAATTTTATTTGCAAATAAAGTTGTCTTTGATCATAGTAAAATTATTCCGTTGTGCTCACTGCGTATAAGTATTCCAACTGATATTTTCTAATGTTATTTTCTCATGCTTGACCAGATGAGTTTAAAATTTCCAGGCAATAACCTAAAATTGCGTTGGAGCAATTTTTATTTAAACATCATTCAAATAACAAGAAGAAATTTTTAATATTGTTTT
This sequence comes from Tipula vernalis, assembly GCA_958295665.1. NCBI lineage: Eukaryota > Metazoa > Arthropoda > Insecta > Diptera > Tipulidae > Tipula > Tipula vernalis. The sequence goes on from OY282558.1 coordinate 432,365,436, forward strand.
TTGTGACCGATAAATTCCTGTAATATTAATATTTTTGTCCACCAATTTTACGCCAATAATTAGACAAATAACACGAACCTATTTATCATTATAGCATAGTCACCAAAATCATAATTTCCACTGTGCTTCTTAAAAAAAACGGGTCCCGGACGATACGGCGTATTGCATTACGGAATATGTCAAAGCGTATACTACAGCGTCAGGTACACTGCGGAATATTTTAAAACTGCATATTTAAAATGGCATTTTGTACACTATAGCAAATGGTACACTATGCCATATTTCAAAACGGAGTAATTTTACACCCTTTTCTAAAATAATACTCAGGTAATAAATAAATTTGACTTTCAGTGAGTGTTTATGTTTTACTTGGACAGTATTTTTTATTAAAATAATGACACAACTGGAATTTGGTTACTAACGTTAGTTCGGTAAAAATACAACAAAAATAAAAATTAAAATTTGGATTTCCCCACCTATCTTCTTAAAAAAAATAACCCTTAAAGGAGGTCATAAAAACAATCATTACAAAAATAAAGCAACATTTCAGAGAATTAATGAGCGAATTAGCTAACTTCCTTGCTGATTATTGATGTTCATAGAAAATTTATTCCATCTATTTGCAAATAATTTTATTTATTAAAAATAACCTCTAAGTGTGGACAGAACAAAAAACCTAGAGGGCTAATTCACATATTTTTAATTTTAAAATTCGGTTTAATTAAAATTAGATTTACATACAAATTTATTTTCATTGGAAGAATTAATTTAATTTTATTTAGTGAAGAGAAATTCTGTAGAGCCAAATAAAATTCTGATAACTGAAAAAAAATTCCAATAGGTGACCGAAAATTTAAGCAAATAAAAGGTCATTCTACTAGAATTGATTTCGGCATTATCTGTTCAGAAATAGCCAAGTTCCAGATTAATTTAACTCCCATTTAATGTTCGAATTTCATAATAATCGGTTAAGAAACAGTAAAATTCCATACTAATTGACTATATTCCGGAATTTTATCTAAAAACCATTCTTCATCAGAGTTCTTACTAGTGATTCGAAAAAATGATTACTAAATTCATGATCATTAAACAAATTAAAAATTATAGATAGTATGTAAGCAATTTCTGATTATATCTTCATTACCATTATTATTATTTCCGTTTAAAGAATAAATTTAATTTCATTTAATTAAACAAAATTCCAATAGGTAAAGAGCAATTTTAGTAAGTATAGGGTAACTTTATTAGTTGATGATTAAAACCATATAAGAATCCCATTTCCATCACATTTGTCGAATCTCTTCATAATCGGCTAAGAAATAGCTAATTTCTAAGCAAATTGGCCATATCCTAGAGCCTCATCTGAAAACCATTTTAAAATCGCATTTCCATTGCACTTGACGAATTTTATCATCGTCGATTAAGAAATAGCTGAGTTCCATCATTATAGGCCATATTTCAGAAGTTCATCAAAAATTCTTTTTAAAATCCCCTTTCCATCATATAGTATATGTCGAATTTCGTTATAATACAAACAGCCAAGTTCCTTAAAAATTAGCCATATCATCTAAAATAAGTTTTAGAATCCTATTTCCGTTTAATTTAATTTTTCGTCATATTCAGTTAATAAATAGTTAAGCTCCACCCTAATTGATTATATTTCAGAATTTCGTCTAAAATCAATTTTGGTATTTCATTTTCATTGCACTTGATGTTCAAGATGACTCGACACTTGATGATGAAGAATCCGAGATCTAAAAACAAACAAAGCCAAATTAATGTATTTAAATTGTAATTATAATTTCACAAACTTATCTTGTATAACTATTGTAACAAATTCTCTCAAAATTGTTTATGTATTTTGACATTTTGTTCACTGCTTTCAAAACTTTTTTTTATTTGTAACTCAATAATTTGTAGAATAATTTAATAGCAAAATTGTCAAATATGAAATATGTATGAATCCTAGATAAGTTTTTAAATCATCTACTCGCTACACGGTGTCACTTTATAGCAAATATTAATTACTATACGGTAAATTATTATAATTATATAAAGATGTCGCTAGTAAATTTCATTAATTTTTGGTTCAGTAAAAAAGAGAAAAACAGTTTTGCGAAAAGTGACAACCGAGTGATGATTTAGCTAATTTTTATTATTATAAAATCAACTGCGATTAAGATAACAGCGATTTAACACACAGTGAATAAATAAAATAAGTTTTCTTTTGTGAATTTTTATACCGGATTTTTTATTGGCTTTTGGAGATACTGCTACGATAACTTTTGAACCCCGCTATACCTGGCTTTTGGAGATACCGCTTAAACAATTTTGAAACCCGCTTTACTTGGCTTTGGAGATACCGCATTCAACACTTTGGACACCGCTTATATTTTTTTGGAAACAGAATACATTCGTATATGTACTTTGAATTTTTGGGCGCAAGCAATCGGAACCGGCAATTGATAAACAAACATTTAATTGAACTGCGGCATTGAAATTTATTCTGCACTGACCCTTTACGGCGAAAAGAGGCAGTGTAAGTCGTAAATATTCAACCAGGTTCATTGGCAGATTTTTACACTTGAAATTTCATCCTAATCGACTAGGCGATAGCGAAGTATTAGAATATGCCATATTGGAATATACCGTCGTGTAGCTTATGCCGTAGTGATCCATTTGAAAGTATTGAAATATTGCGTAACACACGTAACGAGTTTTGAAATATTGCGTAACGTATGCCATAGTGTAATATGCCATAGTGTACCTTTTGTCATATTTTCATATTCCATTTTGTAATATTCCGTTTTAAAATATGTCATGTTGAACGGATCCCAAATATTATATGCCTTAATGTATTTAATCAATAAATATTTGTGACATTTTTAGAACAACGCACAGTAAGACCCACATGCATACATAAGTGCTTTAATTTTTACTTGAGCAGTTCCGTAAGATTGTAACTGAATTATATGATGCAAATAGCCCACAAAATTCGTCAACGGATGGTCCATTTCATTTCCATTCCATCCGTTTCATGAAGAAAAGACCGAAATTTAGTAAAACTTGCAGTATTATCTGAACCTGAACCAAATAAGACCACTGCTTTGAAAAAACTGAGGTCATTTAAAAAAATTGATAAATTGGATAATACTGTGTCAGAAGAAACGTTGAATAAAAAAAATAAAATTGATCAATTGGCCCAAACATTTTGGACCAAAATTCAAACAAAACTAACTTTATTGGTGAAGATGTCGATTATATAATAATTTTGCGACAAATACTCAACTAACGATGATACAATAAATAGACCAAGGTTTAAAACATATTCAATAAGCTGAAAGCGAATATTTATTAGAATTTTACGCAAATTCGAAATAACTGCAAATTTTGGAAAAGGAGATACATTTATGTAGTGACTTTGTGATTACATTCATTTATAAGAAAGTAGTGCCTCCTAGTGTAGTGGAAGTGAGAGACTGTTGACAAGCTTCTGCTGTACGTTTGCCGATAAAAATCATAAACGAGCTAAACGAAAGGAACTTATAACTATGGCTTTAATTCATTTTGCATAAACCTGCAAAAGAAAACGGTGTTTCCAAAAGAAAATGATGATTACTAAGAAATATTCGCAAATACCCGAATTTATAGTCATAACTATTGCTTTTATTATAGCGCCGATTTTCTAAAATCATTTAAAAATCATCCCACAAATTTGATATGAATTTTGAATTTATTTTGTAGTTTTCGATATTTTGTAGCAATATTTATAGTGACGGCTTTTAATCACATTACTATATAATGGCTATAAATTCGAACCATTGACTTTGCAGATAGGCTTAAGGTAGCATTCACCGAAATAATCTGATAAAAAAGAACATAAAAAGTAAAAATTATTTTTGAGTTATATTGGATGAAGTCATCCAAGTTAAAAATGGTTTATTGGCTAGACTGGATAAATATTCCACCGACGAGTCAAACTACAATATTTCAAAACTTATTTTCAAAGAGATTGCTAACGGAAATTCATATCTCAAGAATTCTTCAGTTTATAAGAATTTTTAATTTTCGTTTCTCGAGAAATAACGTTTTAAGTTTATCGTCAAACCGGTATCGTGAATGCCATTCATAACCTGTAATGTATCATCATATCCTATTCATTTAACCTATTTGGAGCTGAAACTGGTGGCATAAATAATTTGATACGAATGTCACAACTAAACAATAAACTTATTCAAAATTGAATGGAAACTTCATTTGGATATTTTTCTTATGTGGTTGAAATAAAAACATTTTATTCGTAGTTTGGTGCTTAGATTCTAGAAGAATTTAAAGTTTTATATTTATCAACTGACTCCTTTCGTTAGTCAAGCAGAAATAACGTTACTGTAAAAGAATATGTTTCGCCATGTAATTAAAAATGGTCTTTACAGCAAACCAATTTGTATGTTCATTCATCCATTCATTCGACACCAAATGTCAAGCACGTTCAAGGCTAATTTTGGCGAATTAAAATTATCTGAATTAACTGAATCAAGTGTTCGATTCACACCTCATAATTCCAGTGAAACATTAAGCTACTAAATTGTCTTCATGGGTAGTTTTCTCAAGTAATTCAAACTGCCAATATTTGGTAAAAACGCTTTAAACTTCTCTCTTGTTTTACATACATAAATTCAAAACTAAAATTATGATTTTTCTGGCAAAAAATGCTGAAGTAAACAATGTCATTCGAACACTCAGATCACTTTAGTAGCTCGATTTTGTGGATTGTAACCTAATTATCTGAATAGTAACCGCGGTGTGAAGTTTTTACCGCATTATTTAAACTCATTTTGTTTAACACATTGCAACGGTCTACATAATTCAACAAAAAATGTATTATATGAGGAACAAGATACTCCTATGCTAAATAACAAGAACATCAGAGATTAGCTCGCATAGACACTATACAGAATGTAAAGTGGACGCACGGTATTCCATAATTCAGGGTTGAGTTGTGATAACAAATTGATGATGTTACACTTTCTAAATAACACCAATCTCAAAGATTGGCTCGCATATAGACCATAAATTGAATATGGAAATATATAATAAAATGTTGCAATATCCAATGGAAATAAATTCGGTAATAATGATAAATTTAGCAGTATTAATTTACTCCAAATTTTAGATAATATAATGATGGCAATGATTACTAATTAATAATAATCAAATACCACATACATATATATAGATTTAAAATGCCTGTTTGATGTCTCTCTTTCACATAATATACGATTTCTAAATGAGGCAATCGCTCTAAGATAACTGCGACGGAATGTTTTGGGCCCAGTATAGAAGGAGTCGGCAATACCAGACACCACTCATACTGGAATTGCAATTCCTGATTATCAGTTTTTTATTTAACATTTCTTGTTAGATCTGATTTCCCGAATATACTGGTGCACTGTAAACCAGTATGTATTAAACAAAATTGTCGGTACACCGCCTTGGATGTGCCGAAATGAAAACCACAAAAACTTTTCTTTATTCCATTCACTAACTTTATATTTTATATTATTTTATACACTTAAAATGAAATTAGAATTTACGATGATTAACAATTAATTTATTATTTTATTTCTTAAATTTTCGTGTTCAACAATCAAATTTTGTATGTTCATAAAATTGATTTTATTATTTTTCTTTCACCACCCAACGAACGCGTGGTCCGGAATCCGTCCGCAACCCTACTTCTTTTCATTAAGTATATTGTGTCATAAATATTCAGTAAAGTTTCAAACACAACGATGTTCGTTTCCGTCCCGTTCTTTACCGTTCCGTACTTTTATCAACTCTTAAGCATGAAAATTTATTATTTGATCTTAATGTTGCCTTTTTGTTATTTTCCTTCGTCTTAGTATTGAAGTTTTCGTCTTTCATTCAAAAATATAGAGCAAATAGGATCAAAATACCGAGCGTAACGGAACCGATGTCATTATGTTTGAATCTTATGCTTCGACATTTCGTCATGAAAAGGGGCATAGTTAAAAAATGGTTCACTTGAAAATTTGTTATGAAAGCCCAACTAATTTAAAAAATAGAGAAATTCTCAAGGATTTCTGAGATACTCGAGCAAAAATTTGAAACATGTCAAATTCGTCATAAAACAAATTTCTCGGAAAATTGCAATCACTAGTTTTCAATGCCACTCAACAAATTTTCTGAAATTGTGGAAATCTCAGAGATCCCCCCTCCCCCCCTTTTGAAAAGATTTTCCAAATAATTTTCGATTTTCTTTTTATTTAATTTTTTAGCATTTTCTTTGTTTCAAAATTGAAAAGTTTTCATTTTCTAGTCCACCGATGAAAATTTGTTTCTGTATACTGTATGTTTTGTTATTTTGGCATTGGCTTCAGTCCAAATACGTTAGATTTCGACCCTTTATGCGTAAGGGTATTGATTTTGGCTTTATGACTGATTTGGGAAATTTAAATATGTTCGAAATATTTTTTTCACTGAAGTTAAGAATTCTACATCAAGATACGAATTGTTTATGAATTTTCAACGTTGTCTACATGCTGTCTGCAATGTCTATGCAAAAAAGTAATAAACTTGCGTGTAGGCAACCATAAAATATGCGAACAAGCAGAACACTGTCATCTAATTTATTTGCTTTAATATGCGTATTTATAAAATATTTAAATCTGCATTATCGACACTAATTTTATTTGGTTTTAAATTGGTCCTTGGTTACACAAGAAATGTTTCTATAGGAATTAATTTATTTCATATTTTGCACACAATTTTTTTATTTCAATTCTCATATAAAACGTAGATTAAATCCTTTCATAAAATATGTCGTTTATGCAAGGAAAACAAAATGTGGAAAAGTTTTAAAGATAAATGCTTTGCCTAAAATGATACTATGCATGTATATTTACGTATACCACCACATTTACGAACGCCACTATTATTTTCTCCGCAATAACAATTATTTATAACAAATTGTTAAATGGTGCTTAAATAAATCTAAAAATGTTCGTCTTTCATTATTTTTTAGTGTTGAAATTTAGTGGGTTGTTGCAAAATTGAAAATTTTAATTTCATTTATCACTATTTTTATTTGTTTTCTGTCATCGTGTGTATGGCTACTCTTATTCCATGGTATCCGAATTTATAAATCGCTTAAAAAAAAATATCTTAACCATTTTTATGTAAACTTATTATGAAGAGCAAGCAAAATGTTGCTGTATATGGACAAATATCTACTGGGTCAATACCAATAAAAATCTAACGAAGCGATGCAGAGTATAAGAAAATATTAAAAATCAGTCAAAAAGAGCTAATCTTTTATTTTTCTGGTGCTTGGTAACAGCTGTTTGCTGATTGAACGATTATCGATATAACTGACTTGGTCACTTTAGCTTTAGATATAAAGACATAAATATGTTATACATAAAGGATGAACAAAATCAAATAAAACTTACAACTTGCGAGGATAAAAATTGAAGAATATTGTTTTAATATTATGCCAAGTAAACGATAAAATAAATTTAATATTTGGCGTTTCTCAAACAAATTATTTTATAGCGCTGTTTGTATTTATCCAGGTATTGATGTCTCTTGATTAATTTGCCTAGAATAAAAAGATTATCAACGAAATCATTTGTAAGTTGCTTTATAAACATAAATAATTAACTTTATTATAAACACTTGTGGTAGAGTTTCGTAAGTACTTGAAAAATATTTAAATTCAGTTCGTAAGTTTTTAATGGGAAAATAACAAAATTGGAAAACCGTAGCATAAAATATACCCCAATTTTTGTATACAACATACATAAACCTACTTATTCCTATCCTTACACATAAGCATAATTTTAATTTTATGAAAACTCATAACTTCTACAAGTATCATTGAATTCACTTGTTTAATGTTTTACGATATGTTTGCACTATAACTATACGTACTGTTGTTAATAGGGTGAGGAAAATTAAATAAATTTTATTGCATGTTAGATTCTAGTTTTAGTTTTATTTTTAGAAAGTTTGTTTTGTTATATTGTTTAAATATACGATATTAACTCATTAAAAGGTTTTTAAGTTGTGATTTTACTCGATTTTTTTAGATTGTTTTTCAATAAAATAGAAACTCATTCAACTCAATAATTTAATTTAGATATGTATTTACTAATGTACGTTCCATTTGCAGTTATACCATTTTGGTACAGTCCAGTAGCATCTATACAGTTGAACCATTTATTTTGAAAATCTCAACCTAGCTGTTTTCAAAATGTTGGTGATTTTTGAGATAAGTAGGTAGTTTGATTTTTTTGAAGGTATCGCTGAACTTGTAAAATTTTTACAATTTTGTGAAATCTGAGTAGAGAAAACAAACGTTACAAAATACATTTTATTTAATATTTTTTAAACTTTAAACCCCTGAAAATAGTATAAGGTTTCTTTTTATTAAAGCGAGCGTTTCTTTTTCAGGCGAAATTAAAAAGTTCTGAAATGGTTGGATTAATTGCTTTCACTTACATTATATGATCTGGTCTATAAGTGGTAATCTAAATTTGACTAAAATGGAATCGAGTTGGTTCTTATTTTTTTTATTATATATAAAATTATTGAATTTATAGCAAGTTGCATATAAATTCAAAAACAGTATGAAATGTTTATATTAATACGATTTGTTCCATATTCGATTGTCAACCTTTGTGGCGTATAGAGCGAAATACAAAATAAAAATAAAAATTTAGTGAGTTCAAAATATTGAAAAAGATTGTGATATTAGTGCTGTCCAAATTTGATAAGCGCAATTTTGCGCAGTGGTTAAATTTAATACCTGTTTAAAACAAGGTTGTGGATCAGTAAAAATGGATAGTTTAAGACAAAACACTGTAAAAGTACAGTTTCAAAAGACAGATGCTAAGCCAGCAGATCAAGAAATGATGCAATTTGTCTTGAACAATGGGCTAACGGCTAAAGATATACATACGCTGTACCAGGATTTATACGAACGGTGTATTTATATAAAGTTTAACAATGAACAGAGGTATATTGAATTTTTACGAGAAACACATGTTTTGACGTTCAATTATAATAATGGAACATCAACCGAGGTAACAGTAAAAGGAGCAAGTGGAATAATGCGGTACGTGAGGGTATTCAATTTACCACCAGAAATAACAGACAAAGCATTGAGTGAGGCCATGCATCGTTTTGGCAATATATTGTCAACACGACGGGAAAAGTTTGGTGTTAATTCACTTCTACCCGTTTTTTCGGGAGTAAGAGGAGTATATATAGAGATCGAGAAGGAAATACCACAATTTATATATATTCATAACATTAAAGCAAGAATATTTTACGACGGCATGAAAGAGAGATGTTACAAATGCGGAGAAGATTCACACAAAAAATCAGAATGTCCACTTTTAAATAACACCAACAATTTAGCAGAACAACAGCTACAACAACAAACACAACAACCACAAGAACCAGATGAACAACATTTACACACGCAAGGACAATCACAACATGTACAACAAACAAGCACGGTCGACAAAAATACAGTACAATCAATTACCACTCAAGAACGAGTTAAGTATAGCGATGTAGCAAAAATTAACATTTTACATGCAGAGGCAGAAAACAAAATCGAAACAATCAGAAAAATGGTTAATTTAAAAGAGTATAACGTAAAAGAGAGAAAAACAGAAACAGATTCGTCGTGTATGGACACAGAAAATGAAGATGTGTCAGTAAACGTTAATTTAAATAAACGCGGTCGACCTAACAAAAAAACTCGGTACACAAGTACAAAAAACCGTATAGCGTTCATGGACCAATATAACAGCACAACGTTGAATACGGGCGTTAACAATGAAAATTTTATTGTACCACAAACACCGATGAAACCAGATAATAATGCACATCATAAATAAATAATAAAAATCAATATTACGTACACATGAAACTCGGCAGCAGTACAAAAAATGGGACGACAACTCGCAACATCAACATCTATATGAAGGATGCAACATAAGTAATTTCATGCAACAAAATTTTATTGTTTCATTAAAATTTATTTTTGTTAAATTTTGGAAGCGGATACTCCCGGACAGATTTTTAATTGGTATGTATAGATTGTTATTAGGGTGAATGTGAGACATGAGTGAAAGAATTATTGTTGGCCAGATAAATATACAAAGTTTTTATGCCAAAAAAAATTTGTTGGAAAATTATCTGGCCAAGAATAAAGTGAATGTGATGCTTATAAGCGAAACGTGGGAAAGAATGAACAAGACGTTAAATGTGAGAGGGTACAGATTTCTTTCCAAACCAAGAAATGATGGTTATGGTGGAGTGGCTATAATGTACGCCAGAAATATAACGCTCAAAGAGGTTCAGTTACCCGCTTTTGAGGTGATTGAAGCAATAGCCGCCTCAACAACGAATTTGGAAAGAAATCTCTTACTAGTGAGCGTGTATGTAACCCAGGTTCGTGATGAAGATGAAAGGAAAAAAGCCTTGAGTGATTTTAAAAAATTGTTTGAGTGGGTGAAAGATAAAAGTGACCTGATTGTATGTGGAGATATGAATGCGCATGCGAGAATGTGGGGTTGTTTAGACAATTGCGCAAGAGGAAAACAGTTGGCCGACCTGATTCAAGACTCCGATATGGTGCTCTTGAATGATGGAAGGCCAACTAGAATGGCGAATGTGGGAGGCACGGCCAGCGCAATAGATTTGTCTATGACAACTATTGAACTGGCCTGCCGGGTCACTTGGAATGTTGAAGAAGAGAATTTGGGTGGTGATCATTTCATGATCAAAATGATCATGAATGATAATCGAGTGTTTAGGAAAAAACGTGAATTAATGAATAATAGGAAATGGGTGAATCAAATGAATGAGATTCTCGGAGAAAATGAAATAAATCAAAGCCAGTTAGAGAGTGAAATTGAACGGGTAAATAAATTGTGTACAAAAATTGTGGATATGAAAGAGATTAATGTGAATGGTTGGTGGAACAATGAAGTTCAATACTGGTATGAAAGGAAGCGAATAGCCTTGCGTGAATTTAATAGGAATAAGAGTAGTGAGAATAAGATTATGTATGGTAAAATGAATGGAAAATTGAAAAAGGCTATTCGCAAAGGAAAAAGGAAAAGTTGGCGGGAATATGTGTCCCAAATGACACATAGAACCACAACTAAGGATGTATGGAGTCTGTTTAATAGGGTGAATGGTAAATACTTTAATGTGAGCAATGTGGTATGTGAGAACAGAGAAAAAGGTGAAGAATTTATAAGAATGATATTGAATGTAAGCAATGATTTGAATGTAATAAATGAAGTTGATAGAATGAGTAGAAATGAAAGAATGGATTGTATGTATGAATGGGGAGAGTTCCTGAGAGTGTTAGATAGATCAAAATCTACCACTCCAGGGACAAACCGAGTAAGTTATAAGATGATTCGGTTGTTGAGTGACTCAGCAAAGCATAATTTGCTTGAGATACTCAACAAAGTGTGGATGGGTTCAAAAATACCGGACAAATGGAAAGAGAGCAGGGTGGTTCCTATCCCTAAACGGGATAGAGATCCAGATGTGGCAACAAATTATCGAGGCATATGTATGTTGAATGTTTTTATAAAAATCTTAAATGGAATGATGAAAGAGCGCATGGAAGATTTTGTGAATGAAAATAATTTGTTGCCATCAACAACATTTGAATTTCGAAAGAACCACTCTGCAATTGAGTGTGTGGAAAAGTTTGTTTGGGAAGTAAGAAAGGATAATTTGAAAGCTGTTGCGGTATTTTTGGACATCGAAAGAGCTTATGATTATGTGGTTCCGTGGAAATTACAACAAATTCTATCGAATTTTGGATTTTCACGGAAAGTATGTATGTGGATAAAAGATTTCATGACTGATAGAAAAATGGTTCTGAATGGAAGTGGTTTTAGGTTGGAGGGAGTTGCAAATATTGGACTTCCGCAAGGAAGTAGAATATCTCCAGCTCTGTTCAACCTATATACCAGCGAGATACACCACATCAATACAGACAATCAAATCGTTCTGCAATTTGCAGACGATTTTGTAGTAATTGGAAAAGGGAGAAGTATTGATGTGGCGGCTCAAAGAGCGCAAAAGGCGGTAAATGATTTAATACAAAAACTTAAAATATTGAATCTGAGAGTGAATCCCGATAAGTGTGCTTATATGAGTTTCAGAACAAACGTTGCAAATGTTAGTATAAGTGTTGATAGCCGAAGAATTGAACAAGTAAATGCGTACAGGTATTTGGGTATTTGGATTGATAGACGAATGAACTTTGGAAAGCACATGAAAATTTTGGCAGATAACTGCAAGGAACGTTTAAATGTGATTAAACGGGTGAGCAAACCTAAATGGGGCGCTCATCCGAGTGTGACTGACATGTTAAGGAAGGCCCTTATATCCTCCAAAATTGGATATGGTATTAGTGTGTATGGGAATGGTTCGAAAGGGGCTTTTAGCCAATTAATGAAAGTAGAAAATGCATGTGCAAGAGTGGTATTGGGGGCGATTAACTCAACCCCAATACACACTTTGTGGTCTGAAATGGGTGATTCACCTCTTGATTACAAGAGAGAGTGGATCACAGTGAGAGAGACAGTGCGAATGATAACTAAGAAAAATGAGTTTTGGAACGAGATGATAGTAAGATTACAAAATAGGGCGGTGTACAAACCGACATATAGAACTAGTATTGCACTTGAAAACTTGAACATGTTTCTGAGTATAGGCAATGCTGGTCCGCAACCCGTTCCTAATAATCTTACTGTATGTTTGAATATGGAGGAATTTAATAAGGGAATGAATGAAGTTATCGCCAAAATTATGTTTGGGAAAATCAGTCAGCGGTATGTGCAAGATGATATAGTTTATACAGATGCTAGTGTGAATGAGAATGGAGTGGGTGTTGGTGTATTTATGCCTGGTAAGAATGTTGAAAAGTATTTTAAAGTGGACAAAAGCATCTGTATAATGAACGCTGAACTGATTGGAGTATTTGAAGGAATTAAACTGGCTGTGAATGAAGGGGAAAGGAAAATAGTAATATTTTCCGATTCTCAGAGTGGATTATGTTTGCTAAAATGTGGAGGTGGAAGGGAAGGCAATGTGTATGTTGATCTTATTTTTGAATGCGTTCGAGACTGTCAACGTGATGTGACCATACAATGGATCCCATCACATAGACAGATCGAAGGGAATGAAAGAGCCGATATGTTAGCAAAAAAGGGTACATTGAATGACATGGTTCAGGAGTACGAAAGGAAGGATGCAAGAGACGTACTTCGAATGTTTCAGATGAATCTGTGGAGAAAATGGGAGAGTGAATTTAACGAGAAAAGTCTAACGAAAGGAATGAAGTACAGCGTGCTCCATGGTACTCCTTTGAGAATTCCGTTCTTTAAGGAGCTCAAAGGAGATACGCGAATGTTGCGAACTGTTGAGAGAATCAGGCTGAACCATGGAAACTGGAAGGAATGCTTGTGGAAACGTCATTTGAGTGAGGACAAAGATTGTGAGTTGTGTGGAAGTGTGGAGGATGTTGAACATCTCATATTGGCTTGTCCCAGATATAGCCAATATAGATCTAATTTCAACATCCTTCGGAATGCAAGAAATTTAAGTGAATTAATGAATGAGGGTGGTTATTTGGCTTATAAGGAAATGTATGAATTTATTAGGATGAGTGGAATAACAATTTAATATGAAACAACTATTTACTAGCTGATGAAATATGTGAAGGGATAATCCGGTTCGTTTTAATAGTGAGGAAAATATTATAAAAAATGTAATTTGAACTAAAATATAGGCACTGGGCTAGACTATGGGCTTCCAGCACAATAGATCTTTTAGGTCGCGGTGCGAGGTGGCTTATCGCCCACATGGCCCTCCGGTTAATAATAATAAAAAATATGTAAACAGATTTATAAATATGATTTTTGGCGATATGGCTCTTTTTTTATGTAGGAGCCAAGCCTAATAAAAATAAAAAAAAAAAAAAAAAAAAAAACGATTTGTTCCATATTCGATTTAAAATCCCGTTACATTCTACAATAAAAGATGATAAAAAATGTTCATGTCTGTTGAAGCTTGTTCTTGGTACTGAACCAAAGGTCTACATTCGGCGACAACACAAATTTAAATATATGGTATATGGTTAATTATATTTTAAATAATATTGTTCACATATCACTAACCACAAAAATTTGTTTGTCTAATGTTTTCAAATATTTCGCTAAGCCATATCCATCCTAGTGCTTTGAAAATATTTAACAACCTGTAGAAAATGTAATAATTTAATGGGCAAGATATGTTCAACTTTTAGCAAATAAAAGTCATTGGAATTAAAGGAACATTTGCTAAAAACAAGTCTCATTTAAATTAAATAAAAATAGAGCGCTTTACAAATAACAAAACAATGTAAAGGGCTTTGAAAAATCTAAAGCAATATAATCATTAAATTATCCTATCTCAAACTATAAATACATAATTATGTTCCCCTTGCAGCATTTTTTTTTAAATACATTTTTTACACATAAATACACATTTTGTTGTTGTCAAAATCCTTCAAAAGTCGTTGTTGTTGTAAAATCTATAAAAATATCTAATATTTGTGTTTTTGAATGTTAAGCGTTATATTTTTATTTTTTTTTTGTTTCATATGCGTTTTTAATATTATTATTTAGGCATTGTGAGGAGCTTTGTCAGCTTTTAATCTTAAAAAAATTTAAACAAAATAACAAAGAAATTATCTTTGCTAGATTAGATGACAGTAGCATTTTAATACATACAGAATTCACGAAGAATTTTCAAAATCTTAAATAAGACCTTGTTGTTGTCAAATCTGTTAAAATTTCTAATATTTTTGATTTGGGTTATTATAAGCTTTTAGTTTTTCCGCTTAATTTTTAAGTCATATTTGCCATTAACAATAATGTATCTTTAGCTTTAGAACAAGGCAAACAGCTTTATGAGCTTTAAAGATTAGAAATATTTGAAATAAAACAACCATTAAATTATCTTATCTAAAACTTTAAGCAATTCAGATTTAAACATAATATCACTTTAGCTTTGGGATATTATTAAGAGCTTTATATGAGCTTTTAATCTTAGATAACCTTCGCATGGACAGCTTATTTTTCTTCTTAATAGGTACTTTTTTTTTGTGTGTTTTGTATGGAAACATGTTTGAATTTGGTCCAAATAATGTTTCCAACACTATGTCTACTATTTGTGTAATGACTGTAATGCGTATTACATTGGGGAAACTAACAAATCTTTAACCCAAAGAATGATACAACAAACAAAAAGCTGATGCGAATTTGAAGAACTTTAAAGGCACACAATACTATATGGTCAGCACTGTTTAAATATTGTGCTGAAATGAAACATTATTTTGATGTGGATAACGCCATTACTCTGAAATATGAAAAGTCTGTCCAAAAAAACGTTTTTTTTCAAATTTTTGAATTAAACTCAAAATCGTTTAAAAAGCGAAGGTGCTATTATTTTAAAAATTAGGTTTAGATTGTATTATTCTTGTTAAGTACTTAACTAACATAAAATTTGAAATAAAGGTAGCAAGATATTTTGTTGTTGTCAAAATATTAAATACGACATTATTATTGTTAAATTTATTAACTAAATATTAAGCGTGATTCTTGGTCGCGTACCTGTCGTAAACAATAATATTTCATAGCTTTAGGACATTGTAAAGAGCTTTATGAGTTGGAAAGTTTACTAAAATTGGAAAAATTAAATTTTCATGAAACTATTAACATATTTTATTGCTGTCAATATCCTACAAAAGTAATATGGGGCCTTTTTTCAATTCATTACTTAAGATGACTTAAAACTATCACTAAACCCAAAAACTAAAAATATAAACTAGAAAAAATTGTGAAGAAATTATATTGTTAATTATAGGGTTTTCTGAAAACAGAAGTGACTTAGTGAATTTTATATCTAAACGAGATAGAAATTCGGATATGGTCTCAAGTTTAATTTCTTAGTGTAAAATACTTGTTGGATATCTGTTTGGGAGGTTCCTTATGATTTTTAAACAATGGGTTTGAACAATTTGTAGTCGTTTTTTAATTACCATTATATATATATTTTTACGTTTTTGCCTTGTCAATCAAGGTTCGTATCACTGGATTGTGAATAATACAAAATCAATTCAATTTATCAACAACGATTTTTTTTATTTAGCACAAAGATAATTTTAACAACACTATTTATTAACGATAATTCACAAAATCACTTTAAATAATTTTCACACAATTTTACTGTTCACTTATAATTTTTATTTCGCACTACAATACTTTTTAAATCATTTTTTAATTACTTTTTAATCTTCACACTGTCGGTATCCAAATACTACTAATAATCTTATAAGTTTACACTATTGCGTTCAAAATTCTAATAATATAATTCGATCTTATTTACCTTTTTATATACACAGACCAAACTTCTCGAAAGTTAATGACTTTTCTAGATAGAATAGTGTAGAAATCTTTAGAACCGTTTTATCATGGAAAATTCCATTTTAGTACAGTAAAACATTGAGCTATTAGTTTAACTAATTCTATTACACGCTAGGTGTCACCGTTACAATATCAATAATGTGACGGTGACACCTAGGGTATAATAGAATAAGTTAAACAAATAGCTCAATGTTTTACTATACTAAAATTGAATGTTCCATGATAAAACAGTTCTAAAGGTTTCTACACTATTCTAACTGGAAAAGTCATGAACTTTCGAGAAGTTTGGTTTGTGTATATAAAAAGGCGAACAATATAGAATTGGATTATTAGAATTTGGAACGCGATAGTGTAAACTTGTTAGATTATTAGTAGTATTTGGTAAGCGACAGTGTGAATATTAAAAAGGAATTAAAAAGTGATTTAAAAAGTGTTTTAGTGGAAATAAAAAATAAAAGTGAATATTTTTTTTTTATGTAGAGGAGGCAAATACATTATGCACGGTGTGTGGGACTTTCACCCACTAAAAACCTCCACTATTTCAGACACAAATCCATCCTGCAACTACTTTTCGTATTACATCGGGATGGTGTCTCGTATTTTGCCCTCATAGGCCTCCCATTTTTATAATTTTTATAATTTCACTAATTTCACTTCTATCTTCGCTGGATAACCGATTGCTGTTTTTTTTCGCCGTAGGATCAGTTCCACATACTTGGCCACTAGGTTCCAATTCGACTCTTTCCTAAGCATCATGTTAACGATATTATCGGGCGTTGCGTTGCCGATTTTCTTTTCAAGTTCTTCTCCCTCAAGTTTCCACTTCTCGCGGCCTGCATCTTCATAAATGCATGACGGGGTTTCCACTTTCCTTATCGTGAACAAATGTTTGCACAAATACCCATGGCCTGTGAGGAATTGGGTGAGGAAATAATTTGTTTCACTATGTTTCCTCTCTATTCACTCGGCCAGGTTTCTTATCAGCCTTGCAGTCAACCTTCCACGGTCCTCTGTTTGCCACCTCTCTTGCCAGCACAGCATGGTATATTCTCTGGCCACACTTCTTGCTTTTTCACTGTCAAGATCGTCCTTGATATCGTAGATCTTTTTCCTTTCTTCAGCCATTAGGTCGATAGGGATCACAGCCGCAATGACCATAACAGCCAGTTCCGATACCGTTCTGTAGGAAATACATATTCTGAGTGCCCCACGACGCTGTACAGTGATCATTACTTTCCTATATTTATCTGTCTATAGTGTGTCCGCCCATATTTCACACCCGTATAAAAGTATAGAATTTATGACCGACATCAGTTGTTTCCGTTTCGCTGCCGTTGGACCTCCGACATTCATCATCAGCCTACTCAGAACAAAAGAGACTTTGTTTGCTTTCTCTGCAGAATGCCTGATTTATTCTCCAAAATTTACTTTTGTGTCCAGGTAGACACCTAGGTACTTAATTTGCTGTGTTAGACCGTAACTGCTGGTTTTCCACCTCGAACAGTACATCGGTCGCCATGTGTCGTCTCGTAAGCAGCACAAGCGCTGTTTTTTCCGGTGCTAGGGCTAAACCACTGCTGCTTAACCACGAGTTTGCTCTGCGCATAACCTGGTTAAGCTTACGCTGTACATCCTCTATGTTTCGAGCGATCATTACTGCCGCTATATCATCTGCATACCCCACCATGAAGGTGTCATCTGGCATTTCCATACGCAATATGCCATCGTAAGATGCGTTCCACAAATCTAGACCTAGAATAGACCCTTGAGCAGCTGCTACATTTCCCCTTCATGGTTTCAAACATAAGCCTTCTATCTTGAAGGTAGCTATGCATTATTCGCAGAAGGTAGTCTGGCATATGAAAGTCGCTTGTTAACGCCGACAACATGTCCGCCCATCTCGCGGAGTTAAACGCATTCTTAACATCCAACTATTTTCCTCGAATGGTGATTCCCTTCGGCTTGCATTTAATTTTGCTAATGAGCACCAACCGCTGGCTTTTCCATGCTTAAGGGAAAACCCCTTCCTCAAGACAGTGGTTATACATGTTTAAAAGTATCTCAGGTTCTGATCGAGCAATTACCTTCAGTACTTCTATGGGCACCCCGTTTGGCCCGGCGCTTTCTTATTGCGGAGGGAGGCGGCAGCTTGGTGAATTTCTTCCACCGTGAACGCTGGTATTTCCTCCGGTTTTTCGGGGCAATGTGGCCGATCATCATTTGTGTGACTCGGGAAAAGGGAGTTTACAATATGCCACATTGGTGGTGTCTCCAATATAAGGCCGGGCACCTGAGATCCAAGTTTGCGCATCACAATTTTGTAACTCAAGCCCCAGGGGTCCTTGTCCACGTCCCGTTTCAGGCTCTCCCATTTCAGGCGCTTACTTCTATTTATTTCGAATTTAAACGCTCTTCTCACCAGTCGATAATCCTCATGTTCCTGTTCTGCTGCGAATCGGTCTCTTCTTCTTGCTTAAGCGACTAGGCGTTTAAGACGTAGGCAGTGCTTCCTGAGATTCGCTATCTCGTCAGACCACCAATAAACCACGGTCTTTCTCCCCCTTGTGCCTTGTCTTTTTGGCATAGACGCATTACACGCTTGATTTATTCGCTTCATGGTGGTTCTCGCAATTTTTTCGGGAGATTCGTTTTTCCGTAATATTGCTACTTTTCCGGCTTTGATGGTTGCCAAGAGATTTTCTTCGCACAGTTTGACACATTCCATCCTATCGCTCTGTCATTGCGACTAACGGGTTGTCGCAATCCGCCCCGTACATTATAGATGATATATTGGTAGTCGCTACCAGTGTAATCCTCTATTACCCTCCATCCCGTGATGTTTTGTGCCATCATGTCAGATACCAGATTGATATCAGGAATCGTTTCAGCTTAACCCGGCCTTCTGAACGTCGATACGCCACCTTCGTTCATCACTGTGAGTCCTACCCTAGCCGCCATATCCAGAATATACCGTCCTCTTGGGTTCGTAGTGTTCATGTCCCAATCCAATGCTCTTGCATTGGAGTTTTCGGCTATAAGGGGCGCAACATTCAGTTCACATGCTTTATCTTCTAATACATCAATTTTAGCTCGGAAATCGTCCATCGGCTCGTTTCGGGTAAAAAAGCAACTCACGTATATAACAGATTGGATTTTAACCCACACGAAATCATCATCGGCTCCATGATCGTCAACTGTAATCGGGTACGGGGTCCAGATGGCAGCTGTACATAGGTTATCAGAGTACCATTCGGGTTCCGCTCTATTACGATATTGCTCACTAACAATCAGCAGGTCTGCGCCTATGTGTAGCCTCAGTTGATCCAGCAAGGCATCCGCTGTCTTAGTTCTATGAAGGTTACCCTGAAGAACTTTCACTTCAAGCTTCTGTTTCTTGCTTTATCAAGGGCCTGCCTAAAGATTTTGCAAGCCCCTGACCCGGGTACGTGTTTTAGTTGTTCGGGCCCAATTGGATGCCCGGCGCAGTTAAAACACTTTGGGTCTGACTTACAGTCCTTCTTGATATGGCCTTTCTCCCCAAATTGGATACATATGCCCTGCTCCTTCCTATTGGGTCCTTCACAGGTCGCCTGGTGATGGTCAAAGCTAAAGCAAGCATAACACCTTATAACTACAGTTTCGCGCAGTACTATCCTGCAGTATAGCCATCCTATTTTATACGGCCTATCTTAAGAAGCTCATGTGCTTCTCGTGCATTGATCTCCACGAAGGCCATCCGTTGTTCCCTCGAGTTTTTCTTTGTAACTGACACCTTCAGCTCCCCAAAGAAATCTTTAAGATCTCTCTGAATGGCTGCCTTCACTTCATCTTAAGTGGACAAACAGGGAAGGTCCCTGATTTCGAGGGTAATTTTGGGTTCCAGGTTTCGCACTGTTGCCGTCTCTCCCAGGGCACCTCTCAAGGCCTCGCAGAAGGTTCCCTTATTTCCCATATTTGCGCCAAATTCCAAGAGGACATCGGCCATCCTGGTACGGCGTACAGATTTGATTTCTTTATCCGTAGCCTCCGGGTTAACCGTATCCCTTATCGTACCCAGCACCTGTGCATATGTTTGATCCTTTCCGGTTTTAATCAGTTGGGCCTCCGGTTTTATTTTGGGTTTCTGCGGTCTATTCCTTCGTCTTTTTTTTTTGGCTGGTGTTTTCCTTGGCCGGACTACAGTTCACGGTTCTAACACCTCCCCTTTCTCTTTTCTTTTTTCGCTGTCCGGACTAACCCCTTCTGGGTTTCCTTTATTCTCTTGTTTATTTTTCTTCTCTTCCCGTTTGTTTTTCGGGCTAGAGAATGCTCGCCTTTTGCTAATGTTCACGGTAGAAGGGGCTACATCGGTATCCACCGATGTCAGGGACTCCGTCTGGCTGTCCCTTCGATAGTCCCTCCAACGTTTCCTTTTAAGCATAGAAAGTATGTATATGGCTTCTTCTAGCTTATATAGACCGTTTTAGACCTCCATGCTAATATTCCTCAGTTTATGCGTTGCCCGTTTCATTGCTGAAATGGCGTCTTTACAAACCTGTAGCTGTTGATCTTCTTCTTTCGGCAGCATAAAAATAGGGGCAATGACTGTGGCATTGTCCTCCGTCTATAGTGCTGCGTTTTTTCTTCCTCTGTTGGTACTTTTAAGTGCCCAGCATCCCTTGGTACAGCACTCTGCTGTGATAGAGAAGGCGGTGACCTTTGCACGGTACTGCTTCTTCGAAAGATGCTTGGTCCATCAAACAATGTCCGATTACCGCCAAAACTGGACATGTGTTTGCTTCCTTCTACTGGTACGTTAGTGCCGCTTCCATCCGCCAGGGGTTTGGGAGCCGCAATGGCCTTTCCGCTATTTTGTGACGCTTGAGGAGCGCTACCATCCTTATTTGTTGGTATATTTTGTTTTGTATATATTTTTATTCCCATGAGTTGCACGAGAAATAACGGTCACGTATGACAAAGCCTAATTTGGGGTTCGCATATTAGCGACTAATCTTCCCCTTAGCCATGCAGCTAGTTTTTTAGACCGCCCCAGGTATTTGATTTCCCTGGCACCTGCCCGCCCGATGTGGGAACTAGCATAACCCCACACGGGAAAAGTGAATAGTAAAATTGTGAATTTTTTTTTCTCTCTGTGTAATAGGTATACCAAAGGCTGTCCCATATACCAAAGGCTGAAACGGAACATTGAATTCGGAATTGGTTTGAAAATCGTAGATGATTTTAATCTCCCAATTTTACTTTCAGATAAATTATTGAAGAGCGCTTTGTTGGACAAAATATTCAGCAGCATTTCATCAACCTTAAGTTCGTTATGCCTTACAAATCTAGACCATTCTTCGACAAATTGTAATTATTTACGGGTTTAATCAAATTTTAAATATACTAAATTAATAAATGAAGTTCAATAATTAAAAATTAACAAAAAAGATGTTTTATTTAAGAGCAAAAACAAGAGTTTACGACATTTTATTATAATATGTTGCAACGGTTCTCTTATAATTCACATAAGCTTTGTGAAATATATGCGAAGAAATGCTTAAAATTGGATAGGCATTCCACTTCCCAATAGCATTGTTTAATATGAATATTATATGAATTTTATTATTTAAATAAGAAAGATCCCTATAAAGGCTACACATTTTGTTATGGTTAATAAGAAAATGTATCATAAAGCAATGGTATGGTTTGACACAAATGTGATACTCTTTGTAATTAGAAAAAAAAACTTTCATAACACATATGATAAATTTTCTTAATATAATAAGAATATTTGTTAAACTATGTTGTAACAGTTTTTTATATTAATTTGGAAATCCATTGTTCAGCTTTACAATTATTTATATAGAAATAGGAACCTTCGAAATATAAATGATGATAACTACCAATTAATTTTATAAAAACCTTTATTGTGCTACATATAAAAGGCTTTCATAAATTGGCACGGGAGCAAATATTCTCATGTAATAGACAACGAATGTACATAAATATAACAATGATTATTAAAGTGTTTTTTCCGTGTACCTTGATCAACAAGTTCTCGGAATAACCACCGTGTGGCGTTCCCATCGTTCCGATTTGAGTTCTGTTTTTTTGTTAAGTTGGTACATCTGTTGTTGATATTCCCTTTAAATCTTAGCGTCATAGCTTAACATTTGCAAAAGTTACGTAGTCAAGAGTACATCTATCTCTGTGTGTGTTGGCGATTATTTACAATTTTAGACATGATTTGCGAGGCTGAGTCCGATCCCACATTCATCAAAAGGATCATTACTGGAGACGAGACGTGGGTTTATGAGTACCACGGCAATTCAGACATCAGGCAAGTGAATGGCGTTCACCAAAAAAAAACACGTCGTTTTCAGTCAAAAAAGAAGGCAATGCTCACGGTTTTCATGGATTACAACGGTGTAGTGCATCATAAATTTTTGCCAGAAGGCCAGATCGTAAACAAAGAGTATTATTTGAGCGTTATGACACGTTTGCGTGAAGCAATTCGCCGAAAGAGACAAGAATTGTGGGCAGACGCACCTTCGCACAGTGCCATCAATATTCGTAATTTTTTGACGAAAAATGCAATAAATACCATCCAATAACCACCGAATTCACCTGATTTGGCTCCCTGTGACTTCTTTCTGTTCAATTGAGTTAAAAAACCATTACGGGGAACGCGTTTCAGCAGCCGAGAGGAAATAATGGAAAAATCGCCAACACACACAGAGTAGATGTACTCTTGACTACGTAACTTTTGCAAATGTCAAGCTAATACGCTAAGATTTAGAGGGAATATCAACAACAGATGTACCAGCTTAACAAAAGAAGATAACTTAAATCGGAAAAATAGGAGCGCCACACGGTGGTCATTCCGAGAACTTGTTGATCAAGGTAGTATTGCCCTGTCAAAAAAAAAACAAAAAATTAAAACGTACTCTATAAGGCTCCCAAGCCAAATTTGATTAATTAATTCGAGTGTTAAGAATCACAGATTATTTTAAGTCTGAAATATTGTCAAAACTAAAATCATAAAAGATTCATATAAATTATGCCATTATACATACATAAGTACGTACAACATTTATAATTGAAATTTATATTAGGATCAAATCATTTCATCTCAATTATTACCAAATAAATATTAATTTGGCCTAATGTACTTAACAGTATCATCAATTAAATAATAAAAAAAAAAAATTCCTAAAATAAGGAATATTTATACTAAAAAAAATGATGACCAAAAAACGAAAATGAATAAAATAAAAAAAGGATTATAAATATTTTAAAACTATAATCCTTAAATAAATAATAAAGTTTAATTAAAATTTGTTGTTCAAAATATCCGTAAAATATCTGATAAAAATAAGAAGATAAATCATGTTTTTGTTGTTCTGTATGTATGAATAATGTATTATACCATATACTATAACACTTGTAAGAAATTTAAATTAGCTGTTTTAAAACATAACATGTTTATTTCATCATAATAATTTTTAATTAACTGCAATGAAAAGTTAAATCTTATTCTAATTTACAAATTTAATCTTTCATTCTTCTTTTTCGCTTTTAAGTATACGTGTATAGGTCGTTGCAGGAAAATAATATTCACTTGATATGCTTTCATTAAAATATAAAAAAAATTGTAAACTGTAACCCTAGCCTTCTTCTAACTATTTATATATGTAGAGCAAGCAACAACGCTAACAGTACACAGTAAAAAAAAAATAACCGAAAAGAAAAGTTTTACGGTTGGAAATAAAATTAAAAATATAAAATAAATAAAATAATACCCGGGCTCATATAGAATTTTTTATTTTTTCGTGCATGATTTGTAATATTATTATAAATGTATGTTCCTGGTTTCTAATTTCGTTTTGTTTTATTTTTTGTGGTTCTTATAAAATTAAACAACAGTACAAAATGTAATAATTTTAAATCAGAAAAATTACATTAAGATTTGACCAACCGAGAATTTTTATTTTTATTTTTTGTTCTGTTGAGTTTAACTTTGGTTTTTTTTGTTTTTTTCGTATATTATTATTTACCTTGGATTTATATTTTAATGAAATAATATTACAAATAAATTTCTTTGCAGAAAAATAAATAAATTATAAAAATATTTGAAAATAAATTTCGTTAAGCCGGATGATGGTTTACGCGATACGAGAAAAACAAATAAAATTGTTGTTACCATACTTCATGGGGTTCTCTCGCTGTTGCTGTTGTTTGATTAAATAATGATGGAAAATAATATCGTACATGTAGAGTAGTGGTACGTGATTATAAAACATGTACACACAGTATACAATACATATTTGTTTATTTTTTTCGAAAAAAATAATTAATTTTTTTTTTTGAGGGGCAGGGAGAGTTTTAATTTCCTATTTTAAACCAAAAAAAATTTCATTGAGCCAAAAATATTTGTTGAAGCATCTGCAGTCCTCTTTTATATAAAATTGGGTGAATAACTAAAATAAAATTGTTCATTTATTCGTTTGCTTTTCTCGTCTAAACAGATTTTGCATATATGTGCGGTTGCTTATTTTGGTGTATCCATAATTTTCAGTTAAACTTAAAATAAACAAAGACGTATAATTATTAATAATAGACACAACTGCTTAAACTGAAATAATTTTGTTTCAACATCTAACAGAATGTTTTGTAGGATACAGAAATTGTTCTAAAACTTAGATAACATACACAAAGTAGTACCTACGTAGATAAGAAAAAAAACACTGGAAAAATTTCATAATTTCTAATTATATTTATGTGCTGCACAAATTAGTTTCAATTCCAAAACAAAATCTAACTTCAAAATTGTATAAAATCTAGGCCTAACCGACGTGATTTGTGGAGTTTTACTGTCCAAATTACTGGTTAAGGCTCTAAAATTGCAAGTACTGATAATTTTAATAGATTTGACAACAAAAATGTCGCATATAGGATCTAAAAAGCAGCACAATATTTATTTGATTTCTTCGAAAATGTGGTATTTAATAAATACTCAAAAAATACCATAGGCTAAAAGAAAATTATTTGAAGTTGAGTTAGTTAAGACAATTCAATTTAGGTTGTGTTGTTTTAGATTTTTCTAAACTTAGAGGCTTAAAACTTTTTACAATGTCCTATATAACTAAAGCGATGCTATGACTAACGCCAGATATGACAACAAATTAAGGTTAACGTCCGAAAACAAAAGTATTTAAATTTGACCAAAAATACCATGTTATTTAGCATTTTGACAACAACAAAATTTTGTTACGTTTTTGCCTTGTCAATCACGGTTCGTATCATTGGATTGTAAATATATTCGACTTCGTTCGCCTTTTTATATACACAAACCAAACTTCTAGAAAGCTTCTGACTTTTCCAGTACTAATAGTGTAGAAACATTTAGAACTATTTTATCATGTAAAATTCCATTTTAGTACAGTAAAACATTGAGCTATTTATTTAACTTGTTCTACTACACACTAGATGTCACCGTTACAATATGTGTCTGGTTTCATTTAAAATGTACTTTTATTAAACAAAATTGCTACTTAAATGTAATTTTAAATGTTGTTTTAAATTGTTTAAGCTTTAAAGCTCAAAAAGCTTCGGTCATTTTTCTAAAGCTAAAGTGATAATGTTCTAAACGCATAAGCACAAAAATAAAGTTAAACGTTAAAAACTTAAATATTTGACATTATCAAAGATTTGACAAAAAAATGGCATTTGTAGGATTTTGACAACAACAAAATTTGATATTGGTTTCATGTAAAGTTTTTATATAAATTGGGTGTTTAATAAAATTGTCTCAATCTGAACGGAATCATTTAAAGTTTAAGTTAAAATAATTAATTGATTGTTTGGTTTTGGGTTTCTTTTAACTTAAAAGCTCATAAAGAGTTAAGCAATATTCTATAACCTTAGTGAGAAGATTTAAAACGCCAAATATGACACAAAAATTACGCTTAACGTCCAAAAGCAAAGGTATCTAAATTTTATTGTATTTAATAACAGCAATTCTTATTTAGCATTTCGTGGTTTAAAATGATATGGTATAATAAAAATGCAACAATCTCAACCGAATTATTTAAAGTTTAAACAAGATAATTAGGGCTACCCACGAAATCCATCTTTAAGGATATAATCCAATTTTGACTTTTTCTGAGAAAATCTAAAACAAGTTAGGTGGTAAAATTTTGGCGAAGGAGAACTTATATTTTTAAACGCATTCTGAGCGCTATTTAAAAAATATATTTTTTACAGTAAAGTGAAAGTCCGGATTTCAACATTCAACATTGACGGATTTTAATAAAATGTAAAACAAAGGTGGATAAACAAGGGATCCCAGATAATTAATGGTAACTTCCTAAAATTTACAAGCTTATTAAGCTCTTTACTATGTCCCGTAACTGTGTCCCTGTGTTTTTATCCGAAGGAACTTGACCTTTGATCTGTGTTGACTGAATTTTTGACACGCTAAAATCAGATGTTCAACATCCTCCATACATCCATACAAAGCCAATCGTTATCCTCACTCAAACGACGTTTCCACAAGCATTCTTTCCAATTACCATGGTTCAGCCTGATTCTCTCGATCGTTTTCATCATTCCCGTATCTCCTTTGAGCTCGAAGTAATACATAACTTTCAGTACTTTTTCAATAAATTCGCTCTCCCATTTTTTCCACAGATTCATCTGAAACATTCGAAGTACATCTCTTGCATCCTTCCTTTCATACTCCTAAACACTTTACTTGCCTATAGCCTTTTTAGCTGACAGCTTTTCCGCTCATTTATTCCGTTCGATCTGCCTATATGATGGCACCCATTGTATGGTCAGACATCACGTTGACAGATATGAACACATACAAAAATCAAATCAACATACGCATTACCTTGTCTTCCACCTCCACATTTCAAAAACACAAACCACTCTTGGAATCTGAAAATAATACTATCTTCCTATTCCCCTCATTCACAGCCAGTTGGATACCTTCATATATTATTTTATCCACTTTAAAACACTTTTTCACATTCGTACTGGGCATAAAAATACCAACGCCTACATTTACAATCACACTAGCATCTGTACATATAAGCGATATCATGTTCCACCCCATAATTTTGGAAATAACTTCATTCATTCCCTTATTATATTCCTCCATATTCATGACAACAGTTTTTATAGGACTTTGGCAATAACAAAATAAATTATAAGCTTTATTAAAAATTTCATACAATAATGCGGTATTTAGTGTACACTTCTAAACTTAAAGATTCATATAGTTTTCTTTTCAATATCCTATAACCACAGATAAGAACAGATGATTCATCCCGGTACATGTTGATGTGCAAAACTAAAAGCGCCAATTTTCTTCTTATAATATTTTGTATAAGCTTCTGCTGGAACCCAGCTATTATTTTTAGTTTTTCGAAATACCATCTATAGTTTCCTAGTAAAACAAAACGTTCAAATATAATTGTTACGTTTTTGCCTTGTCAAATAAGGTTCGTATCACTGGATTGTGAATAATACAAAATCAATTTAATTTATCTCCAACTCATTTATTTATTTCACAAAATTTATTAACACAGTTTATCAATAAAAATTCACAAAATCACTTTATATAAGTTATTCTCAAATTATACTGATCACTTTTATTTTTATTTCCACTAAAACACTTTTTAAATCACTTTTCAATTCCTTTTAATCTTTACACTATCGCTTACCAAATATTACTAATAATCTTACAAGTTTACTCTATCGCGTTTCAAATTCGAATAGTCCAATTCGATCTTGTTCGCCTTTTTATATACACAAACCAAGCTTCTCGAAAGTTCACGATTTTTCCAGTTGGAATAGCGTAGAAACATTACGTAACAACTTTTATCATGGAAAATTCCATTTAGTACAGTAAAACATTGAGTTATTAGTTTTACTTATTCTAATACACACTAGGTGTCACCGTCACAATATTAAAGCTGAATAAATTGAGCTAAATTTTTTATATTTGAGTGAATTTTATTTTAGTTTCTTTGTATAAATTTTAATACTACAAAGCAAGTCATAATTTTTAGTTTTTTTAGTTCTGTTTGGGATTTACGGATTTTGTTGTTGGTGTGTTTAGGTTTTTGTTATTATTTTTTTCATAAATTTCATTTGGTGTGGTACCCCTCTGTATTCTAATATTGAAAATGGATCTGAATTTTATTAAAAGTGGAATTAAATGTTCTGTTGAAGGTTTTGATTTGTCGAGGAGAGTAAACAAACGCCTCTTTAAATTTCAAAAAACAAACAAAAAATATAAAGAATGGATTAATAACTGCAACATAAACAATACTACAAAAAAAAAAATATTCAAATCTGTGAACAACATTTTTATGATTGCTGTTTTACTAAAAATGGTTTAAGAAAAAATGCAATCCCAACAGAAAATATACCAAACCTAATAACCGACCCGCTTTCCAAATCAAATATTTGTACCATTTCCACCTTAAACCACCAACCGAGTAACATCGACTTCGATGACGATATTTCAATGGTCACTGTGTTATCGATCGATGATATTTCCGAAATGGATAATAATATAAATAAGTCAACTGTCTTAACAGAAACGACAAATGATTACATAAATTTTAATTTTGATACAAGAAATGACATTACCCTAGAAGATATTTCTAACTTTCCTGAACCACCAAGATATGTCTCAAAAAACGTAATTGAGTCCCCACCATGTAAAAATTGTTTGCGCAATATAAAAAATGAAACTTATTACCGTTTGAAATTTTACGATCTGTTAAAGAAAATTGATACTAAAGACTTGGAAATAAGGAAATTAAAACAAAAGTGTAAAAATTAACGAAAATTCTAAAAATTTTTGTAGAATGTTGACATCAATAAGCTAAGAATCGCAAAAATGGCCAAAAATGCACAAAATATATTTTATTGATCATTCAGTGATTATTTATATATGCGAGAAAACCTACAATTTAATTTACCATCCAAGTCATCATTAGTTCGGTGGCAACCGATAAAATAATTATATCCCGGTTTTAACGAAAAAATTTTACTTACACTAAAACGAAAAGGGCACGAAATGACGGAAGATTCGAAAGAAGCGATACTAATGTTTGATGAAATACATATTAAAAGCGGTTTAGTTTATACCACACATTCCGACCAGATAGATGGTTTTGTAGATTTTGGAAATCAGAGGGTAAATATGATAGGGAAATTAATATCTTGTTTCATGATAAGAAGTGTTTCTTAAAATTGGAAATATATTGTTAGTTATTTTGTTTCCTATAACGGCCTTATTGCTGAAAAACTGTTTTTAATTGTCCACGAAAATCTGAACAAATGCAAAGAACTAGGTTTAAATATTACGGCTATAGTATGTGATCAAGGTGCTATCAACCGGAAATGTTTTAACATGTTAGGACTAACTATCGAGCGTCCTATCTTTTGACGTTCCACATTTAATTAAGAGTGTCCGAAACTCGTTGCTTAAAATCGACATTAAATTTCATGATTTTGGTACTCATTAGGAAACACTGCACTTGGCTAGCCGAAAAATACTGTTACGTTCTTGCCTTGTCACTAAATGTTCGTATCACTGGATTGTGAATAAAACAAAATCAATTTAATTTATCACCAACGAATTTATTTAGTTCACACAAAAATTATAACAACACTATTTACTAACGATAATTCGCAAAATCACTTTAAATAATTTTCACACAATTTTACTGTTCACTTATAATTTTTATTTCGCACTACAACACTTTTTAATTACTTATTAATCTTTACACTATCGTTTTCCAACTTCGTTCGCCTTTTTATATACACAAACCAAACTTCTAGAAAGCTCATGATTTTTCTATTGTAGTTAGAATAGTGTAGAAACATTACGTAACAATTTTTATCATTGAAAATTCCATTTTAGTACAATTAAATATTGAGCTATTAATTTAACTTTTTCTATTACACACTAGGTGTCACCGTCACAATACGTTAAGCACAAATATACAAATTTTTTAGCTATTCACCAATTGGGGGTACATACAGAGTATTATGGGTTACCAGACGAAGTTAATATTGTGACGGTGACACCTAGTGTGTGAACGTATGTGAATTTTGTCCTAAATCTGTCCTAAAAATAAAAAAACATACTGTGTGTGCATGTATTAGTAAAAAATCAGAATGTCTCGTTATTACGAATTTTAGGTTTGGGTAATCAAAGTTGAAATTTTTTAAACTAAGTTTAAATAAGATGGCAAAGATTACAAGATAAAAAAAACTAATAAAAATATTTCGTACTTTCCGAGAAATATTTTTTGGAAAAAATAGGAATTTAGGGTGGTTAGGACAACAATGTTTGATACGATCTCACCCAATAATTATACCAAATATTATGAAAAAATGATTTTCCCAATTTTCTTGAGAAAATCCTAGGAAGCTGACACCAAAGTGACCTATATACAAAGTTGGCATAGGGTCTAGGCTATCCGAAACGATTTTTAATTTTAAAAAAAATAGGGGATTAGGGTATTTAGGACAACGATGTTTGATACGATCTCACCCAATAATTATACCAAATATTATGAAAAAATGATTTCCCAATTTTCTTAAGAAAATCCTAGGAAGCTGACACCAAAGTGACCTATATGCAAAGTTGGCATAAGATCTAGGCTATCCAAAGCCATTTTCAGTTTTGAAAAAAATAGGGGCTTTGGGTATTTAGGACAACGATGTTTGATACGATCTCACCCAATAATTATACCAAATATTATGAAAAAATGATTTTCCAATTTTCTTGAGAAAATCCTAGGAAGCTGACACCAAAGTGACCTATATGCAAAGTTGGCATAAGATCTAGGCTATCCGAAGCCATTTTCAGTTTTAAAAAAAATTGGGCTTTGGGTATTTAGGACAACGATGTTTGATACGATCTCACCCAATAATTATACCAAATATTATGAAAAAATGATTTTCCAATTTTCTTGAGAAAATCCTAGGAAGCTGACACCAAAGTGACCTATATGCAAAGTTGGCATAGGATATAGGCTATCCAAAGCGATTTTCAGTTTTGAAAAAAATAGGGGCTTAGGGTATTTAGGACAACGATGTTTGATACGATCTCATCCAATAATTATACCAAATATTATGAAAAAATGATTTTCCAATTTTTTTGAGGAAATCCTAGGAAGCTGACACCAAAGTAACCTATATGCAAAGTTGGCACAGGATCTAGGCTATCCGAAACCATTTTCAGTTTTGAAAAAAATAGGGGATTAGGGTATTTAGGACAACGATGTTTGAAACGATCTCACCCAATAATTATACCAAATATTATGAAAAAATGATCGTATTAAACTTCGTTGTCCTAAATACCCTAATCCCCTATTTTTTTCAAAACTGAAACTGGTTTCGGATAGCCTAGATTCTATGCCAACTTTGCATATAGGTCACTTTGGTGTCAGCTTCCTAGGATTTTCTCAAGAAAATTGGGAAAATCATTTTTTCATAATATTTGGTATAATTATTGGGTGAGATCGTATCAAACATCGTTGTCCTAAATACCCTAATCCCCTATATTTTTCAAAACTGAAACTGGTTTCGGATAGCCTAGATCCTATGCCAACTTTGCATATAGGTCACTTTGGTGTCAGCTTCCTAGGATTTTCTCAAGAAAATTGGGAAAATCATTTTTTCATAATATTTGGTATAATTATTGGGTGAGATCGTATCAAAGATCGTTGTCCTAAATACCCTAATCCCCTATTTTTTTCGAAACTGAAACTGGTTTCGGATAGCCTAGATCCTATGCCAACTTTGTATATAGGTCACTTTGGTGTCAGCTTCCTAGGATTTTCTCAAGAAAATTGGGAAAATCATTTTTTCATAATATTTGGTATAATTATTGGGTGAGATCGTATCAAACATCCTTGTCCTAAATACCCTAATCCCCTATTTTTATCAAAACTGAAACTGGTTTCAGATAGCCTAGATCCTATGCCAACTTTGCATATAGGTCACTTTGGTGTCAGCTTCCTAGGATTTTCTCAAGAAAATTGGGAAAATCATTTTTTCATAATATTTGGTATAATTATTGGGTGAGATCCTATCAAACATCGTTGTCCTAAATACCCTAATCCCCTATTTTTTTGAAAACTGAAACTAATTTCAAATAGCCTAGATCCTATGCCAACTTTGCATATAGGTCGCTTTGGTGTCAGCTTCCTAGGATTTTCTCAAGAAAATTGGGAAAATCATTTTTTCATAATATTTGGTATAATTATTGGGTGAGATCATATCAAACATCGTTGTCCTGAATACCCTATTCCCCTATTTTTTTCAAAACTTAAACTGGTTTCGGATAGCCTACATCCTATGCCAACTTTGCATATCGGCCATTTTGGTCAAGAAAATTTGGAATTTCATTTATTCATATTATTCGCTACATTAATTTATAAAGAAAATATAAAAGGTAATATCTTACTTCCATCGTTTTTATGTATTACGTATAATTCGTAAATAATTTTTATTATTCTTATTAAAGAAATTCGTTATAACGAGAGTTACTGCTTTTACACTAATACATGCAAATAATAATTTTTATTGACGATTTTTAGGACAAATTTAGGACAAACTTCACTTATGTATTTAGATTCGTGAAGTTTGTCCTAAAAAAAAATCCTAATTATTTTTTTTTTTTTAGGACAGATTTAGGACAAAGTTCACGCGAATAGTATGTGATAGAATAAGTTAAATGAATAGCTCAATTTTATAACTGTACTAAATGGAATTTTCCAAGATAAAACAGTTTTAAATGTTTCTACACTTTTAGTACTGGAAAAGTCATAAACTATCGAGAAGATTGGTTTGTGTATCATTCGATTGTCAACCTTTGTGGCGTATAGAGCGGAATACAAAATAAAAATAAAAATTTAGTGAGTTCAAAATATTGAAAAAGATTGTGATATTAGTGCTGTCCAAATTTGTTAAGCGCAATTTTGCGCAGTAGTTAAATTTAATACCTGTTTAAAACAAGGTTTTGGATCAGTAAAAATGGATAGTTTAAGACAAAACACTGTAAAAGTACAGTTTCAAAAGACAGATGCTAAGCCAGCAGATCAAGAAATGATGCAATTTGTCTTGAACAATGGGCTAACGGCTAAAGATATACATACGCTGTACCAGGATTTGTACGAGCGGTGTATTTATATAAAGTTTAACAATGAACAGAGGTATATTGAATTTTTACGAGAAACACATGTTTTGACGTTCAATTATAATAATGGAACATCAACCGAGGTAACAGTAAAAGGAGCAAGTGGAATAATGCGGTACGTGAGGGTATTCAATTTACCACCAGAAATAACAGACAAAGCATTGAGTGAGGCCATGCATCGTTATGGCAATATATTGTCAACACGACGGGAAAAGTTCGGTGTTAATTCACTTCTACCCGTTTTTTCGGGAGTAAGAGGAGTATATATAGAGATCGAGAAGGAAATACCACAATTTATATATATTCATAACATTAAAGCAAGAATATTTTACGACGGCATGAAAGAGAGATGTTACAAATGCGGAGAAGATTCACACAAAAAATCAGAATGCCCACTTTTAAATAACACCAACAATTTAGCAGAACAACAGCTACAACAACAAACACAACAACCACAAGAACCAGATGAACAACATTTACACACGCAAGGACAATCACAACATGTACAACAAACAAGCACGGTCGACAGAAATACAGTACAATCAATTACCACGCAAGAACGAGTTAAGTATAGCGATGTAGCGAAAATTAACATGTTACACGCAGAGGCAGAAAACAAAATCCAAACAATCAAAAAAATGGTTAGTTTAAAAGAATTTAACTGCAAAGAGAAAAAAACGGAAACAGATTCGTCGTGTATGGACACAGAAAATGAAGATGTGTCAGTAAACGTTAATTTAAATAAACGCGGTCGACCACACAAAAAAACTCGGTACACAAGTACTAAAAACCGTATAGCGTTCATGGACCAATATAACAGCACAACGTTGAATACGGACGTTAACAATGAACATTTTATTGCACCACCAACACCGATGAAAACAGATAACAATGCACATCATTAATAAATAATAAAAATCAATATTACGTACAAACGAAACTCGGCAGCAATACAAAAGATGGGACAACAACTCGCAACATCAACATCTATATGAAGGATGCAACATAAGTAATTTCATGCAACAAAATTTTATTGTTTCATTAAAATTTATTTTTGTTAAATTTTGGAAGCGGATACTCCCGGACAGATTTTTAATTGGTATGTATAAATTGTTATTTGTGTGAATGTGAAACATGAGTGAAAGAATTATTGTTGGTCAGATAAACATACAAAGTTTTTACGCAAAGAAAAGTATGTTGGAAAATTATCTCGCCAAGAATAAAGTGAATGTGATGCTTATAAGCGAAGCGTGGGAAAGAATGAACAAGACGTTAAGTGTGAGAGGGTACAGATTTCTTTCCAAACCAAGAAATGATGGTTATGGTGGAGTGGCGATAATGTATGCCAAAAATATGAAGCTTCAAGAGGTTCAGTTACCCGCTTTTGAGGTGATTGAAGCAATAGCCGCCTCAACAACGAATTTGGAAAGAAATCTGTTACTAGTGAGCGTGTATGTAACCCAGGTTCGTGATGAAGATGAAAGGAAAAAAGCCTTGAGTGACTTTAAAAAATTGTTTGCGTGGGTAAAAGATAAAAGTGACCTGATTGTATGTGGAGATATGAATGCGCATGCGAGAATGTGGGGTTGTTTAGACAATTGCGCAAGAGGAAAACAGTTGGCCGACCTGAATCAAGACTCCGATATGGTGCTCTTGAATGATGAAAGGCCAACTAGAATGGCGAATGTGGGAGGCACGGCCAGCGCAATAGATTTGTCTATGACAACTATTGAACTGGCCTGCCGGGTCACTTGGAATGTTGAAGAAGAGAATTTGGGTGGTGATCATTTCATGATCAAAATGATCATGAATGATAATCGAGTGTTTAGGAAAAAACGTGAATTAATGAATAATAGGAAATGGGTGAATCAAATGAATGAGATTCTCGGAGAAAATGAAATAAATCAAAGCCAGTTAGAGAGTGAAATTGAACGGGTAAATGAATTGTGTACAAAAATTGTGGATATGAAAGAGATTAATGTGAAGGGTTGGTGGAACAATGAAGTTCAATACTGGTATGAAAGAAAGTGAATAGCCTTGCGTGAATTGAATAGGAATAAGAGTAGTGAGAATAAGATTATGTATGGTAAAATGAATGGAAAATTGAAAAAGGCTATTCGCAGAGCAAAAAGGAAAAGTTGGCGGGAATGTGTGTCCCAAATGACACATAGAACCACAACTAAAGATGTATGGAGTTTGTTTAATAGGGTGAATGGTAAACATTTTAAGGTGAGCAATGTGGTATGTGAGAACCGAGAAAAAGGTGAAGAATTTGTAAGAATGGTATTAAATGTAAGCAATGATTTGAATGTAATTAATGAAGTTGATAGAATGTGTAGAAATGAAAGAATGGATTGTAAGTATGAATGGGGAGAGTTCCTGAGGGTGTAAGATAGATCAAAATCTACCACTCCAGGGACGAACCGAGTAAGTTACAAAATGATTCGGTTGTTGAGTGACTCAGCAAAACATAATTTGCTTGAGATACTCAACAAAGTGTGGATGGGATCAAAAATACCGGACAAATGGAAAGAGAGCAGGGTGGTTCCCATCCCTAAACGGGATAGAGATCCAAATGTGGCAACAAATTATCGAGGCATATGTATGTTAAATGTTTTTATAAAAATTTTAAATGGAATGATGAAAGAACGAATGGATGATTTTGTGAATGAGAATAATTTGTTGCCATCGACAACATTTGGATTTCGAAAGAACCACTCTGCAATTGAGTGTGTGGAAAAGTTTGTTTGGGAAGTAAGAAAGGATAATTTGAAAGCTGTTGCGGTATTTTTGGACATTGAAAGAGCTTATGATTATGTGGTTCCGTGGAAATTACAACAAATTCTATCGAATTTTGGATTTTCACGGAAAGTATGTATGTGGATAAAAGATTTCATGACTGAT
This sequence comes from Tipula vernalis, assembly GCA_958295665.1. NCBI lineage: Eukaryota > Metazoa > Arthropoda > Insecta > Diptera > Tipulidae > Tipula > Tipula vernalis. The sequence continues at coordinate 432,402,090 of OY282558.1, forward strand.
AGAAAAATGGTTCTGAATGGAAGTGGTTTTAGGTTGGAGGGAGTTGCAAATATTGGACTTCCGCAAGGGAGTAGAATATCTCCAGCTCTGTTCAACCTATATACCAGCGAGATACACCACATCAATACAGACAATCAAATCGTTCTGCAATTTGCAGACGATTTTGTAGTAATTGGAAAAGGGAGAAGTATTGATGTGGCGGCTCAAAGAGCGCAAAAGGGGGTAGATGATATAATTCAAAAACTTAAAATGTTGAATCTGAGAGTGAATCCTAATAAGTGTGCTTATATGAGTTTCAGAACAAACGTTTCAAATGTTAATATAAGTGTTGATAGTAAAAGTATTGAACAAGTAAATGCGTACAGGTATTTGGGTATTTGGATTGATAGACGTATGAATTTTGGGAAGCACATGAAAATTTTGGCAGATAACTGCAAGGAACGTTTAAATGTGGTTAAACGGGTGAGCAAACCTAAATGGGGCGCTCATCCGAGTGTGACTGACATGTTAAGGAAGGCCCTTATATCCTCCAAAATTGGATATGGTATTAGTGTGTATGGGAATGGTTCGAAAGGGGCTTTTAGTTAATTAATGAAAGTACAAAATGCATGTGCAAGAGTGGTATTGGGGGCGATTAACTCAACCCCAATACACAATCTGTGGTCTGAAATGGGTGATTCACCTCTCGATTACAAGAGAGAGTGGATCACAGTGAGAGGGTCGGTGAGAATGATAACTAAGAAAAATGAGTTTTGGAACGAGATGATAGTAAGATTACAAAATAGGGCGGTGTACAAACCGACATATAGAACTAGTATTGCACTTGAAAACTTGAACATGTTTCTGAGTATAGGCAATGCTGGTCCGCAACCCGTTCCTAATAATCTTACTGTATGTTTGAATATGGAGGAATTTAATAAGGGAATGAATGAAGTTATCGCTAAAATTATGTTTGGGAAAATCAGTCAGCGGTACGTGCAAGATGATATAGTTTATACAGATGCTAGTGTGACTGAGAATGGAGTGGGTGTTGGTGTATTTATGCCTGGTAAGAATGTGGAAAAATATTTTAAAGTGGACAAAAGCATCTGTATAATGAACGCTGAACTGATTGGAATGTTTGAAGGAATTAAACTGGCTGTGAATGAAGGGGAAAGGAAAATAGTAATATTTTCCGATTCCCAGAGTGGTTTATGTTTGCTAAAATGTGGAGGTGGAAGGGAAGGCAATGTGTATGTTGATTTAATTTTTGAATGTGTTCGAGACTGTCAACGTGATGTGACCATACAATGGATACCATCACATAGACAGATCGAAGGGAATGAAAAAGCCGATATGTTAGCTAAAAAGGGTACATTGAATGACATGGTTCAGGAGTACGAAAGGAATGATGCAAGAGATGTACTTCGAATGTTTCAAATGAATCTGTGGAGAAAATGGGAGAGTGAATTTAACGAGAAAAGTCTAACGAAAGGAATGAAGTACAGCGTGCTCCGTGGTACTCCTTTGAGAATTCCGTTCTTTAAGGAGCTCAAAGGAGATACGCGAATGTTGCGAATGGTTGAGAGAATCAGGCTGAACCATGGAAACTGGAAGGAATGCTTGTGGAAACGTCATTTAAGTGAGGACAAAGATTGTGAGTTGTGTGGAAGTGTGGAGGATGTTGAACATCTCATATTGGCTTGTCCCAGATATAGCCAATATAGATCAAAGTTCAACATCCTTCGGAATGCAAGAAATCTAAGTGATTTAATGAATGAGGGTGATTTTTTGGCTTACAAGGAAATGTATGAATTTATTAGGATAAGTGGAATAACAATTTAATACGAAACAAATATTTACTAGCCGATGGAATATGTGAGGGGATAATCTGGTTCTTTTTAAGAGTGAGGAAAATCTTATTAAAAATGTAAATTGAATTAAAATATGTAACAGAAAATTATAAATATGATTTTTGGCGATATGGCTCTTTTTTTATGTAGGAGCCAAGCCTAATTAAAAAAAAAAAAAAAAAATACCGTGTTATTTAGCATTTTGACAACAACAAAATATTGTTACGTTTTTGCCTTGTCAATCACGGTTCGTATCATTGGATTGTAAATATATTCGACTTCGTTCGCCTTTTTATATACACAAACCAAACTTCTAGAAAGCTTCTGACTTTTCCAGTACTAATAGTGTAGAAACATTTAGAACTGTTTTATCATGGAAAATTCCATTTTAGTACAGTAAAACATTGAGGTATTTATTTAACTTGTTCTACTACACACTAGATGTCACCGTTAAAATATGTGTCTGGTTTCATTTAAAAAGTACTTTTATTAAACAAAATTGCTTCTTAAATGTAATTTTAAACGTTGTTTTAATTTGTTTAAGCTTTAAAGCTCAAAAAGCTTCGGCCATTTTTCTAAAGCTAAAGTGATAATGTTCTAAACGCATAATCACAAAAATAAAGCTAACCGTTAAAAACTTAAATATTTGACATTATCTAAGATTTTACAAAAAAATGGCATTTGTAGGATTTTGACAACAACAAAATTTGATATTGGTTTCAAGTAAAGTTTTTATATAAATTGGGTGTTTAATAAAAATGTCTCAATCTGAACAGAATCATTTAAAGTTTAAGTTCAAGTAATTAATTGATGGTTTTGTTTTGGGTTTCTTTTAACTTAAAAGCTCAAAAAGTGCTTAGCAATATTCTATAACCATAGTGAGAAGATTTAAAACGCCAAATATGACACAAAAATTACGCTTAACGTCCAAAAGCAAAGGTGTCTAAATTTTATTGTATTTGATAACAACAACTCTTATTTAGCATTTTGTGGTTTAAAATGATATGGTTTAATAAAAATGCAACAATCTCAACCGAATTTATTAAAGTTTTAGACAAGATAATTAGGGCTACCCACTAAATCCATCTTTAAGGATAAAACGCAATTTTGACTTTTTCTGAGAAAATCTAAAAACTAGTTGTGCGGTAAATTTTGGCGAAGGAGAACTTATATTTTTAAACGCATTCTGAGCGCTATTTAAAAAATATATTTTTTACAGTAAAGTGAAAGTCCGGATTTCAACATGCAACATTGACGGATTTTAATAAAATGTAAAACAAAGGTGGATAAACAAGGGATCCCAGATAATTAATGGTAACTTTCTAAAATTTACAAGCTTATTAAGCTCTTTACTATGTCCCGTAACTGTGTCCCTGTGTTTTTGACCACACTAATTAAGTATTTAACAAAAATGCTATAATCTGGAATCGCATTATTTAAAGTGTGCTAGTTAATGTAATTTAATGGTTGTTTTGTTTTTGACTTTGCTAAGCTTAACAGTTTATAAAGTTACTCACAATGCCCTAAAGTTACAGTGACACTATACCTATAGGTTCAAAAACGCAGATATTTGAGATTTTTATAGACTTGACAACAGCTTTTATAGGATTTTGGCAAAATAACAAAATAAATTATAAGCTTTATTAAAATTTTCGTGTAATTATGAAATATTTAGTGTAAACTTAAAGATTTAAAAAGTTTTTTACAATATCCTATAACTTAAGTGTTATTATTGGTTATACAAATATGGCAAATAAATAAAACTTAGCATACAAAACCTAAGTATTTCAAATTTTAATCGATTTGACAACAACAATGTCTTTTTAGTATTTTTACAACACCAAATTATCTTGCTGGGCTCATTAGAAATTTTGTGATTATTTAGTACTAAGCAAAAATGCAACAATTTGAACCGAACTAAGTTTTAGAAAAAATAATTGGATAGTTGTTTTGATAAAAAGCTCTTAAAGCTTTTACTACGTTGAATAACTGTGTTTAAGACTGCTAACGCCAAATATGTCACAAAACTAAGGCTTAACGTCCAAAAACACAGATATTTGGAATTTTAATAGATTCGACAACAACAAGTATCTATGGAAATATTATCTATTTGACAATTGGAAAATATAATTAGTCCAATATCGTTCAGTTCATTTTGAACAGTTTTTTAATTTTAAATGCTGAAAACTGTTCAAAAAATTAGAGTAAAAAACCGTCCTCGACGCTTTATATTCTCAATTACACTGACATTTTACATCCTCTTATTCCTCTCATTTTTATTCCTCTCTTCGTTCTTTTCGTAATGATTTTAAGAATACATTTTGATGGTATTGGTTCAAGTATAGTACCTCTAAAGGAAACGAAAAGATAAACCGAATTAAATGAAAAATGAAGATAGCAAAAATACAAGCTCATAAAACAATAACATAAGTTGTTTATCGCTCAAATTTATTTCCAATTAGTACCCGAATGCCTATAAATCGGTACCCTACATTGTACTGAAGCAATTTGTTCTATACGATAATTTTTGGTTCACTTGGTCTTAAGTGAAATTAATTAATAAAAGGCGTATCTACCTTGATTTAGACAGAAATAAGAAAAATAAAATGCCACGTCTGAGGGTTGTCTGACTGGTGATCGTCAAGGAATTGAGATGAAAGTCTTACAGCATTTGGGTGGAAAGGTTAAATTATTTATACTAGTGGCTTTTGATAGAGTTGGGGAGGGTAGATTATAGTGTATTTCCTACAAATAAGCATGAACCGCAAATTATCAACTAAACAATGACAGAATTCAAAATTATACTTTTCAGCAAAATACAATATGGCTCTTCTTTTAAGCATTTTAATGAAAAACACTCGCTTTTGACAGTGCATTCTCACCAGAAGCCATTTCAAACATTTCCAACAATTTGGACGCCGGAATTCTAATTTTGAAGCAGAATTTGATGCAACTAATTTTGAAGCAGAATTTGATGCAAGCGTATCTCTTGCAGAGTAAACCTCTATAACCTCAAAAATCCCGAAAATCTTTAATAATTTGAAAAATCCTTAATACTTTCAAAAAACTGGAAAAATTAAAAAAGTTCTCCAATAATACGGTAAAATTAAATAATCTCACGCGAGTTGGTTGGGAAGGTCATAATGTCAAACAGCTAAAAAATATTCTTCACTTTATTAACTATCATGGCTGAAAGATCGATAAAATGCTTGCTCAGTTGCAACAAGAATATTCTTAAATAATACTAAATAATAGGTGAAGATGGATTTAGAATTGCATGACTTTCGAGTCATATGCTAGAGGGTTTGCAAGGTGACAATCTGTTGATGGTTAAAATTAAACGTTGTGAAATTTGTCAATTTAGTCGGAACTAATTGCGTTACATTATTTTTACAATATATCATCGACCAAAAAGGAAACGCTTGCCTGGCTTGTGAAAAATTCGTGGTGTATATAGTAAAGATGGTTATAAGTTGTTATTGACAAAAAGTCGATGAAATTGATTGACGGCATGTAAGTTAATGGATTGTATTTGATGGTATCGGAAAGGAATTGTGCATCATGAGCTAATCCAATCTAGCCACACTATTAATTTTACTGTCTACTGTCAACAATTAATGCGATTAAAGCGCGCAATAAAAAGGAGAGGCGTTGTCCTCCGCCACTACAACTCCAGACCATACACAAATGTATAGACTAGGCAAAATTGATAGATCTAGGCTGGAAAGTTTTGAAGCATCCACTATATAGCCCGGAACTTGGCCCATCCGACTACCATGTGTTTCGCTATCTGTAAAACTCTTTTAATGATGTAAAGCTGACCTTAAAAGAGGCGTGTGAAAATCAAGTATTTCAGTTTTTTGCCCAGAAATCCGATAAGTTTTACAGTGATGGCATGATGGTTTGTTTTACTAGAAGGATGGGAAAAGGTTTTTGATCAAAACGGCACATATTTAGTTTAACAAACTTCATCTAAAATATTAGAAGAATGTGTTTGAATTTTTGGTGAAAAAACGCTGCAAACTTTTTGCTTGACCCTATATATGAAGGTATATTTAATCACAATAAAATTAATAAATTTCATTTTATTTCAATTTTTAAGTTTTTCTTTAAATCTTACAATTATTAAAAGTAAATTATATACGACAGAAACTTAATTATTAGAGAATACACTTTGGTAAAATTCGACATCATCTGCACAACTATTGGTTTGGATTTTTGGATAAATAGAAAGTGGTTCAAGAGTCCACATGATTTTGTAGCCATAAGATCAATAGTAGCTTTACAACAATAATGCAACTAAGTCAGGTGAAAGCCAAATTTCCTTGGAAAATTTCCTAAAAATACGTAAAAATGTGCAATTTTTATAAACATTTTGATATTAGGATTGTATCTGAACAATTTTTCGAAAGTGCAAGTAAGTTTCAGGAAACTTTTACAATTTTTCCATTTTTTCTTATTCAGCTAAAAATTATAAATAAAATTTGAAACAGGAAGAATTGTACAAATTGGCCGGCAGCCCCGTGTTCTTCGGGGGTTATCGGTACAAAATCCTCACTTCAAAAATTATCAAAAATGTACATCTTATCTTATTTTGAAAAAAAGTAAAAAATTGAACAATTTCCAGGAAAATTTGGCTTCCACCTTTTAAAAATTGATGATAAACAATCCCATATTCAAAAATTTTCAAAATATGTATTATATCATATACCTACTTAGAGCTGAACCTATTTTTACACACTGCATACATTCCCATCGTGTAAAATAATCGTGTAAGAAGAACTGTGTAAAAACAGGTTCAGTTTTACTAATTTATTAGCATCTATAGTTTTGTACAAAAATAATTTTTACTTACAGAATTTATGACGTTTAATTTAATTAGATATTATTTATTTATTTAATTATTTTTATTATTAATTAATTTATTCACCACCAATTTTTTGTTTTTTAATTCATAAAGCGTGGTTGGCGGCCAACAAAAAATGTGACATGTTGTCGCTGTACAGATCGAGAGCAGACTGAAGAAAATAAATTTTATTTTGTTTTTGTGTTGTCTATTCATATGGAAGAGACAGTAGTTTTATGGTTACATGCGTGTGTTCCCAAATGGTACAACGTTGAGCAGCGTGAAAACGTTGCACTGGTTTTTGGTTGAACTCAGACGCCAACGCATGTAGGTGATGCATTGTGACGGAGCATACGTGAGTGACGTATGAGAAGTTAGCACGAAATTTTCATTCCGAAAAGGCTTTTTTTTTCTAAAATGTGTGTCTCAGATAAAATTTCAGAAAATTTTCATTCCATCCAGAAAAAAATATTCAAAGCACTTAACCAAACGGTATTCATCCCGAAAAATAATTATAAAGAAATAGATTAAGGTTTAAGAGCATTATAGTAGAATAAATATAAAAATCAAATATTTTATGATTCCTTTGGACACAAAAGTAGTACATTTAAATAAATAAACACTAAATACGCGATCAAATTTCAATTTCGAAATTTCTTGTGCCAATCTCAGAGATGTCTCCAAGAAATGATGTATGTTTTCCGTCTTCTCAATACTTAAATTACTTACCTCAATAATTTCATTCTAAGTAATATGTTTCATAATACATTTACGTTGCGGTTCATTTTCACTATTATTCCCAGTGATTTCTTAATGAGAGTAGTTTTTTCTAATTGCATAAGTGTTAAGAAGTCGGAAAATATACATCATTTCTTGGAGACATCTCTGATATTGGCACAAGAAATTTCGAAATTGGCCGTATTTAATTCTAAGTATTATGTTTCATAATACATTTACGTTGAGGGTCATTTTCACTAATAATCCCAGTGATTTCTTAATGGCGGTAGTTTTTTCTAATTGCATAAGTGTAAAAAAGTCGGAAAACATACATCGTTTCTTAGAGACATCGCTGAGATTGGCACAAGAAATTTCGAAATTGGCCGTATTTCATACTTCGTATTATGTTTCGTAATACAATTAAGTTGCGGTTTATTTTCACTATTAATCCCCATGATTTTTTAATGAGGATAGTTTTTTCTAATTGCATAAGTGTTGAGAAGTCGGAAAACATACATCATTTCTTGGAGACATCTCTGAGATTGGCACAAGAAATTTCGAAATTGGCCGTATTTCATTCTAAGTATTATGTTTCGTAATACATTTACGTTGCGGTTCATTTTCACTATTAATCCCCATGATTTCTTAATGAGGGTAGTTTTTTCTAATTGCATAAGTGTTAAGAAGTCGGAAAACATACATCGTTTCTTGGAGACATCTCTGAGATTGGCACAAGAAATTTAGAAATTGAAATTTGATCGCATATTTAGTGCTTATTTATTTAAATGTACATATTTTGTGTCCAAAGGAATCATCAAATATTTGATTTTTATATTTATTCTACTATAATGCTCTTAAACCTTAATCTATTTCTTAATAATAATTTTTTGGGATGAATACCGTTTGGTTAAGTGTTTGAATATTTTTTTCTGGATGGAATGAAAATTTCCTAAAATTTTAGCTGAGACACACATTTTAGAAAAAAAAGCCTTTTCGGGATGAAAATTTCATGCTAACTTCTCATACGTACGTGAGTGGGCCGCTATAGGACTCCGTCGCAAGTGATTTCCCCTCGCAAACCTAACATAGTTGGTTTCGGTCTGTCTGTGTTCAGATCAGCTGAATAGAGGTAGCGATCGCTCCGTTGAAATGTCTTATCTCGTAGGAAGCATTAACGGAGTCGATGGGCCGAGTCAGAGTGATGGGAGGTAAATGTGATCGGTCTATGCTTGTGTTATGGCGGGCAGCGGTGAAGGAGAGAGGCGAGGAACACGCCTGATAGTCTGGGAGCAATGTGCTTCGACCATGTACCTGATGTGCACCTCTAATCTCTTCCGACTGAATACAGTGCCGAGGACAGAGCTATTTTAATATGTCCGGTGAGTTGGCACAAATGAAGGCAGAGTGGTGCGTCGACCGTTTCCATGTAGGCAAAGCTATGATATGCCAGACCAGAAAATTAATTCTGGAGTCTGGAGTTGATGGGCTTTGGGGCTAGCCAAGAGGTGTTGGCTGTGGCCGCTTTGAGGCCAGTGTTGGCCTTGACTGTGGCCGGTTGAAGGTGGGACAGTTGATGTTAGTCTCGACTGTGTCCCAGTAACATGGAAAGTATATACGACAGCAATCGAAGTGAGTTTCGACTGTGGCCGTATAAATGGTGGTGGGGAGTGCGGTTGGGAATGGCTGGGTGGTCGCTTTGCTGTACGACCATTGATCGAGCTATTTGAGTAAAACAGAAAAAAAAAATCTTAATTCGAAAAAAAAATTAACCCGGAATGACAAAAAAAAAATCGGAAAGAAATTGTGGTAAAAATAGAAAAATTGTACTGATTCTATATTAAAAAAAAAATAAAAATTAAAGTGATGGCTGCGATGTTGTTGGCGCTGTTGTCATGGTAGTTATGCTAGTGAACATGATGATTTTCTTGCCCGCTGGTGTGATGGCAGCTATGGTGGAGTTGATCGCAATTATTACCCATGCTGACTGTAATGATGGTAATGATGTTTGATGCCGGTGCTCCTGGTCCCGTTGTCTGTTGCTGTTGTTAGAGCTGTTGGAGCATTACGGCTTATTTTGTTGTTGCGCCGATCCTTGTGGCGTGTTCATTCTCCGTAAAAACGGACGTCGGTAGTCACCAATTATAGTTTCTCACAAAAATAATTTTTATTTACAGAATTTATGACGTTTAATTTAATTAGATATTATTTATTTATTTAATTTTTATAAAATTATTTTTATTATTAATTAATTTAGTCACTACCATCTTTTTTTTTTTGATTCACAAAACGTGGTTGGCGGCCAACACAAAAAGCGACATGTTCTCGTTGTATAGATCGAGAGAAGACTGGAGAAAATAAATTTTATTTTGTTTTTGTCTTTTCTATTCATATGGAAGAGACAGTAGTTTTATGGTTACATGCATATGTTCCCAAATGGTACTACAATGAGCGGCGTGAAAACGTTGCACTGGCTGCTGGTTGAACTCAGACGCTAACGCATGTAGGTGATGCATTGTAGCGCATTATTTCACGAAATAAGTGTGTGTCCTCCCTTTTTATAAAAATGTAGTATCCTTTCCAAAATTAATTTAGTTGTTAGTTACTTGTTTGTTTGGATACGCGTTTCACGTTCCTTGATGTATTGGCATTTTTTCGAAATCAAAATGATGTAGGAAGCAAAGAGATAATTAATTGTTTATTTCAGCTACCAGTTTTTACAGAGAAACTTGTTTACCTGGTTAAGTATCTATTAGTGACCATACCATGATAACTTCATCCATTGGCTGAAACACTCTTAATAATTTTTTATATTGGATTTTTTTTTTTGTGCTTAATAAGTTGAAGATTATAGATTCACTCGTTTAAAGCCAAACATCTCATTCCATTGGTAAAGAGAACCCCCTTTCCTATTCCATAAAACGAGGATATAACAGACAGTTATAAAAAACGCTGATCTGAACAAAACGTTACGGTTTTCAGATGTTCAGGATTAATGATCAGAATTGGCAAAGCTAAGTTTTCTGCTGTGTTTATTGAATTCCAGGTCTGTTATGATCAAATTTTGATTAAGTTCAATTTTTCTTTACATTTATACCATCAACAATCTTGTGCTTCGTAGGTGAGTTCTTAACTGCTGTTCTTCCGACATTTCTTATTTTGGCAAAACAAGTATATATTTCAAATGAATTTAAGCTGTTATCATGTTATGCTGCCTAATTTGTAAATGTTGTGGACGCAGTTCACGTCTAGCCTTAAGCTCGGGACAAATTTGTTCTAATATATACGGTTACTTTATGTGGATTATTTATTTAGGCAAAATATACATGGATGTTACATCAAACAGATTTCGTCGTTCAGCTCCCTAATCCCAATTAGAAATGTTCAAAAATCACCAAACCAAGATAACGTTTTTTGACTATAATGAAATCAAAATTTTAAAAATTATTTATGACATAAAGAAAATATCAACAACATAAGTAAAAAACGCCTTATTGTCTCTTGTAAATTCGGGAAATGAGTCTTTTGTTTCTGCAAATGGATTCTCTTAAACCAAATTTTTCGTCTTATTTCTGGGTAGATTTTTTTTTTTTGTTTGTTTTTTCTAACTGTTACCACTCCAATCAACAAATTTTTCCGGACACAAAAAAGACTGAAAACTGCCCAAAGACTATTTTTCCCTTACATAAAATACAAACAACAAAAAGTTATAAGAAACAACACAAACATAAAAAAAAAAAATAATAATATAAATTAAAGACTTGTACCTGGAAAATTGTGATATATTAACAGGCCGAAAATATATAAAGAGAATATAATGAGGGTTACAAAAAATAAAAAGAAAAATCTTTTTAGCTTTTCTTCGTTTTAAAATTATTTTAGGTTATTCTTTAATGGTTTTTGTTACCTTCGCTCTTTTTTTTTTTTATATTATGTATTTTCTTCTTGTTGTATTGCGGGGGTCAAACAAATTTATTGATTTAACATAATAATGTATAAACATAATGTTGGTTTTATTAATTTAAAAAATAAAAAAACAAAATAAAAATGTTCGGCTAAATTCATAATATTTTTAGTAATTTAACTTTTTATGTTTTATTTTTTTTTTTGTTTTCTTTTTGAACACAGTAAAAATACAGGTTACAATTAGAAACCGTTTTATTAGAGGGTTATACCTGCAATTTGTTCATTTTGTATGTTTCCTTTTTTTCCATTTTTCCCAAGTTATTCAACAGCTAGCTATTCTTGTAAACAATTTTTATTATACATTTTGAACCAAAATGAATTATTCATTTCAGTTTTGTATGAAATACTTTGAAACTCATCTCATCTTTTTAGTTGTTTTTGTAATTTTTATTTTTTTATTTTTTTAGATATTTAAAATTAAAAAAATTAAATAAACTTACAAGGATGAACGAAATCCTCCCGTTTTATTTTAATTTTATATTTTACATTTAATTTCATTTTCTATTCCTTCTGTTGTAGTTCTGTTTTTCGTATTCTGTAATCCTAGAAATTTATTTTTGGTCTGACTTAAAACATGTTGATTTAACTTAGCGCGCACTTTATGTGAAAGACAACAAAATTTGTATGTATAGTTTAATTTAACTCATTAAAAACGATGTTTACTTCAAAATGCTCTTTATATGCGTGTTATTATAAATAATAAGAAAAGTGGACTTAAAAGTCAAAACAAGATAACGTAACAAAAAAAAAAAAAAAAATCGGAATGAAATTTTGAAGATTATTTTATAATTTCAAAACATTAACATTTAGTTATTTTCTTTTTACTGGCTCGTACGAAATTATTAATGCATTAGCTTCTTTTTATGTTTGACGGTAGTAAATTGAGCAAAGGTGGGAATTGGAATGAAACATAACAGTAACAACATACACTCACCAAATAAACACACAATTTTGGTAAAAAAAAATACTGTACAAAATATTATACGAGTGTGTACCTACATACTTGTGTACATATTCGAGATACCAAAAAAATAAAAATTTTCCAGTAGGACATTAACTTCTAATATATCGAAGAGCGAATAAATTATTTAAAGAATGCCATTTTAGTAGAGGGGGGGAATATAAGAATGAATTGATAATGTGCGTATTCTCGCTATTATTTCTGAATATAAAGAAGGGCCCCTTGGTTGCAAAATAATAGTCTTTAAAATTGTTTTGAAATTTATATCGATAAATGCGCACAATTTTTTATTTTTGTAATGGGGAGGTCGTTGAGTGTGAACGTGTAAAATACTGAATAATACATTCGAAGAAGCTGATGTTTAACTGTGGTTTGGAGAAAGAGTGGTGAATAGTGCCATCGTGAGGAAAATGACAATTGTTATGACGTATATATTTATATATATATATATATATATATATATATATATATATATATATATATATATATATATACATATATATATATATATATATATATATATATATATATATATATATATATATATATATATATATATATATATATATATATATATATATATATATATATATATATATATATATATACATATATATATATATATATATATATATATATATACATATATATATATATATATATATATATATATATATATATATATATATATATATATATATATATATATATATATATCCATATATATATTATGTTTTTTAGCCTAAATTTTATGAACTATCTCAATATGTAAATTTGCCGTTGGGAAACCATCTCCTATATCTGGAGTAAATTTAAAGAATTAATTGAAATACTTGACTTAGAATGGAGAATTTCCTAGTTCAGATTATTTCTTTAAATAAGGGCATACAAAACCGATTGAAGTTTATTATATCGTAGTTTCGGTATTTCCCCAGAGCAAAAGTTCTACCCATATAAATAGAATCCTTTCAGACATAGAAACTTCTAATATCATATCATAAAAAGCTTTCTTGATTCGTTATCTAGCTGGAGATACCCAAACTCCAATATTTATATCCAACACACTAAATATCGTCTTATTTTTTTAGTTAACCAGAATCGCCTTTAGCGTTGGAACATGGAAATATTTCAAGTTGTATCAGTTGAAGATATTCTATTCACAACTTTTAAAAATTGTAAATGACTAAAAAAATTTTGAATTGACTGAGAAAATTCTAAACTTATCCTTCCCAATGGTCTATCCACAGTACTTTCAATAGATTCCAAAACCGTATTAGTTCTATTAATTTGATTCTTAACTTTAATGTGCGTGCCCGTACCTTCCCTAAATTTTATTAGTTTAATACATACCACAATACTAGTTAGTAATTCAAATAAGGGAATCATTTATAATCACTGGAATACCAGCAACGAATTCACAGCAGAAAAGAATGCATTGCAAAAAAAAAACAGTGAGTCGCTGTCTTGGCCAGTATTACAGCTATTTCCATTTATTTCCATTTTTTTGATTTATAATTCAAAATGAAAGGAATTTTGTACGGTACAACCTTTACGTTATACTTTTATATCCAAAAGTAAAAAATCAAAAATGACTGAAACCTTGCAAGTTCCAGTTAAAATGTCAAAAAACATTTCTCGCTCGTTTTCTGCGCGGAGTAAGTTTTTAATGGAACTGGAAAAGCACATTCGAAAAAATTAAACGAAAAGTAAATATATGTGAACATGTACTTTAACTGATTTTGTTACTCAAGTTAAAAGAGAGTAGCAATTAAATCACAGTTTTTAATTATTTTAGTGATTGTTTGACGTGGAAGTAAATACCTTGATTTGATTGGCTTGGAAAAATACCCTAGGAAAAAAATCGACCTCGAGAATCTTCATCATTGTTGTGATGTTTATATTTTGATATCGTTTTTAGTTTGTTGTAATGGTTTTGATTTATTTACGTTTTATTGGGAAATATTGTGCATATTAGAAATGGTCTTCTAGAAGGTGGTTTGGTTAAACTCGAACAAAATGTTTTCTCAATGAACTTAAATACAAAACAAATAATCATTATAGAACAACAACCAAAGTATTGCCAAACATTTTTGTATGATCAAATTAATTCATTATCAATATGAATTAAATCCGTGACAACAATTTTTTTTTAAACGAATAAATTTCCCACATATTTTAATTTAATTCTTTTATAACTGATCGTTGGAATTCCGTTAGGATCTTGCGTTCTCACTCCCAATTAGTTCATGTGCCATCTGGCATACCTCAAGGTAGTCACATTGGACCATTGTTGTTTTCATTGTTTATCACTGATATGGTGCAATGTTTTGAGTTTGCTAACTGCCCCCTCTTCGCAGATGACATGGATATGTTCGCCCGGGTTTCTAGTTTGCCTGATTGTGTAAAGTTGCAGGAGGACTTAGACAGATTTTCTAGTTGGTCAATTAATAATCGACTGGTTTTGAACGTGAGCAAATGTAAGACGCTTTCTTTTAATCGTATTCGCTCACCCATTCTTCACGAATATCATCTGTGCAATGAAGACGTTGACCGAGTCGAGTTCATTTACGATCTTTGTGTGATTTTTGCAGCTAACGCTACATTTACCAGATATATTAACACCATTATTTCAAAGTCGTATATTATGTTGGGCTTTATTAAACGAAACTGTGGGGATTTTAGGGACTCGATA
Source organism: Tipula vernalis (assembly GCA_958295665.1). Taxonomy (NCBI): domain Eukaryota; kingdom Metazoa; phylum Arthropoda; class Insecta; order Diptera; family Tipulidae; genus Tipula; species Tipula vernalis. The sequence goes on from OY282558.1 coordinate 432,417,101, forward strand.
ACGTTGACATCACTGTATGTCTCGTTTGTTCGGTCTACTTTGGAGTATGCATCTCCAGTTTGGGCGCCATCCTACCACTGTCATTCCGGGAGGATTGAGAGTGTTCAGAAGCAATTTGTTCTGTTCGCGCTCCGATGTTTGCGGTCCTCGCGTGCTGTACAATAAGTCCTCGCACCTTATTAAGATCGATGTAATCTTTTGAAACTGCAACGCCTTGACTATCGAGAACGTGGCTTCCGCGATGTACGTGCACGATATCATTAATTCCCGTTTCGATTATACCGAGTTACTCGCACGTCTAAAAATCTATGCTCCCAAACGACGAATGCGTCAACGTGATAGGCTTTTATTCAGTGACCTGGTGTCAACAAACTATGGTCTTTCGGAACCGATCCTGAGAATATCACGGGTGTTCAATTCAGTTTCTCAGGTTTCGATTTTCACTTGTGGAGAGATTTGTTGAAGAATGTTTTATTTATGTTTTTAACAATTGTAGTTAGCCGTAATTGTTTGTACCGATTGTAGTCACTGTAGGTATCAAATAAATAAATAATCAAATAATTCATATTTAATATCTCACAAAGTTAAATTCACGTTATTTACTATGAAAATCACTTTTAACATTACATCTTCACAAAAAAATATTGTTACGTTTTTGCCTTGTCAATCAAGGTTCGTATCACTGGATTGTGAATAATTCAAAATCAATTCAATCTATCACCAACGAAGTTATTTATTTAGCACAAAAATTATTACAACACAGTTTATTAATAAAAACCCACAAAATCACTTTATATAAATTATTCTGAAACTTTACCGATCACTTTTACTTTATATTTTACACTGAAACGTTTTTAAAATCACTTTTTAATTCCGTTTTAATTTTCACACTATCGTTTACCAAATAGCTACTAATAATCCAATTTGACTTCGTTCGCCTTTTTATATACGCAAACTAAACTTCTAGAAAGCTCATGACTTTTCCAGTTAGAATAGCGTAGACACATTTAGCACAATTTTTATCATTAAAATTCCATTTTAGAACAGTTAGACATTGAGCTACTATTTAAAGTTATTCTATTACACAATAGGTGTCACCGTCACATTATTAAAAATATTGTGACGGTAACACCTAGTGTGTAAAAGAATAAGTTAAATTAATAGCTCAATGTCTAACTGTACTAAAATGGAATTTTCCATGATACAAATTGTCCTAAATGTTTCTACGCTATTCTAACTGGAAAAGTCATGAACTTTCGAGAAGTTTTGTTTGTGTATATAAAAAGGCGAACCAGATCGAATTGGATTAATAGTATTTGGAATGCGATAGTGAAAACTTGTAAGATTATTAGGTATATTTGGTAAGCGATAGTGTTAAGATTAAAAAGAATTAAAAAGTGATTTAAAAAGTGTTTTAGTATAAAATAAAAAGTAAAAGTGATCAATAAAATTTGAGAATAATTTATATAAAGTGATTTTGTGAATTTTTATTGATAAACTATGTTGTAATAAATATTGTGAAATAAATAAATTCGATGGTGATAAATGAAATTAATTTTGTATTATTCACAATCCAGTGATACGAACCTTAATTGACAAGGCAAAAACGTTTCAATATGTCTTTTATGGATATGACTCAACTATGGACTTCATTCAGAATTGAAAATAAATTAATGCTGTCCAAAAAATGAATTAATTTCGTGCGGATTTAATACAGTTTATAAAAAATAGTTTCGTGGAATTTTTCGTGGTTAAATAAATGAATGAATGAAAGACATCGTTTTTGTCGGCAGTATTAATCGCATGGACCTAACTCTCAAAGCCGAAAAATAATTAATTCAGGACTCAAATAATTGTTTTTAGCAAAACTGCTGCAGCTAAGCATCACCATTTTATAAATATGCGATCGAATTTTTTCATGTATCATTGTTTCCTTGTTGATTGTGCGGGTTCTACTATTTTCTAATACATCGCAATAAAGCATTTTTCATCTTTACTCATGTACTACGAGTTGAATTAGTAAAATTAATAAATAATAGTTAGCATTAAATTTAAATCAAATGAATGTTTGGTAATTTAATTACCGATTAATTTATGTTATTTCCCTAAGTAGTTCCCTGGAAATAAAAAAAGCTAAAGAGATGATGAACCTTGGAATGGTGATTTAGAAAATGAATATGATTATTTCTAACATCTTTAATATCAGCGAGTTTTTTTCTGATTTTTTTCGACGTGCTTTGAGTTGTAACTCGACAACGGGTTTCCAAAAACCGCTAAATTATTTCTGTAAATCTGAAAGTCGCCACCAGTGGAGTGAAAAAGATAAATTAAATATTTTTTATTTCGTTTTTTTCACATTTTCTCATTAAATTTGATATCAAAAAAAAAAAAAAAAAATAATAGGATTTTTTTTGCGTATCGTTACGTTCATCATTCTCTATTTGTCTAACGTAAAATGTACACTTTTAAATTGTTTGAAGATCTATCAAAGATTTCGCACAGACGGCACAAAAAATATCCTAATTGTAGAGAACTAAAGGCTAATTCTATCGGGCTAAGATCTATCAGTAATCATTTTTTTCCCGATAGTTGCACATTCTACACATATTTCATAGGTTATTTTATTTCCGATATGTATCGGATTCTATACATTTCCAATCGTTAATTTACATTTTAATAAAGTTTTGAATTTTTGTACTGTAATTACTTTTAGTATAAACATTTTGTTTTAAATTTTTCCTTAATTACTAATTTGAGTTTATTACATTTAAAATGTGTAAAATTCGATTAGGTTGAAGTATGGTGCCTATTAGCCAAGGACCGGCATAGACACAAAAATGATCAATAGCCATACCACTTCAAAAATTTTCCTCAACTCTACTCTACTAAGATCTGCCAGGTTGATGAGGAGAGAAACTCCCAAAAATGTCCATCAGGTTTCTTCCACCTCCCCATCCTCGCAACTTCAACAGTAATCATTCGGAAAGACTCCTGGTCTCCGCGCATGCTCACCTGTAAGACAGCGTCCTGTCACAACCTCGACGACCCTACTAATATATGTTTTATTTTTTTACATTTTTTATTTGTAAAATGTATTAAATGGATTTAACATGAAGATAACCGACTGTTCTAAAAAGCCAATCTGATGATATTCAGTACATACTTCTAGATATGCCAGAATATTCCCGATTTTATATTTCAATGAATATCTGTACCAAGTAGTTTTTAGCGGTCGTGCAGCTTTATTTTTTTTTGCGTACCAGTTTTGGTTAAGCTAACTTGTAAATTTCATTGAAATATAATAATTGAACATGATTTAGTTTGGGCGTTAGGGCAGTTCTAAAATTATATATTATAACATATTTCTAAATCAAATATACGAAGAAGAAGGTAACTCTTAACAAGGTTAACGATACCTATACAGTAAATAATAAGTAAAATATTTTCAGTCAGTAAATTATAATAACCTATAAAAAAACCGTTTTTAGGGCCCATAAAGTACAGTACCAAGATTCTTCTAAGAAACATACAGGACAACCTAAAAATAAAGAAATAACATCCTTTTTCTCACACAATATTTATTTTTATTCAAAATTAAAATTTTTATGTATATAAAACATAAAACTAAAATAACTATAAATAAATTAATATTAAAATTATTTATCTATAAATTGAAAAAATTTTAAATACCACAAAAATAATTAGACAAGTTCATTAGTCGTTTAGCTTACCTTATCAAAAAAACAATAAAGCTCAGGTTAATTAAACTAAGCAGTAATTTGTACTAGCATTTTGTAGTATAGTCCGCTCCGAATTTTCCCAAGTAACTTCTTCTTTTAAAGACATCCATGTAAAACAATTTAAATAAAATTTAGCGTCTATTTTCAATTAATCTATTTAAGTCAGATCTTACTGTGTGCAGATCTCCCCATCTGCATAAATGTGATTTTATCACCTCGGATAAATTTTACGTTGAAATGGAATATTGCGGCCAGATTATGCATAAATTTAAGCCAAATTTCAGACGCTTCGTCATTAAAAAACGTCCTCAATAATTTTGGGTAACTATCGAGCGACAAAAAATACAATTTTAGAGGTTCGAATATTTGGAATATACGTCCCATTTCTGGTGATAATGCTAACCAGCGACTATTGTACATCAGCATAAAATTCTATAATATTGTTCACAACGTGGACGGCACACCCAACTTCGATGATGTTATCGCTCCGCAAATTTATCTGAAATAAGTTACGATTTTTATTTTCGCGAAATGTAATGAAATTCATTGAATGTACTGCCTCTGATTTTAGAAAAAACGTTATGATTCCCATTTCGACTGATACCCCCAAAATTTTCGTGTTTACATAATCAGCGCAAAAAACCACTAGATTTTTTGAAAGTAGATGTTCTTCGAGAAATTTTACAAGTAATTCCGTAATTAATTCGGAAGTTTCTCCTGGAAGTGACGCAAGTTTGTGTAATTTAACGGCATTAAAATATCGAATAAGAACTGGAAATAGCTTAATATATTTGTGGTTCAAAGCGTCAGTAAAAACAGAAAAAACAATTTGGTATCAGCAAAATCATGAATTACTTTTAGTAAGTGGTAAGTTGAGCCAATACGTTTTTGACTATTGCTTCTGATTTACAAATCACATTGATGACAATAACACTCTACATAGATTTTATACAAAGTTTTTAACGATTTTTGGAAAATTGAATTTTCCCAGATTTTCCACGAGAAACTTGAACTGAAATTTTTTCTTGCAATAGCTATTGACAAATCACATCAAAGCAATCCATCTCCAGACATAACACCGTTGAACCTAGTTTCATACAAAGTTTCTAATCATTTTTGGAAAATCGAATTCTCATAGATTTCCCTACGAGAAATTTTTATTGAATGTTTTGCTTGCGATAGCTACTGACATAATATTCTGGAGGCTGATTTAATACCAATTCTAAATATTTTGTTGGGTTTCGCGAGTTTTCCACAGTTTTCCACGAGGAAGTGTAGGCAAGTTTTGCCAGTTAAGAAAATTTGACAAAAAACACTATCGACTGTTTACGACTTGGTTGAGATAACACAATCTACACTACCGACTTGTTTTTTACTTTTATTAGTTATTGACAGGGTTCTGCATTATCGACATTTTACTTTTGGCATTTTTTACTAACTTTATTACCAGTATTCAAATATGTATGTTGGTTTCTTTTTTGTTTCGGTTTTCAAGGAATGACGTAGGCACAATGGAGTAGAGTTTATAATTGAAATAAGTACGATTTATCCTCGAATTTCCTGCTTCCACAAAACAGATATCGCTCTTTCGGCAAAACTGTTATTTTTGAAATTAATTAATTACAAATGCGGGACTTTCCGGGCTATTATTTTATTTTGGGGGCGTATTTTTAAAGGCAAATGTCTGCAGGACAGGGTATCGATATGCGGGTTAGTCCTGTAAAATGCGGGCTATATGGCCACCGTACCGAAACTTAAATGTTCTTTTAAAACTGATTCTACTAAGACTTTTAAATACGCCGCCCATTGATGCTGCTTTTCACAAACATCCTGATCTTCTAAATTTTTAGGATAAGTTGAATTTGAGTTCACAAGATTTTTATAAAACCCAAATTCCTCCATTTCAGACCAATTTCTATGCTTGGATGTCGTTTAAACTCCCGATCTCTCTGGCGAAATAGAACAACATCTAATTTTGCTACATACAAAACAATTATATCACGTGAGAAATCTCGGAAACCTCAAAAAAATTCCCGTGAGAAATCTCGGAAACCTCAAAAAAAAATTCCAGCCGAAATTAAGAAATAGATGAATAAAATCCACTTCTAGAGTGTTATGTCTGGAGATGGATTGCATTGATGTGATTTGACAACAACTTTTGCAGGAAAAAATTCAGTTCAAGTTTCCCGTGGGAAATCTCGGAAAATTTGATTTTCCAAAAATCATTAGAAAATTTGTTTAAAATCAGCCTCTAGATTGTTATGTCTGGAGATGAATTGCATTGATGTGATTTGTCAATAGCTACCGCAAGAAAAAATTCAGTTCAATTTACCCGTGGGAAAATCGAATTTTCCTAGATTTCCTACGGTAAACTTAAACAGAATTTTTTCATTCGATAGCTATTGACAAATCACATAAAAACGATTCAACTTCAGATATACATTTTAGCGGCTGATTTTATTCCAATTTTGTCTTCTGATTTTCCGATATTCTGCACGACTAGGTTAAGCAAAGTTTTCCACATAAAACTATTTACTTTCGGCTGATAACTACTAAATTTTTATTTTCGGCTGGAATGTTAATAACATAATATGCATTATCGACTTTTTAATTTCAGCTGGGGTTACATAATCTACATTACCATTTTTTTTACTTTCGGCTGGACTAATACAATCTTCATTATCGACTTCTCACTTTCGATTGGCAACTTTTCGCTAACCTTATCAGTATCGTTGGTGTTCCTCAAGGATCTATTGTGGGCCCTACATTCTTTCTAATTTATGTTAGTGACGTCTTTAATTTAAATCTTAGAAGCAAAATTCAGCTATTTCCAGATGATTCCGCCCTTATTTATAGTTCAAATTCTTACGAGCAACTTAAAATTGATATGTTGAGGGATTTGGCTATTAAACACAAATGGCTTAAACGCAACAAACTATAGTATTGAGAATTTCTAAATCTTATTTTATCATATTCTACCGAAATTGGGATCAGGAACGAATCAATTAAACGTATTAACTGTGTTCGTTATTTGCGATTATTAGTTAACTCTTAACTTTCCTGGACCAATCACATTATTGAAAATAAACATTAAATTTCTCCTATTATAAGAGTTTTTCGGCGTGCTGGTCAATATATAGCTGCTACAGTAAAATACAACTTATATTACAGTTACATTCATTTGGGGGTTCTTCTAGTGAAGTTCATTTAAAAGATTTACAAATCTTACAAAACAAAGGATTAAAATCTTTAGGAAATCTACCAAAGCGAACTCCAATTAAACTAATCTCTTCGCTATATGAATATCAATATATCATCACTATATATAATATTAGGCATGGTACAATTAGGTATAACAAGGAACTCCAAACAAATCTTTCTGTATCTTAAAAACTTACGCGTAGTACTCTGAGTTATCCTATTCCTAACTATAAATACAGTACGACTCAGAACAGTATCTTTTAAAAAGGTGTTAAATTATTTAAATATAAAAATTTCGGAGCCTAATCAATATTTGAAAATTATGTTGTTCAGTGAATATATCGAGAAGTATGATACTTGCTGTATCTACTTAAGAAAATTGACAAAAATCTTCAATGTGATATCCACGCATCCATAGTAATTATCGCCTTAACACTATCGACATACGATTGAATTTTTTATTTTCGGTTGGGGTAACACAATCTACATTGCCGACCTTTTTTTAATAGTTATTGGAATGGTTCTGCATTATCGACCGTTTAATTTCGGCTGGTAACTTTGGCTAATGAAAACACAATGGAGTGGAGTTTATAATTGAAATGCTTACGATTTATACTCGAATTTCCTGCTTTTACAAAACAGATATCGCTCTTTCGGCAAAACCTTGGTTTTTAAATGAATTTATTACAGATGCAGGAATTGCGGGGCTATTATTTTATTTTGCGGGCGTATTTTTAAGGGCAAAAATGTCTGCAGGGCATGGTACTGATATGTGGGCTAAAGTCTATATTTGTTGTAAAATAGGGAACTTACACTGCTCTGAGTACCCCCTCCCTGTTTTATCAATTCTAAACCACTCATGGAATCGGAGAATAATACTACTCTCCTCCTCCCTTCATTCATTGCCAACTAATTTCCTTCTATAATTCCAATCAATTCTGCATTCATTATACAGATGCTACCATTCAATCCTAACATTTTACCTTTTTTCATTGCCGGAATGTAAATTCCTACACCCACTCGATCCTCATTAACACTAGCATCTGTATATACTTCCACATGTGCAAAATAATTCAGTTGCATTCTTCGAAATTCTCTCTTAACCGATAACTCATTCATCATCGCTTTTGTTATGCCTCAAAATTCAAGCACACAAGATTTTCGGGAGGAACTTTTGGACCCACTTGTCTAATTTTGGAAAATATATTCATATTTTCCTCCATTATTTTCGACCGTTGCGTTTTTTGGTAATCCATTCCTCCTTCCAATCTTACTTTTATCTCATTCACTAACACATTATCTTTGGTCAACATTCGCACAGTCTCTCGCACGGTGATCCATTCCCTCTTATAATTAAGAGGTGAATCACCCATTTCGGACCATAGAGTATGTATTGGGGTAGAATTAATCGCCCCCAATACCACTCTAGCACTTGCATTCTCAACTTTCATTAATTTTTCAAACCCGACCTTAGATCCATCACCATACACACGCAACCCATAAGCAATTTTGGAAGACACTAGCGCTTTTCGCAGCATATCATTCACCCTAGGGTGAGTCCCCCACTTTGGTTTACTTACCCTTTTGATCACATTTAACCTGCTCTTACAATTATCGGCTAATTTTTCCATGTGCACTTTGAAACTCAATCGATTATCTATCCAGATTCCCAAATACCTTGTCAACCTTGAATACTCAATTATCTCATCATAGATTCGCACATCAATTCTTTGATTCGTTCTAAATGCCATACTATTACATTTTCTCGAATTCACCCGCAGATTTCAATCATTCAAACATTGTGTTACCTGAAGCACACATTCCTGAGCTCGATTTAGGGCCATGCCAATAATTTTGCCCTTGCCGATTAGTACAAAGTTATCTGCAAATTGCAAGATAACTTTGTCGGGCGCATTACACCGATGTATTGAGCTCGTATATAGATTGAAGAGAGTCGGAGAAATTTTGCTCCCTTGAGGGAGCCCAATATTCACCGCTCCATCCAATCTATAACCTCTTCCACACAAAACAAACTTACGCTCACTCATAAACTCATACACACATTTACAAATTTTCCCAGGAAATCCTAGGTTCAAAAGAACCTGATATAGTTTCCCTGGCACCACATAATCTTACGCTCTTTCAATATCAAGAAATACCGCCACAACAAACTTCTTTTCCTTTCGTACTTCCCACACAAATTTTTCCACACATTCGTTTGCAGAATGGTTACGTCAGAAACCAAAAGTGGTCTGTGGCAATAAACTATTTTCATTCATAAAATTTTCAAGCCTGCATTTCATCATCCCATTCACCATTTTAATAAAAACATTCAACATACATATTCCTCTATAGTTTATTGCCAGATTTGTGTCGCGATCCCTTTTGGGGATTGGAACCACTCTGCAATCCTTCCATCTTTCCGGTATCTGAACACTCCTCCATACCCTATTGAGAATTCCAAGCAAGATTTCCTTTGCTTCAATGCTCAACAGCCTAATCATTTTATAACTCACTCTCTTTATTTTTGGGGTCGTAGATTTTGCCGTTTCTAAAACCCTCAGGAACTCACTATCACCTACATTATTCTGATCATCCGTCATCATTATTTGTAAGAATTGATTTCCTTTTTCAGGATTATCCATTTCAACGTTTCTTTTATTCCCTATTTTACCTCTCGCACTCTATTAAATTTATTCCATACATCTTTAGTTGTGGTTCTGTGTGTCATTTCTGACACATAGTTCCGCCAACTTCTCCTGCTTGCTCTACGGATAGCCTTTTTTAATTTTCCATTTACCCATTCATAATGTCGTCTACAATCACGACAAATACACCTGTTAAATTCACGCAAAGCTATCCGTTTCTTTTCATGCCAATACCGAATCTCCATGTTCCACCAACCGTTTACTTTAATTTCATTCGCTCTTATTACAAAACTGCACATTTCATTAACTCTTTCTATTTCACACTCAAGCTGGTTTGTAACATTTATTTTATTTGTTATGAGAATCTCATTTATACGTTCAACCCATTTCTTACTATTCAGCAAGACCTTTTCTCATTATCCACATTTACACCACCTAAACCCGAAATGATCATAAAATGATCACTACCCAAATTCTCATCTGTTATATTCCAAGTGACTTGGGCCGGCTAGACACTAAAGTGATGTCTATCGCACTGGCTGTCGCCCCAATATACGCCATCCTTGTTGGCATACCATCGTTCAGAATCACGAGATCGGAATCCAGAACGAGGTCCGCCAACAGGTTTCCCCAAGCATCATTTCTTTTACACCCCCAAACACGCGAATGTGCAATCATATAAGCCCCCAGAATCATGTCAATTTTCCCACGTACCCAGTCAAATATTTTTTTAAATTTTCTCAGGCCTTTATCCCTATCACTCACAGTTTTAATTGCAGCTGCATAAACACTTACAATTAACAAATTTCTATCCAGATTCTAGTTTCGGCAGCGATAACCTCGATGTACTCGAAATCGGGACCCCCACATCAGTCAACATTATATTGGCTTTTGCCAATATCGCTACTCCGCCGAAGCCATCGGAGCTAGGTCTGGATAGAAAATTGTACCCATTCACTCGAAACGTCTTGTTCTCACGCTCCCATGTCTCACTTAAAAGTATTATATTCATACAGTCATTGACCAGATAAGTCCGCGGCATTTCGCTTTTGGATATGGATATTTATCTGACCAATTCTCAAGCATTCATTGGATCTTACATTCAATCCATCCTTTCTCTATCTGCATCCATCGCGATTCTTAGCTCCTTCGGGTTCAAATATGAATATTTGAACCTATTCATTTGTTAAACAAAATTCCATTTTATAAGTGTGTTAGTTACCACAAAAGTAGTGTAGAAATAAAACGCACAGAAAAATTCTAAATCACTTTTACAGTGTAAAATACGAGTAAATTGTGGGGAATTCACACAGTTCGTTAGTAGGTTGCGCGTCTTTAAGTGTAAACTGCGGCGAATGAGTGATTTGCGCCATTTTTGAATACATACATCGTAAGTTTATTATTACACGTCGTTGTGTATTTTACAATAGTTTTTGATGGTAAAATATCATTTATACGTAATATTTTACAATCACTTTTTAGAGTGTAGTAAATAAATTTTGATTAACAAATTTATTGTTGCGGTAAAGCATGAAAGCAAATATAAAAACATGTTCAATTAAATTTTGTGCTTTAAAAGTAGTGCAATCACTTAAGATAAAATATGTAGATGGATCAAGATGGCCAACGTATAAGTTAATTTGTATCTGGTTTTATAGCAGATTTTGGATCAAAATGTTGCTTAGTATAAGCTATTAACACCCTGATATAGCTTGCGAGAGTAAAAATTACTAAAGGTGGAGTCAGTTTAAATCACTAATCAGTGATTGAGAGTTGGAGGGAAGAAGTTTTTTAGTTCCAAAGTAAATCTCATAAGCCTCATTTCTATGTAAATTAGATCAAATAATTTAGTTATGACAATGACCCTACACAACACACACACACACACACACACACACACACACCTAAAATTCTCCATATAAATCAACAAACATTGGTTGCGTAATACCAAAACAATTAGGCTTGCAAAATAACCCAGAATGATGTTTGGAACCGATTAGATTTTATCAAATTATCATAACAATATACTTGATATTTTTGTTAATGATGATTTATTCGTAAACGAACCAATATATCGGAAATTGTTTACAGACAAAAAAAAATAAAAAATATTTATAAATTATACTCACAAAATACGTTAACACTTGAATACTTTTTATTTTCGTTTCCATTTTTAACAACTTTAAGCCAATAAAATTAATAAGTTAAATTTCACAATAATAAAAATGACATTAATGTCAACCACATTCAACCTAATTTATTTTCATTCAAACCAAAAGCCAACAACAAAAAAAAAACGGAAATGTTTTTTTTGTATATCAACCGAAACGACACAAAAAGAAAAATGAAAATAAATAAAATAATAATAAACCAAGAAATAAATAAAAAACTGCAAAACAAAGAAAATATGTATGGAACAGAATAAGGAATAAAAATTTTATTTTTCCAATAACTCAATTGTAATATAATTTACCTTTTTTCTTTTTGTATTTTGTTTTGTATTCTTCCATTTCAACTTTTCCTCAATATAGTCTGTTGCAAATTACAACAAACAAAAAAAAAAAAAGTTTGAAAAAAAGTGATAAATTAATAACAAGTCAACACGACATTATATACGATAATAGTAATAATATTACTAAAAATATCAATGATAAAGTTAAAATAATAATAATAATAATAATAATAGGAATAGTAATAATAACAGTATTAATAGGGGAAAAGAAGAAAGTTTACGGAAAAGCACTATAAAAGAAAGGAAAAACAAAGTTATATCGATAACAGTATTTTCACGATAAAAAAATATTAAAGTCTAATTTCATGTTATTCTTTGGTGTTTGAATTATTTTTATTTGTTTACCATTTCAATGTCTGTCATTCGTTCCTACGTACTATATACGAGTATGAGCTCCTCTCTATAATAATATATACGGACACAGTATAAAATACGAAACAATATCATTATTATCGTTGGATTCCTTTCACTGGCTATTGTAATATATTTTATTTGAGGTGAATATTAATTGACATGTGATAAAAAGTTAAATTGTAGTTGAGCTTTTTGTATACAATTTATGGATTTTTGCCATTTTTATATACGGAATTTGGTTGATATAGTTTATATATGTAGGCTTTCCATTTTATTACAATATTATTACATTTTGGTTTGTTTATTTATTTGTAATCGATATTATTTTTGTAAACAGAGAGAGAGAGACATTTATCGGAATGTGAAGGATATTGCACATATTTGGTATAAGAATATAAATACGCTGTGTTCACCAACCCTACTTATTATCATTACCAATTAGTGGAATGATTATTGTAATAAATTTTGTTCATTTTATAGCAATATGAAATGGATTCGCGACATTAATTTATGTATAATATTTAATTGTTTGATGAATAAAATCAAACAAAATAATAATAAAACAAATTATTATTAAGCTATAAAAATTGTTGATCTGGATTTGACTGAATCCGGTTATAATTCTGGATAAAAGAATTAATATTAGAAATCAAAAATTTATTTTCTATTATCTAGTTTTCCCCTATAATACTTGTTCTTAACATCAGCGATGGATTATAGCGTTTTGAAGTGTAAGCGAAATATTAATTAATATTGAAACTGAAATTGCGAGCACCTTATTTTTAAATTTAGGGCTGGTACCATTCAATCGGCGAGCTAGAAGTTTTTATTATTTACATTGAATTTCGTCCACAGCCAAAGGCATGTGAAAAAACCCAGTCGAATCACTAAAGTACAATTTTTTCCAATACTCAAATATCACCCGAAGAATGGCCCCAAAAAAAATTTTTACGATACTGTTGTTTGGCTGATGGCAAGAGAGGGCAAAAGTCGTTTAACTCCTTTCGGTTAGATTCGAGTTGGAAAATTCAATGTTCTCCTTATTAGGCATAAAGAGAAACATTGACTGAATGTCCCTACCCTTCTCTCTGGAAATCACACAAAGGGTATTTAGCATTGCCACTGTAGGAAGCTTGGTTAGATTTGAAGTTTTTGTCCTTCGATTTCCTTGTACCATCAGCGGTATTGACGATAATTTGACAACAAAATTGTTAATCTCAATTTCATCTGCATCAATTATATATTTCAGTTTCCTCGCAAAATTTTAACAAAGCTGAAGGTGTAATTCTGTTTTGGTTTTGCGGAACACAAAAATCTGACTACAATATAATTTTTGTTACACCACCATTATCTTTTAATACCGCCTTCAAAATTTTGATCAATCCTCTGGCAATATCGTTGCCCGTTCAACCACTTTGGTACTTATACCACATTGCGCAATGTGTAATACCATGTAATACCATACACATACTGTTAAAGTTAGCCGAAAGTTGCAAGCCGAAAGTGAAAAGTGAATAATGCAGATTGTGTAAAAAGTCGACAATGCAGATTATTTTATTAACATTTCAGCCGAAAATAAAAAAATTTGTAGTTATCAGCCGAAAGTAAATAGAATACATGGAATTAAATAAAATTTTTAGTAAATAGTGTTACGTGTAAAACTTTGTTTAACCTAGTCGTGGAAAATATCGTAAAATCAGACGAATCCACAAAATGGGAATAAAATCAGCTGCTAGAGTGTATATCTACATAAAGTTAAATAATTTTTATGTGATTTCTCAATAGCTATCGAATGAAAAAATTCTGTTCAAGTTTCCCGTGGGAAATCTCGGAAAATTTAAAATTTTGGAAAATCGAATTTTCCGATATTTCCCACGGGAAAGTTGAACTGAATCTTTTTCCTGCGATAGCTATTGACAAGTCACGTCAATGCAATCAACCTCTAGACATAACATTCTAGAGGCTGATTTCCGATTGAATTTCCCGAGATTTCCCACGGGAAACTTGTACTGATGTTTTTTCCTGCGATAACTATTGACAAGTCACATCAATGCAATTCATTTCCAGATATAACACTCTAGAGGCTGATTTTATAGAATTTTCTAATGATTTTTGGAAAATCAAATTTTCCGAGATTTCCCTCGAGAAACTTGTACTGAATTTTTTTTTCCTGCTATAGCTATTGACAAATCACATCAATGCAATCCATCTCCAGACATAACACTCTATAGGCTGATTTTATTCCAATTTTGTGAATCCTTCTGATTTTCCGATATTTTCCACGACTAGGTTATACAAAGTTTTCCACGTAAGACGACTATTTACAAAAGTTTTTATTGCAATCCATGTATCCTATTTACTTTTGACTGTCAACCACCAAATTGTTTATTTTCGGCTTGAATGTTAATAACGTAATCTGCATTATCGACTTTTTACTTTCGGCTGGAAACTTTCGGCTAAATTTAACAGGGTTGTTGTGACAATAACCCGTAAGACTGTAGAAGCTTAGATTTCTTTTATAGGAAAAATTGGAAGCATTTTCTTTTGGTAACGTAAGCATGTGCTTGTTGATCTGTGTCGTGGTTTGATTCGATAGGATTATCACAAATACCTACATATATTTTTTCGGAACAAAGAACGATTGGTTATATTGGTTGTTGAAAATTCTTTGGTATATGTTGTATTTTGGTTTGCTAAGCCCTGTTTCTTCTTTTTAAAGCCTGTACATTTTTTTAATTGAAAGCCCGGCTTTCAGTTATTGCCGTTGGATCCCAGCTCGTAATTAATGCGAATCAACGCACGGAAAGGGTTCTATGTGTTTCCGTACATTTTGACGGATGTCCTCGTCAACAATTTTCTTCACGTGCTTTCCTTTTGTACTTGACCTTGGCGCGTGGTGAAAAAATAATAAATGCTTCTTTGCAATACAGACAATGTCGCCAAAAAAGATCTGGTTAATTTGCTGGAAATAGTATTAAAATGTGTTTTCCTTTTTAGTTGAGCTCTTATTACAAATTCAGCATGAAATGATTTTTTTCGGAGTCGGGAGTCGTTTAATACCCAAAAACTACCATGTAATTCTTTGCGATAATTTTCCGGGAAAAATGATGTACACGAATAGGAACATGATTTATTACATTTGGCAGGTTCCACTGATTTTCCAGGGGTTGTTTTACCACTTGAGCTTACATATTCTTTCCCCGTTTGCTGTTTTCTTGATTGCAGTATTTTTTCCTCTTTTCTGTGTTTAATTTTCGTTTTCGTGGGGGTGTGCCTTGCTCTATCACAAACACATGGCCCTTTAGTAATAATAACAATAATGGTCCATAGGACAAAATGAAAATACGCTATCTCGAAAAGTATTGATGTTACCATAATTTTGATTAAAGATCATGAAAGAGCGCGGTCGAATTAATAGGAATCCATTCATAACTCATTTTCGTAAAAAGTGGTCTATAAAACACTTAAAAAGTCGAGTGACGATGAGTTAAGAGCTTTATTTGATTTTCGTAATTCAACTGAATACTAATAAAGTTCTGAATACTGGATACGAATTTGATAATGATTTGCTGCCGGTTCCATTAAAGACCGGTACGTTGGAATTTTTCACTTCTTTGCCATGAGGATGCGATGGTTGTTCCAATTTTATTGTTTGATACTTCTTTCTGGAAAATCCGTTATTTGTTATATTTTGAATTAAATTCGGGATATATCGGAGATGACTATGTTATTAACCCTTCCGCGTGGAGTGCCGTACACGTGTACGTCATGAGTAAAATCATCTCTACTGCGGAGTGCCGTACACGTGTACGGTTTTTTTAAAAACGAACTTTAACAAGACCCCGTGAATTATTTTAGATGCTATTTGTGTAAAGTACATTTAAAAGTTTTCGTTTAATTTCCTTCTCCCGCAACTCACATAGTAATTGAAACTTTTAACTCCCACGCGGAAGGGTTAAGTTTCCTAAAATCTACTTTCACTATGCAATCTTTAAAATGATATTAGTTAAATGAGATATCAACCTTATTATTATTTATAGCCGTGTTTTATTTGGTCCGTGTTCTGTATTGTTAATTTTACAACAGTACTTCAACAGGTTATGGGCCCAGTCCATCGTTGGAAATCAAATAATATTTAGCGTTCACAATAAATAGAAACAAATTTAGAACTTAATTTATTTTAATAAATTTAATTATTTTGTAAAAATTTATTTTATTATTTTTAAACACCATTTTATTACTATTCATTACCACCGTGCGATGTGGGCGGCATGTCGACGTTTTAAAGATCGAGAGCAAACTGAAGTGAAAAGAAATATTTAATTTTATTTTGTTTTGTTGTCTCTTCATATGGAAGAGACAGTATTTCATTGATTGAATGCGTGTTTTCCCAAATGGAAATCTCAACGTTGAGCGGCGTTAAGACGTTTCATTCAGCGCTGTCGATTCGCCTATTGCTTACTCCTGTACTCCACTTTTCCATTTTGTACTCCCCAGAATCTTTGCACCATATTTTAAGTTATCAGCTTTTTGCTGGCAATAATTATAATAGACTAGGACCTCTATATAAAAATAATACTATAAGATAACTTCTTCAGTCGTTTATCCTTTACAGACACAGAAGGTTGTTTGGAAGTCCGAATTTATGCAGTGTGATATGGGAAATTTCATTCGTCTAACACACCTGGACATCAATATTCTTAAATCATTTGTTTACGTTTGAAAAATATCCAGACTCTCATGCATCTTTCTTGTCTGGCAAGTAGGGATCCGCAGATAATATCGATACTTTGATTGCGATACCGAGTACTTTTGTACTCGATACTTTTTGATAAAAAATCGTACATACTACTGCATATTTATGGGCTACACGAATTAAAAAAGGCTGAAATAAAAATGGTCATCAAAAAATGTTCATTAATGAAATAAAAAAAGCATTAAACGAATTTGTTGTAGATGAATTAAACCGCCAGTTTAGTGAAATCGAGAACCATCACATTATGGCTGTTTTAACGATTCTCGATCCACGCTTCAAAAATATTAATTTCAAAGATATCTTGGCTGGTGCCCGTGTTATTTCATCCATCAGAAAAATAATGGACGCCTCTAATATCACATCATCGTCGTCTGAATCAAATGATGAAGGAGATCGGCCAGAACAGCCCTCAACCTCATACGATTTTTGGAGCCATCACACAAAATTAGCCCACGGTCGTCATAAAAGGCGTTCTAACAAAGACGGAAACAAAGATGGGCTGAGTTTATATTTGGCGAATTCAGTTTTGCCCACTAAAATCGGATCCTATAATTCAGTGAGAAGGAATTGAAAATGTTTTCCCTCACTTGTACCGCCTTGTCAAGAAGTACCCGCTACCCGCTACCTCCGTACCATCAAAAAGATTTTGTAGCGGCTCACTCATGCATGCTCCGCCACAAAATATCAATCACATACCTTGGCGTCTGAGTTAACCCAACCAATAATGCAACGTCTTCACGCCGCTCAACGTTGACATTACTATTTGGGATTTGGGAACACACGCATTCAACCAATGAACTACTGCCTCTTCCACATGAAGAGACAACAAAACAAAATAAAATATTTTTTTTTACATCACTGCTCTCGTTCTCTGCAGCGACAACACATCGCTCGTGCTGTTGGTCGTCCACCATATTTGGTGCTATCGGCAAAATGGTGACAAAATATTGAAATAAATAATTTATTAAATTTAGTTCATAATTTGTTATTCTTTATTTGTGAACGCTAAAATTGTTTTATAAAGCTGGAGTGATTTTAACACAAACCCGAAACAGGCTTATGGGTGACAGGGTGGACAAACTTTTTTTTCTCAAAATTACTAATTAGTATTTGTATTGTGTTTCTTTTGTGTAGTAAACACATTATAACAATCACAAATTTACATAAATGCCTTATTGGTGCCTCCCTATTATAAAACTTATATTTGAAATCAGTTAAGTGTTTTTAAATTGTATTCAATACTTAAGAGTATCGATACTTTTATTATGATACGAGTAATGAGTAAAGTGTCGATACTTTCATTTCGATACCACATCCCTACTGGCAAGGTTAAATGCTGACAGCAGAAATAATCTGTCAGTTTTATGAACCTACCTAGGATCTAGGAACCTGTCTTAAATTGTCCTCGTTTCTAGATAATATTTATTTAAATCCTTAAATTTATTAGCAGTAATGCAAAAAATTCTGGAGGGACCAGAAAAAAAATAATTCGAACTCCAGCCCAAATGACTGGGCCAAAAAATTTTTAGGACCTGATTTAACAAGTTTAAAGCTAGAAACTCTTTATATAGAATCGGCTTAACACCTCCGAAATAAAACTTCGCTAAAATAAATCGATAAATCAATGTATTCCATTCGGTGCAGAAGACATTGAAAATTGTCTGGGTTGGCTGTGCATGGCAAATCAAAATTAGTAAATTTAATTTTTGATTTATTGTATCGATCATAATACCATGAGTACGAATAGTGTTCCAAAATATTTCTTGCTGATGACAGAAACTTTTTTCAGGCCATGAAATAATACGTTTTATATTTGGATTATAGAATTCACAAAATATTGCAGATAATAAATTTCACTAAAATCCATCAACGAATGTGCTTGTTCTATCCATTTGATGTTAGAGACTGAGAAGAGACAAATAAATTTGGCGTATATCATTTTTGATTAATAGTTTCAAAAAATATTCTGAATTTGAGCCATTGCTTCGTTAAGATAATAAATTTTATATTAGGAACTGCTTAAAAATCAACTTAAAAACTATAATTTCAGATCTAAATTCAATTAAAATCCATTCACAATCGTTCCACCTAGTTCCATTTGAACCTGAAGACGTAATATACTGACTGGATTGGTTATCTAAGTAAAAATACGAAAAATTGTTTAAACAATGTTTCTAATAAATGGCATCTACCAAAATATCTTGAGAGGTGTTCCACAATATTTCTTGAATTTGTCTTTCATTTTAACATTTCCAAGCCCAAATGAGGTGACTCAAGAAATTTTCAGAGCGTGAATAATTCGGTTTTGAATTACGAACTAAAAACCATTGACAATAAACGTGCTCCTTTTCTTGCTGGAACCTGGAAATGTTGTAAAGGTCTGGATTGTTTACGAAATTAAAATCAATTTTATCTTTGCCAAATCTAATTTCCCCAAATTTTTTTCCAATAACCAAAGTGGGGTTTTCTAAAAACCATTACAGAGTCTTGCAATATTTGTTGAATTCTGGCCATGTTTTATTTAAGATTATATAAAGATTTAACCAATATCTTGTTGGCGGATTTAAAGCTTTTCTAGAAGAGATCTCACCACTTGCGCGTTTTTTTTAACCAGTCGTCCTCACCAAACAAATTTTATTTAGAAATTTGTTCGAATTTATTCCGAGACTTAATAACTATCCTGTTTTTTTAAAAGACAATTTAGTCGCCCTAGGTGCCTACAGTGGCAAAATGACGAACATGTTCGCATACTTGACATGCCTGAATTCGCATTTCTACTAAAATTACGCTTTTGAAAATAAAAAGACTTCGAAGTTTAAGTTGCTTTAAGATAAGTTTTCTATTTACTACATAAAAGTTAGGTAAAAATAGCTAAAAATTAAGAAATTCGCTTACGGTTTCGCTGATCGTTACTCTACGAGAAAAACTAAAAAATCTCAAAACGATAATCTAAAAATCTCTGGGATTTCGTGGGGAATTGTGACCGTGTTAAAAAACTATTTAGCTCGATCAACATACAGAACTTTATTAGTAAAATAGATAAATTACCCTATAAGCCAATAAATAAAACAATTTTCTTTAAATATTCAAATTTGGCTCAAAAACTAATATCATTGAGACATACGAAAACGAGAATGAAAATTTCACCGCTGAATTTCACTTTGTGGTAAGCAGTTTAGCTAGCGAAATAAGAGTTTTAGTATTTAAATACAGATGCCTTCATTTGACCTCTATAAATTTTTTACTTTATTTTTATCTTCCTGGACGATCAATGTGAAGCTAAATTTTGACAATTTCATTTAGTTTCTGCGTTTCGAAGATAAGCAACTATCGAAGTAAATTTTATTGTATTGTAAGAGGCAACATGAAGTTATACGCAATGAAATATTAACGAAACTCGTCATACTGAATTTATACATCAGATTTATCTTCCAATTTTGGAGACCAGTGAAAATTTCATTTCACTTGAACGGCGTACTAGGCTTAAGGTGTAACTATTTTATTTCGTATGTTCTGCTTTCTAACTAGAAATACTCCCCTAAAGATTTGAAACGTACTACATTTAAAGTTTTCGGAGCGACAGCACTGGTTGCATCAGTGGTTGGGTGTACTCAGACGCCAATGTATGTAAGTGAAACATTGTGGCGGAGCACGAATGAGTGAGCCACTACAAATAAATCAATTAGTATCAATAATTATAAAAAATAAAAATAAATAAATGTCACGTTTTCAATTCCAAAAATCATTGGACGGGATAATTATGATTCCTTGAAATTTGCTGTAAAAACATATCTTCAGCATGAGGATCAGAATTACCTTATTGATCATGTAAATTATAGGCATGCGGAGGATACGAAGTCAACTAAAGAAGCTTTGGAAAATTTGGAAGAAGCCTTTGCCGATTCGGGATTAACGCGAAGGGTTTGCTTTAACGAGAAGTTTAATAGCCACCAGATTGGCTGATTGCACAACAATAGAAGATTACGTGAATAGAATTACATCAACTGCATATAAACTGAATGCGATAGGTTTGACGTTCAAGTTGAAAGTTATCAGGAATGAAAATTAGCGCAGACTCAACTTCCAGACTCGACTTCCTTTCAAAAATGTTAGAACGCGTGTAAATGATATTTTTGAAAATGTCCATTCAGATTGATGTGGTCCACGTAATTTTATGGTTTTTATTGTTTGTTAAAAAAACAAAATCTTAAGCTTTAGATTGTTTCAATGTCTTCAAAAATTTTGTGGAAAATCAAAAAAAAAAAAATATATAAAGGGCTGAAACCTCATGAAGTGATCAGAACTTCGGTCTTTGGCGAAATGAACCTCTTAAGTTAATCTTTAGCTTCAATTCCAACTCAATTTACAACTCAACCTCTGTCTAAATCGCAATACAATCCTAAGCGCAATCACCAAATTAACGGCCAACCCTAGTGAGCCAAAAATTATTTCTAGACGAGGTTGGGAGAAATATGTAAATATGGCTTCTATAATGTTATCTAATTAGGTTTCTGTGATACATGCAGCTTTCCAAACGATCAACATTATATCCGCAGGAATATTTATTTGGGTTATGTTTTCTGAGTATTTGCTATCAGAGCGATAAGTATGGCCATATTTACAAAAATATAGTGTCCAGCGGATACGCGCCGCAGTATTGAAACTACTAACAGTAGTGCAGAGTTTTGGTATTAGAAATGTTATTTTTAATCCTCATTCCCAATCTCGAATTTCATTATACATAATCCGTTAAGGAATATCAAAGTTCCATCCTACTTGGCCATATTCCAGAACTTTATCTGAAAATCATTTTAAAATCCATTTTCCATCGTACATGTCAAATTCCATTAAAATCCATTAAAAAGTTCCATCCTAACTGCCCATGCTACAGAAAGTCATCTAAAAATAATTTAAGAATCCCAGTACTAGTCTACAAATCAAATTTCTTCATAATCGGTTGAGAAATAGGGAATTTATATCAGATCTGGCCATATTCCAGAACTTCATTTATTATTTGATCATAATCGGTTGAGAATTAGTCAAATTCCGTCCTAATTGAACATATTCCATAACTTCATCCAAAAGTAATTTTAGAAATCCATTTCCAACGCACATATCAAATTCCATTATAATCGCTTGAGTAAAAGACAAGTTCCCTCGTGTTTTGCCATATTCCAGAACTTCATCCAAAAATCATTTAAGAATCCAATTTCCAACGCACACGTCAAATTTCATCACAATCGTTTGAGAAATAGGGAAGTTCCATATCATACTTGGCCATATTCCAGAATTTCCATCGAAAAATTATTTTATAATCCCATTTCAATAGTGCATGTCAATTTTCTCTAAAATCCGTTAATAATTAGATAAGTTTCTTCCTAATTGGTCACTCAAAATATTTGTTAAATATTGTCCATATTAACGGTGTCCTTAAACAATATTTGTGTACAGTTTGGTTCAAATCGGGTACCTGCCATACGAATTGACCCAAAATACATGGATATCAAAATATTTACCAATTTTTTATATATGCTGGTTTGAATATTTAGTTGGGTATTGAGTTTGGCGTTGAGTTGAACGTTAGGTTAGGGGTTAATTGGCGGGTTGAGTTAAAGTTGAGTTGTGGTTGGATATACAAATATTTACGAATTTTTTATAAAGCTGGTTTGATTATTGAATTAAGCATTGAATTTGGGGTTCATTTGAAGGTTATTTGGAATTGAATTGAGGCTGGAGAGGATATAGTGAGTTGTTGACCAATTTTTTATATAGGTTGGAGGAGTGAGTTTGGCGTAAAGTTTGCGTTTTAGTTGAGGGTTAAGTTGGGTTCCGTTTGCGAGTTAAATTAGGGTTGAGTTGCGGTTTAGTTGGGGTTAGATTAGGGTTTCGTGAGCAGTTGCGCAATCTATATTTATATAAAAACTGAGGATTTGTGATTTTTTTTTATAAACATTTTATTGGGTCTCTATATCTTATCCGACTTTGAGGAAATCAAGTATTTCCCATAGAAATGGAATATTGAAATGATTTTTAGACGAAGTTCTGGAATATGTCCAAGTAGGATGGAACTTGGCTATTCCTTAACCGATTACGATGAAATTTGATTTGGGTGATGGAATTGGGATTCTAAAATAATTTGTGGATAAAGTTCTGGAATATGGCCAATTAGGCCGGAACATGGCTTTTCTTAGCGGATTTGAGTAAAATTTGACATCTGCCATGGAATGATTTTTGGATATTGTTCAGGAATATGGCAAAGTAAGATGGAACTTGGTTAGTTTTTCTTGACATGTGCGATGGAAATTTGGTTCTAAACAGAGTTTTAGGTCTAAACATCAACTTAGAATTCCATTTCCAACGCGCATGTCAAATTTCATTTATATATTTTTTTTTGGGCCAAATTCTAGAATGTTATCCAAAAATCATTTAAAAATCGCATTTTAATCATGGATATCAAATTTCACTTAAACCGACTAAGTAATTGCCAAGTTCCTCCCAAATTAGCCATACATATAATTTACTAAAGGTTCAATTTGAAATGTAGGAAGGTCATTTTGAAATGTAAAAGGAACAAATTAAACTGGTAAAGTTTCAATTTGAATTGTACTCGTAAAACCTGTATCATCGCAGAAATATCTGTCCGTATCCGCTCTAATAAAGTGGCAGCTTATCTAATGGCGGTTTTTATTGGAAAACTTCAGTTGCATGGGACCTACAAGTGTATCCGTTGAATTGAGGGTTCCGTTAAATTGAGTGTCTGTTGAAATGAGGTTTCACTGTATTTAAAAGTGGGTGTTTATACATATGTACCTACAGTATATATTTGTGATATTTAAACAAATACAAACGCATTGAACGATTTGAACCAAATTTTACACAAATACTGTTTAGGACTTAAGAAAGGTCAATGTTAATATCTCAAACATTTACCTCCTCCTAAAGTTACTACAGAAAAATTTCTAAAACTTCAAAAATTGTGTCGATTTTTGATGGCGGTATGATGGTATGAGGGTATGATGTTATGATGTTATAAAGGTATGAGGGTTTGTATATAAAAATTGTGTGATGGTGATGATAATTGTGATGGTGGTATGATGATGATGATGGTATCATGGTATGATGGTATGGTGGTATGATGGAATGATGGTATGAGTTGAGCAGAGGGTTGGTTCGAGCTAAGTTGAGTTGGAGTTCAGTTAGGGTTTAATTAGCCTGCATTGGGGTTATGTGAGTTGTTCGTTTGGGGAATTATTTAAGAGTTGATTTGGAGCTAGGTTAAGGGTTAATTTGAAAGTTGATTTGGTTGGCGGTTAATTTAGTGATTGCGGTTAGAATTATGTTGCAATTGAGATTGACTTAAGTGATTCATTTCGGGATTAATGTGGGAGTTGAATTAATCAAGACAGAAGTTCTGACCACCTCATGAGGTTTCAGCCCTTTTTATTTTTCAAAATTTGGTTCAGTAGGGGATAAGGAAGAAGAGCAAGCTAATAGTATAATCACCAGTAAATATATACATATATTGTTGTGAATAATAATTTCGTCAGATCCTCAGCAGAGAGTGATAAAGATACATATTATATCAGCGATGAACCAGATGATGTTATCCTTCGTCCAGGTTCTGATAATGATGTTTATATACCACAAAATGATGTGAATGTTGATAACTATGTCGAAGTTAGAAGCTCATCGAGAGTGCCGAAACCGATAAATTTAAATGACTATGTTTTATACAGCACACTATCATTTGAGATTAATGATCCGTTAACGACTGAAGTAGCTTTCAACAGAGCAGACTGTAGTTTTTGGAAAAACGCTTTGAAAAGTGAGTATAGCATAATCGAAATTAATCGAAAATATCACAGTTCATTTACCACTGAATAAAAAACCAATTGATTGTAAATGGGTTTTTAAAGCACATCGAGGTGCTCAGAAAAAGGGAATAGGCTACGACTAAACATTCACCTGTCGTGAGATATAGTTCAATACGTTTTAGTTGGCGATGGCAACAAAGTACAATTTAGATATTGATCAAATGGATGCGATCGCTGCGTTCCTCCAATGTGATTTGGAAGAGGAAATATTTATGATCCAACCTGATTGTTTTGCAAAGAACAAAAACGTTTGTTATCTTAGAAAATAATTATACGGTCCAAAAAAATCCAGCCGAATATGGAATGTTAAACTGGATGGCTTTAATAAATTTTGGAATACAAAAATCGAAAGTCGATTGGGCAACGGAATAATCATAATTGCCGTATATGTTGATGATTATTTGATATTCTCTAATGATAAAAAATTTAAAAATGATTTAAAAAGGGGATTGGTGATATGATTTAAAATGAAAAATATTGGTCCTGTTTGTTATGTATTAGGGATAAACTTTACACGCGATAAGAAAGCGGGAAGATTTTAATCGATCAGGAGCAGTACATTACTGATGACTGATTGCAGTTTTAATAACAATCCAGGTGAAGCACACTAGAGTGCGGTAAAACGAATTATGAGATACCTTAAAGGAACGTCGAATGCAAAACGTGAGTTCAACAATCAATATAAGGATTTGGTTGGTTATTGTGATGCAGCTTATGCAAACAATTTTGATCAGAGACGATCACAGACGAATTCGAAGAAATAGCCAACATTGGAGTTATCTACGACTGAGGCATTAAGGTTCAGAGGTCTCCAAATGGAACTTATGAAAAACATTTCAGAAATGGTGTTTATCTTCCTAGGACAACACATAGACGTCAAGTATCATTCCATTCGAGAAAAGGTAACCGAATGTAAAATTCATCCGAGATACTTACCGACAGATGATATGATTGCAGATGTGTTGACGAAGCCGTTGAGCCCCATAGAACATAGGAAGTGTTCGAAAGGTTTAGGGCTGAAATTTTAAATTATATAAATTCTTGTGGAGGTGTTGAAAGTCGAATTAATATTGTTATGTTGGCAACACCTTTTTATATTTACATTTTATTATGTTCTAGTACATAACGCTAAATGCAAAATTTGACAAATTTTGGCCAATCCAATTAAAAGGAGAAAAAGGAAACGCTGGATGGTGAACAAGGAGCTTCTGGGTTTCTCAGATAAAATAAAAAGATACCGACGGATGATGAAAAATTTCTAGTGACTTTAGTCTAAATTTATTTCGGTGTTTACTAAAAAAACAATTGGTAAACAAAATAAAAACTTTGTTCCTTGCAATTATATTTACAGTTATGGACTAACACCAAATCTTTACAGACATGTTATATACAAATCTGCACCTGAAAACAATTTTCAATATATATAATCAACATTATACTAAATTTTAAATTTAAACACACCCGAAAGCCACATCTTACATTAAACCCAGAAGAACACTAGTCTTACGTTATAATAAGTATATGTACGTAAAAAAATCAATATTAGCTGCAAAATACCGTAGAAGACTAAAAGCAATTTGATCTGCTCTTTAACGATTTTCATTCTTGCTTGCTTCTTTTGCTTACGAGATTTGCGCTTTAAGGTATTAAAATAAACATATGCAGAAAAACTATCATCTATAAAAAAGAACAACAACATATTGTTGGAAGAAAAATTATTTAAAAAAACGAAAAAAAAAGAATAGATGGAACAAGATTTTTTGTTGTCTGTCTTCTTAATGTCAGTTAGCACATAAAATATAAAGAATCGTTTAAAACAGTTATGTGAAACAAAAATGTAAATACACCAACCAGAAAATATGGGAAATTTTAAAAAGAAAACGAATTTTTTTTTGTTGTGGTTACCGAAACAAAAAAAAAAATTTATTTAGATTTGCATACATACATTTTTATCCCATTTCCGCTCTCTATATACATGTACATACATAGTACGTACACAATATTTGTTGAATCTTTTGCAAACAAAAAGAAAACTAAACTTTAAAAAGTTGTTCATCTTTATGATGAGTCTTCTTGTATGTGCTTCAGTTGAATAATACTTTCGACGTTAATATACATATACACTATATGTACTATTTATATAAATAAATGAACAATCATAATCTTTTGCATAAACAAAATAAATAAACAAAAAATGTCTTAAGTCATTTACCTCATTTTTAGTAGAAACAAAACCATACATACATACACATAGGTTAAAAACTATAAAGAAATTCTACCAAAAGAAGAATTATCAAGTAAAATCATTAAAGTAAATTTATGCCAAAATAAGGAATTTTCCATTTTTTTTCCTGTTCCCAAAATGATGAATTATTATTTCTAGGTAACTGAAAACTTCAAAAAGTAATGAAAACAACTAAGCCAAATAAGTTAGTCATAAAGTTTTCAATATGTTGTTGGGTTTCAATAGAAATTTAAGTAAAATTATGCAAAGTGATTTCTATAGCTATGTATATAGTTAAATTATTAATATTCAAATATTCCATATTTCCTTTTTTTTTTTTTGCTTTGTTTTGTATTTAGATGGTGTGTATGTGTAAGTTTATAAAGAATTTTTAGTTTTATATTTAAATATTATTCAAGATATAAAAATATTAAATTCTTAATAGATTTGTCACAACATCAAATTAATTATGAAAAGTTTCCGGTAAATTTAAAATACTTACCTAAGGGCTCCCTAAACACAATAATTATATACTATAGTATATTTTGAAAATAGAATTGTTTATAATAATCGCTCATTGTGTACTCTATATACAAAAATATGACATGTTGACCAAAATTGCGTTATTATTATGTAATTATATTTGTTTCGAGCGTGATTTGTAATTTAGACATAATTAAGTTTGATTCACATATAAATTAAATAATTGCATGTTAAACGATGAATTTATTGTTTAAATCAGGACGTATGTTGATGTTGAAAACTATTAGGTAGTTGTTAGTGGCGTATACATGTTTTACTTTAAAATATTAATAGTATTTTCTCTTTAACGTTAGAATAATAACAAAACTTAGCAATTTTCGACATCTCAAACAAACCTTTTTATTACATTTAAATTACTGAAGTGCGTTTGAAGAGGTGTATAGCGTAGAAAACAACCATAATCAATGATTCGTTTGATCGGCTATTTCTGATTTTCAAACTTCCTAAATATTGAGTGATGGAAAAAAAAAAACTAAATTATGAGATAGCTATTAAGGTAAGATATTGCAGTATCATTTTAAAGCATTTTTTTAAGTCGAAAATAGAAACTACCAAAAAATATAAAGTAAAGTGCACCATTAAAAAGGAACACCGGATACACACTGATAAAAATATTCTTTCAATTGTATTCATCTATTGAGCAGACGATGCTTCCATACTTTAAACGTATTTTAAATAATTAAACATCACACATTGGTTTAACAACACTTTCATTAATTCAATAAATAAGTTATATATATATATATATATATATATATATATATATATATATATATTTATATATATATATATATATATATATATATTATATATTGTTACGATTTTGCCTTGTCAATAAGGGTTCGTATCACTAGATTGTGAATAATACAAAATCAATTTAATTTATCACTAACGAATTTATTTAGTTAACACAAGAATTATTACAATACAGTTTATTAATAAAAATTCACAAAATCACTTTATATAAATTATTTTCAAATTTTACTGTACACTTATAATGTTTTTTTCCACTAAAACACTTTTTTAAATCATTTTTTAATTAGGTTTTAATCTTCACACTATCGCTTTCCAAATAGTACTAATCCAATTTGATCTTGTTCGCCTTTTTATATACACAAATCAAACTTCTGGAAATCTCATGACTTTTCCAGTTAGAATAGTGTAGACACATTTAGAACTGTTTTTTTTTTGGTTTTAATCTCTGCAATCTGTTCTGGGGCTCAAGGCACTCCCAACTCTTTCGCAGTTTACTTTTACCGTCCTACTTTACGCAGTATTGGCTAAATCGAGGACGTACGGCTATAGACCCGTTTTGTATAAACCACCTGCATATTGCATTACTTCATGCCAACCTATAGTGACACGAATGAACATGAAAGGTGGGTCGGCCCATGGATTCTGCACTCTCAACAGGGGGTCATAGTTGTGTTCATCGTCATCACCGATCGTAATCAGATGATGAAAAATCCCTTTTGAATCCCGCCCCTATCGGGATTCGAACCCGGTACCTCCCGATCCAAACGTAGCAGCTTTAACCACTGCACCGTTTGGTCGGTGTTGATGGTTTTTATCATGGAAAATTCCATTTTAGTAC
This sequence comes from Tipula vernalis, assembly GCA_958295665.1. Lineage (NCBI taxonomy): Eukaryota > Metazoa > Arthropoda > Insecta > Diptera > Tipulidae > Tipula > Tipula vernalis. The sequence continues at coordinate 432,446,547 of OY282558.1, forward strand.
AGTAAAACATTGAGCTAATAGTTTAGCTTATTCTATTACACACTAGGTGTCACCGTCACATTATATTGAAACGGTGACATCTAGTATATAATAGAATAAGTTACATTAATAGCTCAATGTTAAACTGTACTAAAAAGGAATTTTCCATGTTAAAATTGTTCTAAATGTTTCTAGACTATTCTAACTAGAAAAGTCATGAGCTTTCTTGAAGTTTGGTTTGTGTATATAAAAAGGCGAACGAAGTCGAATTGGATTAGTAGTATTTGGAAAGCGACAGTGTAAAGATTAAAAACGAATTAAAAAATGATTTTAAAAGTGTTGCTGTTGTTTAAAATACAGGGTGTCAAATTTTGAGAAAAATGATGAACATGATGTTTATGGCTATAAAAGAAAAAATTAATATTTGATATTTATGATATAGGGCTCGTTTTAAAGGTAAGTTAATATGAATTAAAAAAAAAATATAAAAATTGTAAGTTCTTTAATTTCTTCATTTTAAAATATTCCGTCCAAATTTTTTTGAATTTTCTCAATGATCGTCCATTTTTTTTTTTTTTTTAAATTTTACATTCTAATTCTACTGGACATTCTATTGGTCTTTTAATTCTATTGGACATTCTAAGAACTTGCGCTCATTTACCCGGTTTTGGAATACAAAATCAAATTGTTATATGTTATTTTCAATTTTTAACTAATTTACGCTCGACCTCATAATGTAATTGTTTAAAATTATTTCGTCGATCTTTAGGATATATTCTTATTTCTAATAGAAAATTAATAAACAAAGAGGAAAAAATTTGCAACAGTCCGTTCCTAAACTACGTCAAGTTATTTTGGGCCATTCTTGTGTCCGTCTCTCTCACTCCTTTATCACAAGTCGTCACCAACCTGAATATGTGAGCAATGATATAATCATATAAGAACATGAAGTAAGTGGTATATTAAAGAAATACGCCTCTAATGATATACCTGCAAATTGTTGTATTATGTCATACGTAATACCCCATAACAGCAACTTCTTATAATTACGTGACGTTATCTTTTGTGAAATTCTCCCTGGCCCAGCCTAAACGTGACGACAATCAATACTCCTTCCCCAAACAAAGGCGTAACGTAATTCAGGGATAGTCCATAAAGCTATTAGTAAAAAAACACATTTTGGTATAAGTCATTTATTTTGTTAGTTCCAACCCTAAAAATGAATCCCAAAATATTATGTTTAGGTACATAAACCGTAACGTAATCATTTGGAACAAAATGACGCATATTTAAAAATTTAATTATAAAAGAAGGGGTAGGTAGGCCTCTAAAACAACGTAAAATATAACCAGTGGTTTTTGTTAACATTTTTTTTATAAATTAGTGTTTATTTCAGTTAGTTTAACTTCTGAAGTTCTAGTTAAATCATTTGCTTATTTAAATAACATCAAAAGTATTTCAAATAATGTGTAATAATGGTTGGGTTCAAAAAGTGTTGAGGAATGCCAAATAAATAGTGTCCTCGTTCATGAAAAACTTAACAAGATATTACCAGACATTGGCATGTCCCCTATATATCCAAGTAATTTTGAATTTATATTTTGACTCACTCAGAGGAAAATCATTATAAGGCACGTGTTTATGATGAATTGATGGATCAACTAAAAATCAAATTCCGACATTTGGAGAAAAATTGTGATAAAATACAGCTGCTGTTTACCCTGCCAAAATCTCTAACTATACAACAAATCCAGGAAGAATTCAACACAAACCAATATATGGTATGGACAGCTAAAAATATTCAAAACAAGAATGGGTCACTGAGCCTTCCAGTACCCCAAGTTGGAAAACGGATCAGTGATGAGCTCAGGCATTCAGTGCTAGAATATTATAACGATGACGATGTTAGTCGTATAATGCTTGGGAAAACCGTTTGTTTAACTACTGATAAAGTTAAATTTCAGTAACGTCAAACGATGTGCACATTAAAGGAGGGCTACAAGTTGTAATTTAAGGATGATGAATAAAAAAAATTGGTTTTTCTAAATTTTCTCTGCTACGACCTAAAAACTGTGTTCAACCAAGAAGCAGCGGAACGCATACAGTTTGCGTTTGTATAATACATCAAAATATCAAATTAATTATTCACGGAACTAGGATGGAAACTGTCACCAATGGAAAAATTTTGCGAAACCAGGACTGCATTTCATTAATACTATGTAAAGATCCAAGATCAACATGTTATCTTCTGCAATGCGAGAACCGCCCAGAATTGGATAATTTTCGCGAATATTTGAAAAACGCATTTTTGGACAATGATTGTCTGGATGCCGAATTATCTTTTAGTCAGTGGGTTTCAACTGAACGATGCAACTTGGAAGAATATTCAAAACCATATGACGAATTTCTCGTTCATAGAAAAATTATTGCAGTTTTTGAAAACAAAAATTCCGAATTCATCTAAAATTTATTACGTCACAGATGGTGCAGTAACACATTATAAAAAAAAAAAACAAATTTATGAATATAACTAAACACAAAGAGGATTTTGGAGTTGATTGTGAGTGGCATTTTCACGCAACTGCTCATGGAAAGGGACCATGCGATGGAGTAAGAGGTACTGTTAAGTGAATGTCATCCAGAGCCAGTCTCACCAAAGAATATGATAGTGACATAACCAATGCGGAGGAACTTTTTAAATGGACTAAAACGTTGAAAACTAATATGGTTTTTGAATTTTGTTCAGATACTGAATATAAATTGAAACAAATCGAACTAGGCAGTAGATTAGAGAACTTGAAAACAATAAAAGGGACTCGCGATTTTCATGCAGTTATTTACACCTTCAACAGAAGGCTACTTAAAATGTAAAAAATATTCAAATAGTGAAGATTATATAAAATGTAAATTTTAACCGTTTAAATATCTTTAAATTTTTATCCTTATTTTGTAATAAATTTTTTTACTGTCAATATTTGTTGTTTTCAATTTAATTTTGAATCACAAAAACGAGTGAAAAAATTAACCTGGAAAAATTAAAATCGAGTTTTTGTAAGAGGACCAAAAATTGCTCAACCATTCGATTTTTGAAATTTTCAAAATAGGTAGAGTTATACTTAAACGAATTTTGCACGGAAACGAAAAATTTTACTACCGCAAGTTTTTACTCTGCCCAATAGAATTAAATGACGTAAAATTTAAAAAAAAAAAAAAAAAAAAAAATTGGATGATCATTGAGAAAATTCAAAAAAAATTGGACGGGAAATTTGAAAATGAAGAAATTAAAGAACTTACAATTTTTAAATTTTTTTAATAATTCTTATTAACTTACCTTTAAAACGAGCCTTATGTCATAAATATCGGATATTTCTTTTTCCTTTTATAGACATAAACACAACATCATGTTTACCATTTTTCTCAAAATTTGACACCCTGTATTTTAAACAACAACAACAACAAAATCACGTTCTTCAAATTTTTTTTTTAATCAAGACTACAAATTCAAAACATAAAAATCATAAAATTAAAACATGACTTCCAAAAATTTGTGATTTGACATATTTTTCACCATATATATGGGGAATTATTTTCCAAATCGGCCATCCCCTCTGCCCATTTCAATTTTGGGGAAAAATCTTTTTTTGAGCAAACGAAAAAATTCGTCAAGAAGCCTAGTTTTTGATACCGTTAGGTGTTTAAAAAATAAAACAAATTCTAACCTCAAAAAAACTATCTAAAGTGAAGTATCTCGCAATAAAAAGCCATTTTTTAGTTAAAAGTGATCGAAAAAATTATAATTCCTCAATAATTTTGACCAAATTACTCATTAAAATCAGTTATCAGAGACCTCAAAAACTTCCGTTTACAAAATTTTGTAGAAATCAGCCAATTATGAGAAAATATTTGTCCACCATTTTGGAACTGCAATCTGGAATTTGAAATTAGGGTCCGCCATCTTGCATCAGCCATTTTGAATTTGAATTCTGATATCGGATTCTTGTTCAGCGACCCCCAAAATACTTTTGATGATTAATTTGATCAAAATTATTGAGGAATTATAATTTTTTCGATCATTTTTGTCTAAAAATGGCTTTTTATTGCGAGATAAAGTGAGGCTTTAGATAGTTTTTTTTGAGGTTAGAATTTTTTTTCTTTTTTAAACACCTAACGGTATTACCAAAAACTAGACTTCTTGACTAACTTTTTCGTGTGCTCAAAATTTTTTTATTCCCCAAAATTGAAATGGGCAGAGGGGGTGGCCGATTTGACAAAGAATTCTCCATATATATATATATATATATATATATATATATATATATATATATATATATATATATATATATATATATATATATATATATATATATACAGGTGTTTTTTTTTGTGCAGGGTGATCCCACAATTCGTCCATCCTCGTTAACATCGCCTCGATGTCTTCCGTCTTTCGGCGTTTTCGTCTTCTATATAACTCATCTTGATTTTTTGATACGTCTTTAAACTGCTTTGATTAACGTTTTTATTTTCACCTTATTCGTCTTTTATTTTTTTGGCTTTAGACTGTCATTATCCTTGGAGTGAATTTCGATTTCTCTCAGTGTTGTTCTCCACATTTTCATGTTGTCTGCACTTGTTGTGGTTTTTTGTGGGCCAGGAGAATCACCAATTTTCCCGACATCATATCGATCGTTTGCCTTTACAGAAATTATTTTGTAAGGCCCCTAATACTTAAGGCAGAATTTTTTGACCAGCTTCAAATTGCGTTTTCATGTTAGCTATAACAACATTCAATTTGTATATGGTTGCTTTTTTCCTTTTCTTGTTATAGTTCCTACTGTTATCCAATTGTACACGCTCTATTTGCCTATATGCTTCTTTCCGCAAACTGGTTCGTTCCTCATCAAAATTGTAGGTTACTGCATCTTCAATGGATTCGTTAAGCTTAAGATCTTCTTTCTTTCGCATCGGTACTCCAAATAATAATTGAAAATTACTCATTCGTATGGCACGTTGCCATCTAGAATTAATAAAAATTTGTAGTGTACTAACGTATTTATACCAACCTTCTGCGGGTTCTGCAACGATAACTTTGTTAACGCTGGTATTATTATACGATGTATTCTTTCTACTTGGGCATTTCCTCTTGGAACGCCGGTTGTAATCAACACAGTCAAGTCATTTGAGGTAAAAGCTGTTCTTTGATCTGTAATCACCATGGCTGGCCTACCAAAATTTGTTTTTTGAACTTCAAACTTCTGGATTACTTCGTTTGTTGTTAAAGATTTCACAGGGTACATCCACAAGAATTTTGTAAATCCATCAATCACGACCACCAGGTCATTTGCCTCAAATGATCAATGTGATAGGTCGACAGCGGTAACTCTTCTTTTGGTATTGGTTTTAACAAACCTTCTTGTTTGCCTATCTTTCGTTCGGATAGAATACAAGGTATGCAATTACCCAGGTATAATAGCGAGGTATATAATATTCTCGTTTCAGTAATTCAATTCTTTTCTTAAATCCAAAATGACCACTTTCGTGTCTGTCTTTAATAATCTCGAATTGCATTCCTTTATGGATACACAACATGTTGCGGTTATCATCTTCAATGCGATAGACTACTCCTCCATATAAGCAATAGTTTCGGCTTGTCCTTTCTCTAGATATTTTTTTTAACAAGCGTAGGTGCTCATCAGTCTGCTGAGTAATTTTAACCTATTCAATAAAAGCATCGGCAACAATGCGTCTGAATGTGTCATATTGGTAGCTCTCCTATGTTCGAAGGTATAGTCAAAATCTTGATGAAACATTGCCTAACCAGCAATTCTTGGCAGCTAATCCCTCTTCTTCATTGTTACTTTCATTAACGGAATTCCTATCAGGTATACCCGGAACTTCTTTAATGCGTTTACTATGGCTAGTACTTCCAACTCGCACCTAGTATAGTTTTCTTCGGCTTTTGTAGTTCGTTTACTGAAATAATAAGTGGGATGATACGACTGATCTTCACTTTTAAATTGTAATAATATAGCTTCAGAACCAAATTTTGAACCTTCTGTATGAACTTTTATTTTTCGGTTAGGGGTAAAAATATGAAGGACCGGCGGAGTAGATAAACAATTCTATAATTCCCTAAAAGCTTGTTCTTGTTTCATACCAAAATCGAACTTTTCGTCTTTTTTCAGCAGTTGATACAATGGCCGTGCAATTTCAGAGAAACCTTCAATAAATTTGCGAAAATAACTGGTTAGGCCAAGAAAACTTTGGAGGGTTTTTATGTTTTCGGCTTAGGAAAATTCATAATTGACTTGGTTTTGGCTACCGAAGGTTTTATTGTGCCGTCTGTGATGTCGTAGCCTAAATACGCGATACGCGTCGACAAAAATGAATATTTTTACCTTTCTACCACTTAATCCTGAGCTCATATTCTATATTTGTTTGGAAATCGCGGGTCAGAATAATTATGTCATCCATATAAACTTCGATGAGATTTTACTCCATTAATGGTTTGAAAACAACATCAACAAACCGACTAAATATTGCTGGTGCGGTACACAATCCGATAGGCATAAAAAGAAATTCGAGTTGGCCAGACGGAGTTACAAATGATGTATATTTGATATTGCCGCGGCGGATCGTGTACCAGATGCTGAGATATTCTCGTGCTTGATGTTATTTTGATTCATTTTGCTACAATTTGGGGCAATATGACCAGTTTCATTGCATTTGAAACCTTTTATGCCTTTCCTACATTGCTGCCCACTATGACCTATTATGCTGCAGTTAAAACACCGTATATTTCTCCTTGAAGATTGATTTGGATTTCCCGGTTGCGGATTTGGGAGAAAATCTGCTCGATTTCTGTTCTTATAGGATGTATTAACTTCGGTGGTTTGTTTCGATTTGAATTTTTGGTATATCTCAAGCTTATTCCTGAACTCTCTTACTGAAGTTGCGGCATATAACATTGTTTTGTTTACTTCTTTATCAATAATCTCATCAATCGTGTATTGCATGACATCAATGTCGGCCATATTTGTTAATCCACCCAGCTTTCGCATAGCTAAGAAATATTCTTGTAATATCTCTTGTTCGTATTGACAGCTTTGCGCATCCAACCAATAGCTGTTTACAACAGACACATTTTTTCAAATCGTTTCATTTAGGTTGTGCTTGATGTAGCTCGCAACGATCATTTGTGATCTCCAACCTTCCAATATCGTATCTTTCATTTGGCTTTACTTTAATAACTTTGTGTGAACCCGTAATTTTAGATGTATTTAACTTCCAGTACTGAATTGTGTCTTTTTATGTCTCGTGATATTGGGTTGGCCTCTTCCTCTTTTGATTGTATGCTTTCAGGTTTTCCGGTTTGTCACGTTCATCGTTTTGTATACACTCATCTTCAATAACTGTCCAAATCTGGATATCTTCTGGATTTCGCATGTTTACATCGAACATCAGTTAAAATGGACTAAGTTTTGTACTTCGGGATAACAAGGAATTTGAAAATCTCTGGAGTCTTGTTGTAAACTTAAATCAATTCTGAGGTTTCTCTATGCCGAATTTCGTGAGGGCAGTAATAATTGTGCTACGAAGTCTCTCCACCTGTCCATCACCTCTAGGAACACTGGTTGTAATCTGGACGTGCTTAATATTATTGATTCTACAATATTCACAGAATAAATTTACATCGCGGGCTGTTTATTGGTAATAAAGCGTAGTGGGTTACCTAATATCGCTTTAATGTCTTTAAGCTTGGGAATTACCTTAATCAAGTTTAATCGATCATATTTTAATTGAGCGTGTTTCATGCGGTTGACGGTATAATTTTGAATTACCATAAGTGACTTTCGACTTAGGCTATCGACATGCTGCATTTTAGTTCCAGATCTATGTTCGATCTGGTAATCAAATTCCTCAAGTATCTCGATTCGGCGATTCTTGCTGAAATATCGTTATTTAATAGCCATTTGGAATGCTGCATAATCCGTGACTATTTTGAAACTTATTCTTAATAAGAAACTCGTTCACACCTGAAATTCTTAACTTGAATAACGATCTTGAGCAGGGCTCGTTTTTCGGCTAAAGTGGTGTATGGGATGAAATTCTAAGTCTTCTGAATCTTTTGTAGCAAGATAGCTCTAAATCATTCTTTGCTTCTGGTCGATATACACCGAGAACTGGTTGATGAGTCACCTTATTCCTAAGCCCGTAAAACGCCTTTGCTAACTTTGGAAGTTAGTCCAAACTTTGAATTTTTTCTTAATAGATCTGACATATACGTTTTGCGATAATTTATTAGTTTTTAATAATGGGACTGAAATAACCGGGCAGACCCAAAAATCACTAAACCTCTTTCTCGTTTTTCGGTTCTGGAAATTTACGAATGGCATATGTTCTCGCTTTCGAAGGATTAACCGAGCAGTTAGAAATCTTGAATTTCAAAAACTGTATGTTTCGGCAGAGGAATTGATATTTCTTCTAATTTACATTTAATCCTTGAGATTTAGCTAACCTTAAGATTTCTTTGACTCCAGCTAAATTTTTTTATTAGTCTTTTCCAGAAATCATAACCACGACTTTCTTCTGGGCAATCATTCGTCGAAATACAAAATTTATAAATCGTTGATAGACAGCAGGTGATGTATACGTCCTAAATAGTACACGGTTAAATTCATAATATCTATTAAGAATTACAAAATCTGTATATTTTTTGCTTTCTTCAGCCACCTTTCCGCCACCAGACAACAAAATCCATTTTCTAAGTCAACTGTGGGAAAGACTTTGGCATCGAAAAGTTGATCCACTTGATGCACAATTGTTTTGTATTATTTTGCTTATTTAGAAAGACCACTGGACTTCCATAATCAGATTTACTCATTCGAATGATATCTTGCTAAACGTCTTGGTGGTTAAAAAATTGGTCGTTCGGATTTCAAAAATAACATCAACCGGACCTGTGCGAGCTTTGTTTGGATTGGTTTATAGTTTGTTATAATACTATCGATGCTTTTTCAATATTACAGGTTTCCAGCCTTAGGCTTTTCAATTTCATTTTTTCATTTTCACTTACAAAATTGTATTATAAAATGAATCGGAATTCAATTATTTACATTAAAATTTTGAAACATCATAGTTTACAAGTTAAAAATAAAAGTTTAAAAACCACAAAATTTTGATTTACAAAATCTGTATATATGTGTATGTGGTTTTCAAACTTTCATTTTTAATTTGTGCGTTATTTATGGTGTCCAAAAGTTACAAAATGTTTTGAAATTCAAAATTTTTTTGGAAAATAATAATGATAGTTTAAAAGGAGTTTTTTAAATTATCACATATTGAACTTATCTTAGTTTAATTTTTATGGTTATGAAAATCATCTTACGTCATCTCATAAAATCATACTTTAAAATGAAATTAAAAATAGCAATAAATGTTCAGGTGTTGTGACAACTATAGGAAATTTTGTTTGGATCACAATTGATTCAGTTCAAAAATCATAATGGCTATAAAAATAATAAATAACAACGATAGAAACAATGACTTGTTTTAAATTCATGTGTGTCACATTATTCATCGTCCTAATTAGGTGGCACTTTTGATGGATAAGGTTCAATTCAGATAATGAATTTAGATCCTTCCAATTTAATGAAGTTATTGGCAACGGTTCTTCATAAGTTAGTACAGGAATAATATTTTTGAATTTTTTTGAATTTTTTGCTGCTTTTCTGGCCCTATTTTTCCCTTTGTTAATTAGTACTACTAGGTGACTATGGTTTTTCAATTGCATTTTAATTAAATGTTGAAAACAGCTTCGCCCCGCCAGATCCTCTTATAACAACACATTCTTGCCAGCCCAAATGGTAAAATTGTATATGTTAAAAATTCTCTTATAACTCTTATAATAAAATAAGGAAATTTCTGCATTCGGACATGCAAATATTTTTTTGAAAGTCAAAAACTATTGATAAAATTCTTCCATTGCTATCTGTTGCGGCCTTTTTATCGTCTTTGCTTTATGTAAACTTTCAGCTAAAGCTGCCTCGTTTCTGTTTAAATTTTGATTTTTGAAAGACGCGCAATTCAATCAATACTTCAGTAATTTTGTTCCTATTTCTGTCACTGCGCTGATGTTTCAGTCACCCACCACATGTTCCCTTTGAGAGTTTTTTTCTCTTAAATAGTGAGACTCGTTCCTTGGAAAGAGGTCTCACTGATTTTACTGTTTTAGATTGATCGTAAATAACCTTTGTGGTACATTTTGCACGCATGTCAGGGGATTTCTTATCATTATCAGTTTTTACAAATATTGTAGCAATCCACTCTGTGTTTATTCCTTCAAATAAAAATAACTTTAACTCATTTTGCACTTTAATTTATTTTTCTTGAAATATATACCCTGTATAAAGCCTTTTATGTGTTCCACTACTTTATTATGAGCTTCCTTAATTTGTTGGGATTTCCATTCTTTAGCATTCACTTTTCTTTTGCGAGTAGGTCAGTTCCGAATTTCCGTTCTTCGCCATGTTCTTGGCAACAATAATTAGGCCCGATGATAAAATATTCGAATCTGTAAAATCGCTATCCAGAATATATTCCGATCCGCTATCTTCAAAATCTTAAATAAAAATTAATGAATATGCGGTTCTTATAATTATACATTTTTAAAAATATTTTTTAAACCATTTTTTTAAATGTTTTAAACTTAAAATGATTTTATAAAATAAACCAATTAAAAAAATAAATTGACTTCTATATATATATAAATTAATTTTGTTTAAGCATTTTAATTATGAATGAATTAAAAATGTCATAGTTACCTTCCTGTAACATTTTTTTGGGGGGCCATTTCTACGATTTAACGCGGTCTGACAGACATTTTAATACGTATACAAATACGCCCGCTTCCAACCAATAGCCTAAACACCATGAAAAATTCTCTCAGACAAATAAAAAATATAGAAGCAAAAATACTAATTTAATTCGAACTAATTTTCTTTTTCCTTTTAAAGTATTCCAATTTGATTTATCTCTCAAATATTTTTTCCGTATTATGTGAAAACGTATGACAAATTGACTTATCATATTCACCATTTTCAGTTTGTTTGTAAAATTTCATAAAACTATAATACTCATCATAAAACTATGACAAATTCATATGGCATAGTTTATGAAATATAGAGTATGACAAATTATTTTATAATTTTCATAACTTTGAAGTTATGGGGCGATACACAAGTGAAATTTTCACAGAAGTTTGGTTGCTATAGTATTTTCAATTAAAATTTAACTATGACAATTTGAGATGTAATACTATTATTTGGGAGCTTCAAAATGTTAAAAGTCGACGATGAAAAATGAAAGTTCTACATAATCTAGCATTAATTGTAAGTATATAAATTGGGCGGCAGAGAACCTTGCCCAAAATACAGAAAAATGTTTGTAAAATATAAATGGTTGTTTTAATGATCTACAGATGCTTTGTAGGAGAAGGGCCGTTCGATCCATTACCGCCCAAATTTAAATAATTTAAATTTAAATTTTTAATTTTTATTTTTTCAATTAGATCTTTATATTAGAGTAACATACACATAATTTATTACCGCGACAATACATTAAAGCAAATCTATATATGCAAACAAAATTAGAACGTCTGTATATTTTGTAGATTTATCAAAATTTTTGGGATACATGTCCGTATTTCAAATAATCCTAATTGTGTTTTTGAATATTCTGTTTGGTATTATTATTTGTAATTTAAATATGAAATTGAATAAAGTAATAAATGTATTTGTCACATATATAGGCATTTGTTTACAGTTAGATAATTTTTTTTTTTTCATATACAGAGATCGATATTCTCATCCAGATAAGAATGAATATTGTAGATTTGATTTATATTTATGTAGTACACTTAATAAAAATAAAAACTTTCATACGCTTTTTATACCTATGTGTACGAGTATAGCCAAATTTTAGGCAAATACAAAAAATAATTTAATTTTTTATATTTCTGTTGCATAAAGGTTATATTTTAAAATAATAATCAAAGAGAACTATGCAACATTGAATGCGACAAATTTGATAGATTCAGTTTATTTTTTTTTTACTGGTGGTCCTATGTTTTAACAATTTTTCAGATGGAACATTTTATTTTTAAATGTATTTTTATAGACTGTGTGATGTTGGTACATGTACATGAATATGTCTATATATATTTGTATACCTAAATAAAGAAATGTGAGAGCAATAAAAATATTTATTATTGAATGTTGTTATGAATAAATTAAAACATTTCATTCCATACCAACAGCCTAAATTAAAATAAAGTCCTAAATTACTTTTTTGCTTAATTAATGGCCAAATCTTTGTTAAAGTGTATCGCAAACACTGATGATGGTTTCTCGTTTTATATCTAAGATGCATCTCTCTTATTTACCAAAAGTACCTATTATATTTGTAATTCTCCTAAATATTCATCCAATTCGATGTTATCACACTAACAAATACCCACACACACATAAAAAACTATCAAACTAAAAATATATAAGTTGAAAATGAAAAACAAAAAACTAAACGAAAATGTCTGATGGACATATATAATCAAGAAAAATGGGGTTGTGAGCATGGGAGCAGTAAATTACAGTAACAAAAAATAAAAGACTAATTGTGATGAATTGCCCTCTACCAAGTTTGTTTTATTATTATTATTTTCATTTTTTTTTTTTGTGTTACTGTTGGTTGTAGATTTTCATTTTCAGTTTTGGTTCTGTTGGTATTTTTGTAGACAATTTCATTTTTTTATGCTTAGTGTACGTACGAGTACTGTTGGAATGAACAGAACAAAAAAAAATATAATTAAAAATATTTATATATTTTAATATGAAAATTTTTAGACAAAATATAAAATAAAACACAAATATGTATGTAGTTTTTTTTAATTCATCCAAATATACAAACATACATACATACGTAAAATACTGTAGATGTTTGGATATGGGAATAGTCAGTTATATATATGGAAATAAGGAAATTTTATAGTTTACGATGAACGATTAACTGTTACATATTTAATTATTTATAAAGTTGAGATTGTGGAAAATTTTAATTATTGCATAACTTTAATATTAATTTTAAATTAATATAAAAAAATCAGTTCTTATTAAATAAAATCAGTTAGTTTCTCAAGTGGGAAATGTATAAATTCTTTTAAAAATTCACAATTAAAATAAAATTAAAGTTCGAATTATACGACAGTATACGAATTTTGATAGTTTTACATAAGCAAAAAATAGTTTCGCCATTTACTAAAATATTAAAAAGAATTGCGTTACAACACTTTGGGGAAATAAAAAGGAAAAATGAAAGGTAGAACATTGGAATAACAATGGAAGACTTATTAAATAGGGAACAAAATAAATTAATATAAAATAATTATTCGTTAGGGATATAGAGAGTTAACCGCACTAACGTCAGGCAGAATTTAACCAACCTTATTATATGCTCAAATGGGCCGCCAGACCAACAATCACGAAACTAACTTAACCACATTCACACAATTATCAAATTTATGTTATTAAGATGAAGTAAAAGATTAAAATTTAGTTATGAAGCTTCTGCTACCCAGATCGATATTTTAATTGCTCGTCCACTGCGTATTTATTCCAATATTTATAAATATTATGTTTAATCCTATTTTGTTACGGTTATGATACTAATAAGCTAAACTAACAAAACTCCTATAAACTGAGAACAGCCCACCGTTGGTTGTTATATTATATCCAAAAAGGAAATTAAAAAAAAAAATAAAAAATACCATAATCGAGAATGTTTTTGCTATGCAATGTTGAACTAATTAATATATTATTATGGGTTTTATTTCTTGGTAATTTTGGTGAAATATCAAATTCTTAGCAAATACTACCAGTCCTGTCCAATTCAAGTGAGTATTTAGGCTAAGTTTGAAAAATAATTACAGCAATAAAGTTTCGGCTGCACAAGTCGGAATTATCAAAAAAAATATAACATAAAACTTGAAAATGAAAAACTCCAAATATGATAAACCAGAAAGAGCAATACAAGTCAAATGGATCTAATTTTATTGTGTGAAATCTTGGAAATGCTGTTTGGTGATAAGTCATCAGTATGAAATAGGGCATTAATCAGCTAAAGGAATACGAGAACTTGTTTCTCTAATGAAAAATTTAGAAGCTGAAAACGAACAACTGAAAACAATAATTAACGAAACTAAGAAAAATTATCAAAAGAAAAATGCTTAGAACTTACCGGTTTGTTTACAACTGATTCTTCCAATGTTGATGATACCGTTGTGAAATTATTTAACAACGGGCTCGGTATTTCTTCATTTACAACTCGTGACATCGACTATTGCTTTATAAAAAAAAAAAAAATCATTTTCAATTGGTAATTCTAAATCTCAGAAGGATGTAGTGTTTGTAAGGCTTTTATCAAGAAAAACAAAGGATTTTGTTATGGAGACGAAATACAAGGAAAAACTAAAACTAAACACAACCTTATTTGGTGCTGATGTTCCAGATGCAACTCAAATTTTCATTAACGAATGTTTAACATACAAGAAAAGGCAGTTACTTATGGCAGCTAAAAAGGCTAAAATTGATCGCAGTTATAAGTACCATTGGATTAAGAATTCTACGATACGTATGAGGAAGGAGAATGGTGGACAGTGTTGTGCACGTAAATTACATTGCGTAATTTACACTATTATTTACGTGTAAATATTTGTATTTTTTACCTGAAATTTTTTACGTTACAAAGTAAAAAATTGTAAATAATTAACGACATCTGTGCGAAATGTGACATTTAAATGAATAGAGCAGAATTAAATGTTTTATGTCTATATTACAACCATTTAACAGCTCTATCTATTAAAATTAATTTGAATGTAGATTGTACTATTTGTTTTAAATAAAATGTTTAAAATATGCTGACCAAACGCATTTTCTTTAACAAAAAAAACGGAATAATTTATTCTGTTTTTTAAGTATTAAAATTGTATCTATTCGAAAATGTTATTAAAAAAATAATTTCTCTATTTACATACATGGCTTAAATAATTATAATTTATTCTGCGCCATCTCACACGTAGGTATCATACTATTTGATTTATAAAATTTGACTGTGTATGTTTTACTTTTAACTTTCACCACCGAAATTATGTTAGATTGTCAAAAAAATTTATTTTGTAAAATATTAAAACTATCTATCTATAGCATTCACAGTTGATATTAATTACGGCAACTACTCCAAGTCCAAGCGAGCTTGCCAGAAGCAATCGATTCCTAATGCTTATAAATATATAGCCACCATTTTGCAATTGGTATTCTAACAGCTACGTTCTCGAAAACGATAAGTAATTTATTTGGATCACGCATCATTCTTTATCATGGCTCAACTTTGTTACAATAATATCATGGCAGGGGCAGCGAAATGCATTCATAACTGTGGAAACCAGTTGGTTTTTGGTACGGTTCTTTGAAAGCAATCGCACAAATTAATTCGGTGACAAATAGCGTGTACCGAATTTCAATATTATAACGTATCCCGTTCCGATTATACGGCTGGCTATATATTCCCGTAGTATTTAGTATGAGAAAATAAACTTTTTCTCAACAACTTCCCGTGTTTGTAGAAGAAACGTTTATTCTCTCATACTAAACACTACGAGAATATATAGACAGCCGTATAATCGGAACGGGATACGTTATAATATTGAAATTCAGTACACGCTATTTGTGGGCCAATATAAAGTTGCATACTAAATTTTACTTCAATCGGTTAACAAACACGGAAAGTTGTAAAAGAAACGTTTATTCTCTCATACTAAACACTACGGGAATATATAGACAGCAGTTTAATCGGAACGGGATACGTTATAATATTGAAATTTGGTACACGCTATTTGTGGGCCAATATAAACTTGCATACTAAGTTTTACTTCAATCGGTTAAGAAACACGGGAAGTTGTAGAAGAAACGTTTATTCTCTCATACTTAACACTACGGGAATATATAGACAGCCGTTTAATCGTATACGTTATAATATTGAAATTTGGTACACGCTATTTGTGGGCCAATATAAAGTTGCATACTAAATTTCATTTTAATCGGTTAAGAAATACGGGAAGTTGTAGAAGAAACGTTTATTTTCTTATACTAGGTACTACGGGAATATATAGACAGCCGTATAATCGGAACGGGATACGTTATAATATTGAAATTCGGTACACGCTATTTGTGGACCAATATTAACCTGCATACTAAATTTCACATCAATCGTTTAAGTAACACGTTAAGTTGTAGAAGAAACGTTTATTTTCTCATACTAAACACTACGGGAATATATAGACAGCCGTATAATCGGAACGGGATATGTTTTAATATTGAAATTCGATACACGCTATTTGTGGGCCAATATTAACTTGCAAACTAAATTTCACTTCAATCGGTTAAGAAACACGGGAAGTTGTAGAAGAAACGTTTATTTTCTTATACTAAACACTACGGGAATATATAGACAGCCGACATACGATTAATGCACAGAAACCCTTATTGTTACAACTGATGGATGGGCCGCAATCCGACTCCTAAAAAAGATAAATAAAACACAAAGAATTAATTCTTAATTTAATACTCCACATAACTTATACTTATCTAAAATCAACAGCTGATCTTGCGACCTTCAATCAACTTATGTAATAAAAGGTTAACAGCACCTTTACAGCGATAATACTAGCATCCGTGAATTTGCTAGAATATAATAATTCCCAACCAGGTTCATTCTCGTATTTTTCACTAATTTTTAAATAAACAAACTAATTAACTAATAAACAAACACTGCGTTTCATTAAATTTTTGTTTATTGTTGTGACATTTAATTTCGAAAATTTTTTGCCATATTGTTTATACATCCAGGTGTGTATTTAAAATATTAAGGGTTAATTATTGAGAAATAATGTTAATATTTTTTATAAATAGGTAATAAAACGTGATAGAATTAAAACTAATTAACTATTGTTAATATTTTAAAAACATTTTTTAAGTATTATGTAAGTTTTATGTTAAAACATTCATTTTTGAATAATTTTCGACATTCTATTTATTTGAGTACGGTTCTATACAACTTGTGTCTCATTAGAGGCAGAGGAGTATATAAAAGGAGCGAGTGGTCTTATTAAAAACTTCTACAATTTCATATTGCTTGATTTGGTATTAAAATTTTCTGATGCTAAATCCAGGTACTTTAAGTCAGTGGGCCAAATCAAGTAAAAATGCACGAAGCAATTGCAATCGTACAATTGTACAAGATCGTTATGTCATGCGGCCAACATAATATAATGCCCGTATTTCTGTGAAATAATTTACATTATCCGAAATACTTTTGAGCAGAAGCGGGCGAATTTCTGTCAATATACACAAAAATTGCGGCGGGTTTAGTAAACAGCAATTGCAATCCTAAAAATATTATTTGATTTATTTGCTAAAACTAACCACAGATGGCATTGCGATAAATTCTAGCGTGAATATATACCTACCTACTACAAAAATTATTATCTGGTAAAGCATAATTAACTAATCAAATCATTAATCAATGATTTTATGTGCATATTTCTATTAAAGGAATCTTATTTTTGATTTGAAAAATGATAAAAATGGAATTGTACACGAATATGCCCAACAGTGGTGAAATTAGTTTAATCAATGTGACTGATTATTCATGTTGGTTTGTTGAACATATGCAATATTCATTATGATAATTTAATTAATTAATAATTATAAATTTTGCAATGTTATTTTATTTTGATTA
The DNA here is from genome assembly GCA_958295665.1 of Tipula vernalis. Taxonomy (NCBI): domain Eukaryota; kingdom Metazoa; phylum Arthropoda; class Insecta; order Diptera; family Tipulidae; genus Tipula; species Tipula vernalis. The sequence continues at coordinate 432,464,370 of OY282558.1, forward strand.
AATGATGATTGATTATTTTATTTTTTGTTAAAATCTATTGAAAATTTTTAGAGTGGTTTGAGTATTTGAGTGGTACTAGTATTTCTTAATTCTTTTAAATGGCATCACTTTTAATATTTTTTACATTAATTACAATTTTTACCGTATTTTACAATTTTTTACGTAATGTATGTAAAAAAATATTTTTTACGCGTAATTGCACAACACTGATGGTGAACCAATCAAGCTGGTTAATACAATGGAGGACCTAAACAAACTCTAATTGGAAGATTTATTTTTTATTAACTGTTATTTATGAGTAACTGATTTAACGAATCTTTAGGTACTAACTTTTCTTTATCTTCCCATCCTTCCATGACTTCTCATTCTAAAAGTCACAATTTTTGTGTCATGCACCAAAATACTATATACCTATGCGTAAAAATTATGATTGTTTAGTTTGCCATCTGCAATCTTTTTGTGTGATGCATAAATTAATTGCTTTGTCTGAAATTTGGATAAATGATAATGAGGTTGATAGTTATGTAAGACCAGGCTATCTTAATGGTAGATATGTATTTGAATCCTTTATAATTACAATAGTATGTGCCTATAGGTTGCAATCTTTTAATAATGATGCTTTTTTGATTAAATTTGGCCCTTTTATGTGTAGACCTAAATCCAAAAATCTTTTAGTCGTTGGTGATCTAACTTAACCATAAAGACAAAGAAATACCAACTTTGCAAGAAATTTCTATGTTTCTATGTTTCTATAGTCAAAATTCCAATCTGAAGAAGTACTATTATAAGTATTCGAGTGAATTGAATAAACAAATTCTAAACGCAAAACCGAAATAGTATTTTAACAAATTTCAAAGGACGGGAGGCAATTGTAAAAATCAGTGGGAATTGGCAAATGAAATACTGAACAAAGGGACGCAATCTCTGAAATATTTGATGAATCGGGTACACAAATTCCTTCACATATTGATATTGCTTTTGGAGAGGATTTCAAGTTAGTGTGATAAATTTGCTGAACTTAAAGCTTCAATTCGAGCTAATTCACGTAATGTTATAAATCTGAAAGATGACAACACAGCTGTTCAAAATTAATTACCAACAGTTACTAGCAGATGTAACTTTTTGGAGAAATGTATCAATTCATCTAGTTCCTTAATTTATGGTGTTGCATCGGTGAATAATGAAAATCTGTTCAATGTTCTGCAAGTTATCTGCCATGCAATTAAATTCAATCTTGATGGGAATGTTATTAGTGCTATATATCGTGAAAAATCAAAATCTAAAATTAAAGCGATTGTTGTTGACTGGAGTAGCAGGATTTTTAAACAGCAATTTAAAATATTATCAATGCAAAGTAAAGACATCTTTAAAAAGTTTAAGCTCTTTGAGCAAGATTGTAAGATAATTATTACGGATTATAAATATAAGCGCTCGCTACTAAATGAAATCAGGAAAGTATTGCTTGCTGAGCCGCTTAACTCTAAATTTGTTTGGGCTTCTGATGGTGCATTTTAGCTAAGAAGGATCAAACCAGTAAAACATTTGAAATTACCTCTGCAGCAGATTTAACGGATTTAGATAAGTTTAAGATTAATTGTAATTGATTTTTTGTCTTGATTTAATTTTTTCTTTTTTTTTTTGTAATTTTAGTATCATTATTGTGTACTATGAATATCTACTACCAAAATTGCCGTGGATTGAAAACTAAATTATAATATTTTAAGAAGCATGTGAAGTTATCCCAGTTTCTTATCCCAGAAAAAATTAAAATGTTCATCAGGTAACACTATCCCATCCCATCCCAGTTTTTTCTCATATAGTAAGAAATTTAATTGTATTATATTTTTGTTTATAATGATTCTTATATTCTAACTGTACAACAGTAAAAAATAACACTAATAGGTATCCCAGCACCAGCCGTACATTGTAATTTGCACAATCGGCCAGCTTCCAAATGGTTCCATATAAATTCATTATAATTTTAAATATTTTAGAGCCTATCTCCTAAAATCTTAGAGGGCCGGAAATGATTATTTATGTTTTGAGTTGGCAATGATATGGGTCAACTCTGATAAACATCAGAGCACCAGCCGTTCATTGTAATTTGCACAATCGGCCAGCTTCCAAATGGTTCCATATAAATTCATTATAATTTTAAATATTTTAGAGTCAATCTCCTAAGATCTTAGAGGGCCGGACATGATTCTTTATGTTTTGAGTTGGCAATGATATGGGTCAACTCTGATAAACATAAGAGCACCAGCCGTTTATTGTAATTTGCACAATCGGCCAGCTTCCAAATGGTTCCATATAAATTCATTATAATTTTAAATATTTTAGAGTCAATCTCCTAAGATCCTAGAGGGCCGGACATAATTCTTTATGTTTTGAGTTGGCAATGATATGGGTCAACTCTGATAAACATAAGAGCACCAGCCGTTCATTGTAATTTGCACAATCGGCCAGCTTCCAAATGGTTCCATATAAATTATTATTATTATTATTATTATTATTACTATCTTTATTTCAATAAAATAAATACAAAATTAAAATCTAATTGAAACAACATTATAAAATATGAAATAAAGTACAGCTCCTATAGACATTATGTCTGTAGTGGAGCAATTTAAAACAAATTTTAATTAAAACTTATATAATATTCTTTGTTTACATAATTAACAATAATCTTCAACAAAATACAAGCTCAGTTATTAAAATAGATATATTTAACTACACGACGGCACATTAGAACATAATGTAATTTAACATTTATACTAAAAATATTGCTCGATATCATCGATGTCAAGTAACCAAGTCCGAATTTCCCTGTTAAATTTATGCTTCTGCGCAGATGGAAGCATTTTCACATTTTTAGGTAAAAGATGGAACCAAAAAGGTGCCATATATAAATAAAATCTTCTAAACCTTTCACTATTACAACGAAGACCGACAAAATTGTTTGGATTTCTCATATTATACACTTGGTATATTCGACTATGATAACTATTGCTACGAACAAAAAACATTTTCAATACTTTAAAAACATACAAATACCTTAGAGGCAACAAGTTTAACTCGCGAAAAAGCGGAATAGTGGGTGTATTCCTTGGACAAGCATAAATTAATTTGATAATTCTTTTTTGCGCTACAAAAAGATCTGCAATATTAGCAAAGTAAATTCCACCCCAACTAGTTATACCATACATTAAGATAGATTCAACAAGAGCATGATATAACCTTCTTAAAATAAAAGAAGGGCACAAAGGTCGAAGATTATAAAATTTATGCACTGCAGTAATAACAGTTTTCCTGATATTTGTTAGGTGGGAGGTCCAATTTAGCTGCGAGTCAATTGTTACACCTAAGTATTTAAACTCATTTATGCAGGGCAAATCAAAACATTGCCCAAAACATGGATTCTTATCACACGGGTATACGTGATACTTGAAAAAGTTTTGATCAACTGTTATGTCGGGCCGTCTAAAATGCATAATTCTAGATTTTTCACTAGCAACAAGTCGGTGATAAAAAAACCATTTACTTAGAGTGCATAAATCAAAATTGATAAACCGTTGAATATCAACGTAATAATTAGACGCATATGTCAAAGCCAAATCATCTGCAAACGCTGTAGCACACCCTCTAAGATTAATTTCAAAGATAGAATTGAAATAAATTAAAAACAATAAGGGTCCCAAAACTGAGCCCTGAGGAACACCACATTTTAGAAGACCTGGAGGACTATTCACGTTATTAATTTTTACAATTTGACTACGCTTACGAAGGTAACTTATAAACCAATCTAATAATTTGCCTCTAACACCAATACTTGACAATTTCATTATGAGTATGTCATGGTTAACAGTATCAAATGCTTTTGAAATGTCCAAAAATACTGCTGAGCATTTCTGAGAGTTGTTGATTGCTAAATAAATATTGCTCAGAAAATTTAAAAGAGCTTCTTCCGTAGATTTTCCTTCTATGAATCCAAATTGGTGATCACTAAAAAATTTTATTTTACCAAGGTAAGAGACTAATCGTCGTTTAATTAATTTCTCAAATAATTTTGAAAAAGTACTCAATAGTGAGATCGGTCGGTAATTGTTTAATTGCAGAGCATCACCCTTTTTAAAAACTGGAATAACAACAGCTATTTTTAAGGCGTCTGGAAAAATTCCGCTCTTTAGACTTAAATTAAATAAAAATTTAAATACATCAACCAAATACCAGGCACAATTTTTAACAATGATATTATCTACTCCATCAAATCCTTTAGAATGTTTGTTTTTTAACTTCTGAATTTCAGAAATAATCTCCAAAGAATTAATTTCATCGAAATAACAAGAAGTACAGTAACTATCACGGTTTCCAAAAATAAATTGTTTTTGCTCTCCACTGTTAGTACTATTAGGAAAAATATTGGAAGTCATGTCGGATGAAACAGTTATAAAAAATTTATTAAATTCATTACATATATTCTGATCATCAGTAAGAAGAACGTTTGATTGATATTCATAAATTTGTGTTATTTGGTTTTTGTTTTGGGACGTATTTCTACCCAAAATATCATCAATTTCCTTCCACATAAGCTTAGGATTATTCCCTATTAAACCAAATTTATCTTTGTAATATACTCTTTTGACCCGTTTAACAGTCATATTTACATGCTTAGAGAGTTTTCTTACATAATTTTCTAACCGAGTGTTATTTGGATACCTTCTTAATTTTTTAGAAATTTTTTTAAGTTTATTAATTTTACACAAAAGATAATAATTCATCCAGGGCTTTAACTTCTTGCTAATGCGATAAGTAATTATTTCTTTGGAAAGTTCAATATGGGAAATTAATTTATTTAAGAAAATATCGAATGCTGTATTACAATTTTTTTCATGGTAAACAAGATCCCAGTTTTCAACTAGAAGACGATCTCTAAGTTTGTCATAATTAACTTTTGAACTCTTTCCACTATAACATATCACAGGTCTATTCGATTCTACCCAAATATTGAGAGTAATTAAATTATGATCGGAAAAATGTATTGGTAAATTATCAATACTAAAAGTATATGTACTACTGGATTTAACAAAAACATGGTCTAAACATGATAGATTCCTGGTTGGATTGTTAGATACACTGAGGAATCCATATGATGCAAGCATTGCTTGGTAGTTAAAACAGCTTACGTTATTCAATAGATTTATATTAATATCACCTAAGATCACTATGTTATTATTGTTAATAGTACCCAGCAAATTATCTAAATCATTGCAAAAATCATTAAGATCACTATTACAAAAACGGTAAAAACACAGAAAAATCCAAAGATTTTTACCTAGTTGAATGTCTAATCTAAGAAAATCAGTTGAAATCCAATTACAAGTACAGCATGATATAACTGTTAGATTTTTATGTATAAAGACACCAACTCCACCGGCGCGGTAATTATCGTTACAGCAAGCTTTAAAGCTGTAATTAGGCAAATTGAATTCTGTTGTTTCGTTCGAATAAATCCAAATTTCAGAAACAAAAATCAAATCAGGTAGAGTATTCAGACTGGCTACAAACGTACTAAACTTATCAAAATTTGCTCTTAAACTTCTAATATTTTGGTGCAGTATGCTATATTTACTACTCATAAAAAATGCAAATCAAAAATAACTTACAAACAATGATAAAAATAAATTGAGCAAAAATATAATATAGAGCAATAATCATAAAATATCGCGTTGAATTTAAAATTCGCTTAATGATAAGAAAAGATATGTTTACGTAAAAATTTAAAATATTAGAAAAAACAAAAAACGAGTAAAACGACCAAAAATAACTTACATCGTGCTTTACATTCATAGTATTAATATTCAATAGTGCCAACGTAAAAGAAATTAAACACAAAAAAATTTGACTAATTAAATCTGTTAAGGAAATGTAAATAGACAAAGCAATTGATAGTGGCGATGAAATCAACATAAAATAAAATAAAATAAAATAAAATAAAATAAAATAAAAACACAAGAAAAAATAAAAACTGAGCTAGTACAGGTAAATAAATCACAATACTTAACAATCTATAAATTTCCAGGTTCCCAGATAGTTCAATCAGATGTATTGCCTTCAATTTTCTTGTGAATGTTTTTAATCCGAAAAATATCGTTGACCGAAGCAATTCGATGAACATCAGACCCTGCAGATTTCCGTAAATATATTTGTCCAGCTTTGCACCATAAATAATTATACTTATATAATGTTTTTATATTTTTAGCCTCACGGTATAAATTTGACTGGAACGCTGTTAAGTGATGCATAATGTAGATACGCTGGACTGGATGGTTTACTGGTAGAAATACATCCAAATCTTGAGTAGACAGTGATTTGTGTTTTCGCATTTGCATTAAAATATTGTTTTTAAGTTCAGTTGAGTTTAGTTTCACAATAAAGAAATCTCTTAACAATGGCTTGAAGTGGTTTTTATTTGTAGCAGCGTTGACAGTAATTTTTTTATCGATCTTCTCAACTGAGACTATTTGATCACCATTTATGTTCACCCCTATTTTTTTGATAACACAAGTTATTAAACTACGAATGTCTTCATGGTTAGATGGTAAGCCACTGATAATAATGTTGGATACATTTTGCTGTTGATTTGGTTTATCAATTTCAGCTTCCAAATGACGTAATTTGTTGTCTTGCACAAGCAATTTTTCCTCCAAAACACAAACATTCGACTTGATTTCCTCATATTCAAATTTTAACGATGTAACAATGGTTTTTAAATCTTCAAGTGCTGATAGCTTACTTTCCATGCGTTTAAGCTGGGTCATAACATCGGATAAACTAACGTTCATATTTGCCGAGTCCGACGCAACCTGATCATCATCCATAATTGATTGGTTTGACGTTGCACGACAGTCTTCACATAACCAATTCACAGATCGATTCTTGATGCCTTGTAGAAGATCATCAGATATGCGAGCGCATTTGATATGGAATGGTTTCATACAAGGTCCACCACATTTGACACCAGGAAATCTTCCCTTAGTAATATTGGAAGAGCAAGTGTTACATGTTTCAGACATAGTACAAATACAGTTTAAAAATTATCTGTGGTAAGTGTACACAGCAATAAAAATAAACCAAAAATGATTTCCGAAATTGAATTAAATAATAAACAGTATGTACAGTATAACGGATTTGAAAGAAACAAATTGTATATACCAATAACGTTTTCACAAAATGAATGAAATCATAAACAGTTGCACTAAAACGGATTTTATTGTAACACAAGAAATAATTCCAATATTTAAATGATTGATTAATTAATTGAATTATTACGATAATTTTATTAATTTAGAGTTCTAATATTTATATGGTTATTATGATTAAAAATGTATTTAATTGGAACTATTATATTTTGATTTATATATTTTTCACTGCACAATTATTTTTTTAGGTGTTGCTCGTTCAAAAGTAGAGTTTCGAATTCATTATAATTTGAAATATTTTAGAGTCAATCTCCTAAGATCTTAGAGGGCCAGACATGATTCTTTATGTTTTGAGTTGGCAATGATATGGGTCAACTCTGATTAACATAAGAGCACCAGCCGTTCATTGTAATTTGCACAATCGGAAAGCTTCCAAATGGTTCCATATAAATTCATTATAATTTTAAATATTTTAGAGTCAATCTCCTAAGATCTTAGAGGGCCGGACATGATTCTTTATGTTTTGAGTTGGCAATGATATGGGTCAACTCTGATAAACATAAGAGCACCAGCCGTTCATTGTAATTTGCACAATCGGCCAGCTTCCAAATGGTTCCATATAAATTCATTATAATTTTAAATATTTTAGAGTCAATCTCCTAAGATCCTAGAGGGCCGGACATAATTCTTTATGTTTTGAGTTGGCAATGATATGGGTCAACTCTGATAAACATAAGAGCACCAGCCGTTCATTGTAATTTGCACAATCGGCCAGCTTCCAAATGGTTCCATATAAATTCATTATAATTTTAAATATTTTAGAGTCAATCTTTTAAGATCCTAGAGGGCCGGACATAATTCTTTATGTTTTGAGTTGGCAATGATATGGGTCAACTTTGATAAACATAAGAGCACCAGCCGTTCATTGTAATTTGCACAATCGGCCAACTTCCAAATGGTTCCATATAAATTCATTATAATTTTAAATATTTTAGAGTCTATCTCCTAAGATCTTAGAGGGCCGAAAATGGTTCTTCCTATCATTGCAAATATAAAACATAAAAAATGATGTCCGGCCTCTCTAAGATCTTAGGAGATAGACTCTAAAATATTTAAAATTATAATGAATTTATATGGAACCATTTGGAAGTTGGCCGATTGTGCAAATTACAATGTACGGCTGGTGCTGGGATACCTATTAGTGTTATTTCTTACTGTTATCTACTTAGAATATAAAGAATCATTATAAACAAAAATATAATATAATTAAATTTCTTAGTATATGAGAAAAAACTGGGATGGGATGAAAAAAAATTAAATTTCATACTATTTTTTTCCTTTTATTTCATATACGTATAGACAAAAACTGGGATGGGATGGGATAGTGTTACCTGATGTACATTTTAATTTTTTCTAGGATGAAAAACTGGGATAACTTAACATGCTTATTTTAAGCTAAATGCTTTGCAGCATAACCACGATCTAATATGTTTAATTGAAACCTGGTTTAATGACTGCATTAATAATTAAGAATTCATTGATGATATGTATTATGTAATTCGTAAAGATAGAAACCTTAGTATATCTAATAAGATTGATGGTGGTGGTGTTCCATTCTATTGAAAAAATCTATAATGGCCTCTGAGCTTGATGCGATTGAAGATATTTTTGATGACATGTGGATAAAAGTTAAAACATTTGATGGTAAATTTCTGATAATTTGTCTAGTTTATTTCCTAGGCTACTGTAAGTTAGAACAATATGAAGCATTTTGTAATAAGCTTTCTAACTTGATAACAGATTCTCCTGTTGACTGTCAATTTTTAGTCCTTGGGGGACCTATTTTAACGTGCCTAATATACCTTGGAGTACTGATTGTGATGCTATCTTTCCAGTGCCTTCCTTTGGTCAGATAGTTAATCAATGACTGGAAACAATGATATTCAACATAATCATGTCATAAATTTTAATGATAGAATCGTTGACCTTGTCTTGTCTAACCTTGATCGTATTATTGTTAATATATATCAAAGTCGTCACTCACTGTCAAGAATAGTTGAGTACCATCCCTCTTTCATTGTTAGATATGAAAAGTGTTTATTGAAGAGTTTGCCCTACCAACAATTACCTAAGTCTAATTATAAAATACTTAACTATAACGCTATCCGAAGTGATTTGGAACTGGTTGACTGGAACCACCTGTTTTCAAATAGTAGTGTTGATCTAGCTGTTTATAGTTATATCAGGCCTACTAATCAGCTTAAGGTACGTGCTAAATTTCCAGTGTGGACTCAAATAAATTAATTAAGTTAGTTAAGTTAAAGCAACACTATCACAATGGGTATCGTAAATTTAAGTTTCCCAATGGCTAAGCGATATTTTCCAAACTGCGTAAGAATGCAAAATTGGAAATCCCTAAATTTTATTTTAACTACACAAAGTATAACGAAAGTCACATAAAGAAAGATCCGAAGTTAATTTTGATCAATTCTCAGGCTCTTACAAATAAATCACTATACCCATCATGTATGAAACTAGGTGATGTTGAATCTACTAGTCCACTTCAAATTTGTAATTTATTTGCTGATCATTTTGAATCGGTGTATGACTCAACTGATCATTTTTGTGATGTTATTTATAACAATTATACTTTAAATAATTCTGTTGATTTAATGTCCGAGCAAGATGTATTCAAAGTTCTATCAACATTGAATACGAAGAAAGGTGTTGGCTCAGATAATATCTCTAATTATTTTATTTACCAACTCAAATCTCAGCTAACCAAACCGTTAACTATGTTATTTAACTTATCGTTAAAAAATGGTGTATTTTCCTATCAGTGGAAGAAAGTTTATTTAGTTCCAGTTTTCAAAAAACTTGATGCCAGTAATATAAAAATTATAGGCCCATCTCAATTTTAAATAGCTTTAGCAACATTTTTGAGAAACTAATATATGCAATAATCTTCAATGAAGTTAAACATATAATTAAAACATCCCAACATGGTTTTTTTCCTAAACGTTCCACAACCACCAATTTGATTGATTTCTCTAATTGTATTTTTAGCAGTGTCGATATGGGTGAGCAAGTTGACTGTGTTTATACTGTCTTTGAGAAAGGATCTGATAAGATATCCCATAATATTTTATTAGATAAATGTGTTAAAATGGGGCTCTCTGAGCAAATTTTGAAATGGCTGGGGTCATACCTCTCTGAACGTGTACATCAAGTTAAATATAATTTTTTTGTATCAAGGGAAATTGTGGCTAAATTTGGCGTACCTCAGGGTTTCACACTTGGTCCCCTTTTATTTCTATTATTTATTAATGATTTGCCCAATATTTTGTCGTGTCAGTATTTATTATATGCTGATGATTTAAAATTTTTCACGCCTATCATTACTTCAACAGCATGCTCTAGGCTTCAGTTAGACTTAGATAAGCTTTTGACTTGGTCCAATCTTAACAATTTAAAACTCAATATAACGAAATGTGTTTTGATTTCATTTACGAGGAAAATTAACCAAATTCACTTTCCCTATAATATTAATGGTGTCAAATTGGATAGGGTTCATGAGGTCTCTGATTTAGTTGTTTTATTTGATTCAAATCTCAAGTTTGATATGCATATATCTGTCACTTGTGCTAAAGCACTTAAGTTGCTTGGCTTTATCTTTCGACGAGGGAAAGAGTTTCGTGATCCTTATGTTTTTATCACATTATATAAAAGTTTAGTTTGTAGTTCTTTGGAATACTGTAGTCAGATTTGGTATCCCTATTATGAAACTTACAAAGCCCAAATTGAGAGGGTGCAGAGAAAATTTACCATTTTTTTAATGTGCAAGTGTATACCGTTTAGTAGTCGTATTAGTTACAGTCAGGCTTAAAATTTTTGAATTACAGTCGCTTGATTCCAGAAGATTGCTGTTTGATAAAATATTTCTTTATAAATTAATTAATAACCTGTGTGAGGCATCTTCATTATCTTGTCTTAATTTTTATGGACCATTTCGCTGAGTTAGAAATGTAATGTTGTTTCTTCCTTTCTTCTCAAGAACTAATCTTGCAATTTAATTCAGCTTTAAAAAACGAATGTCACAGAATTAAACCGCATGAAAATAATTAAATTTTCTCGGCAGAGTTATTTCAGTAAGCTTTATTGTAGTAATCGATCGTATACAAATAGATAAGATAAATAGAAATGCCGGTGTTTACAAAAAATCATCGATGAGCTAGACGTAACAATCACCATCACGAAGGTACATTATCTGTGGTAATTGTTTACTTGTAATATTTTTATTTACAAGATATTTTTGTCTTAAAAATTCATTTTGTTGCATTATCGCTATAACTACGCAAGATAATTTAATTAAATCTTGTAGTTCAACAAAATTTAATAAGCCCACCAGCCGCTTGGTACATCATGATTTATGGCTGCAGTTTTGATTTAGTTAGATTATTTTTCAAATTTTACAAGAGACAGTATCAGTGAAACGGGCCACGCTAATGGATAATTATTTTGATAAATAACGCCTCAATAGTGTCGTAATATACCGTTTCGTGAAGTGGAGTATAAACTGTTTTAATCATTTATAAAAATATCTTGACAGTCGAATGGACAGTGGAATGTGACTGTAGCGTCGTTCTCCGCTACAATGTATCAACTACATACATTGGCGTTTGAGCTTACCCAATCACGAACGACGAAGACACACAACACGAAACAAAATAGAATTAAATTAATCAGTCTCGTCTCAGATTTGGTGGTAGACACACCCGCGCTCTGTTCAGCGTGTTAAAAACGCGCTTTAATTGTGGTGTAAATAAATAATTGTTCAAAAATAATAAATAAATGGTGGTGTTTAATAAATTATTATAATAGTCTATAGAAATTAAATTAATTAATTTATAAAACCAAATGAAGTATTTTAAAAATTTTAACCAACGCTAAATAAAATTATTCGGATATTTAATTACAAATCTAGCATATTACCAAATAAATAAATAACTTGGCTCATTTAATATGTTTTCTGAGTAAATAATATTGACGTTATTACACTAAATTATATGCGACAAAAAATCCTATAGGATCACTTCTAAATATGAGCACAATCGTATTTAAAATAATATTCGATCAACAGTGGAATAGCTAACCAACGTGTATTATAAATTGTATATGATACATTAATGAACTGATTAAATATTAACTAATCAAATTAATTTCTTTTATGGGGACCTACATTGAAACGAATTTGGCCATTAATGATCTAATTGAATTAGCTGGTGTGGAGTCATCAAGCTTATTACCACTATCTCCAAAACAAAAATAATTCTGAAATAAAAATGTAAGAACAAAGCTTATCGTAAAGAATTTATCTGGTATATGTATTTATTTAAATATTAGGTAAGTTTTTTTTTTGTGTGACCCAATCCCAATTTAGATTTAATTTTGTACGACTTAAAAAACAATTTGAATCAAGTTTCTTTCCAATTGAAAAAAAAAAAATAACCGCTTTATAGCAGAATATTCTAAAATTAAATTTTCCTGTTCCAGCGGCCCTATTCTCGAATTCCACATCCATTTGGCACATGTGGACATCTGTTAAAATTCATAAAAACGGTCGAAAATTTAAATCGCTGTATTCTTGAATTTGCTATGGAATTTTTTTGGTACTCAGGGAATATTTTCGAATGGGTATAAGTAGGTGAAAAAATTCTCCATATACGAAAACGTCAATAATTATATAGATTTTAACAGATGTCAACATGTGGAAAATGAAAAAGGATTTTTGAAGGGTGTGTGGAAAGGGGGCATTTAAGTTTGAAATATACAGGAAAATTGAGGGTTGATTTTAAAATTAAGTTGGAAATCTCCATTTTCCAGAATTACTATAAATATCCCTAAATGCTAATCGGAAATGATAATAACGACCGTAGAAAACAGTTACTGTAGTAGAAAAAAGGAAAAAGAGCCCGGTGGTATTAATTAGAATTGGCATCAATTCACTTCACCGTAATTGATGAAAATTAAATCCAAATCAAATTGAATCACGCAAAATTACCTATCCTTAAATACATTATTTTATTAAATTTTTGGTATTAAGATGCATAATACTCACTCGGTCTTCTCTTCATATACTGTAAATGTTATTAACTAGAAAAAGCTGATTCGGCCTTTATCAAAATATTTATTAAATATAATTTCCTTCCTTTTGCAGGAAATTTTTAAAAATGTATCCATAATCATACAACATTTTATAAGACAAGTGAGTGCGAAATTGGGGATCGCTTTTATTTGATTGATAATTTCGCTGTAAAACATTTTCATTAAAATTATTGTACAAATGTACCGCTGAAGCATTTAAAACCTAAACTATTTATATCGTTTTAGATACTGCACGAAATTTTTGACTTGTTATTAGAGATACAACGTGATTTTAACCGATACCGGTCAAACTATTCTAATAAATTTTAATAGATAACATTTTTATTCAAAAAACATATTTTTATGAAGGTAAAGGAATTTGCATGAGGGGAATTCATGTTAAATTATACTTTTATTTCCCAAAGAGGCATAGTTGATAAAAATAAAATTTTCGAGAACAACGTGATTTCTCATTAGACCTCTATTGCACGTTTATTTTCAAAGACGGCTAAAACAAAAACCCAAAGCGCAGCTGTATACGATAGCAATATTAAGAAACAAAAAATTCCTAATCTTAAAACCATTTACCTCGTATTGAATTTGTAACTTACGATTTATTCTACAGTTCAAAAAAGATACCCAGGAAATTTTTCAATTCCTCTAATACAATAGAATACGATTACACAGAATACACGGTTACAGAAGCAGCAAACTTTTTCGTGGGCAATATCATATTTGTCAGTGTGCTAATTTCTTTTTAGGAAATCAATTCATCGATGCTCCGGCAAAAAAATACTAAAAGAATTTTACCAGCAGAGAAATACGATCATCGGGAATTATTACGGTAACTTTAATTTTATCCTCATTTTTCCAGATTCAAAAAATGTTGTTGCTTGCCATCTCTTGAATGGATTGTTCAGGCCGACTACTAATATCATTTCAGAATCACAAAACACGTTTATGACTTTCGCTAAATCGGCAGAAGAATGTGAAAGCATAATTCAAAATAAAAAGTAGACTGCCGCTTCGCAAAAACGAACGGTTTAATCTTTTATATTTGTAATAGGCACAAAGGAATTGGCACCTGCTCCCAGCGAACATTCATTGTTTGTCGTTACCGTCATGGTTTTTATTATACTGGGCTTTGTTCTTTGTGGGTTTAATCGTCGTGGGTTGTAATCATCATAAGGTTAAATCGTCGTGGGTTTTAACGTGTTACATATTCGCACTTTAATCCGTGATATTTTCATCATTCCCCCATCACCGTGGTCACCTTCACTATCGTCATCACTGTCATATTCGGGATAATTATCGCACCGTGGTTTCATGTGATTGGCGCTCGTAGTCGTCTTATATGGTCCGCTGTGGTAGCTAATTTTCTCTACTTGGTACCGCTCATATAGGCTCACTTTAACAGTTTTGTAAGGCCCAAGAAACTTTGGTGTAATTTCAATCCCGATCCAAACTGTGTTCTTTTTACTGGCACAATGTCTCCAATCTCGTACTTGATCGCTTTCTTTCGACGTACATTGTAGGTACGTTTGTTCTCCTCTTATACCTCTTGAATTTTTTTTTTTGACTGCATTCTCGTCTGTTCACGTTCCACCAAAAAATCGTTCATAATTTCTGCCTCGATAACTTCTACAATTTGTCGATCTTCCGGGTTTCTTATTTTTACCCCAAACTTGAACTCAAACGGGTAGTGGCAATGCTTCTTTGCCAAGTCGCATTTAAGAATATCTGTAATCGATCCGTGTGGCTGTACCAATTTTCTGGAGCATCAATGGACAATTTTGTCAAAGCTGGAATAACGATTCGGTTCATTCGTTTAACTTATCCGTTACCTCAAGGATTGCCCGTCGTGATGAGTGAAAGCTGAATCTGGTTATCGACACAGTATTGAGTAAATTCGTTTGAGGTGAAGGCCGTACCTTTGTCAGCGAATATCCTTTTCGGGTTTCCAAAATTGACTTTCTGTATATCCAACTTTCTAATTGTCTCAGCAGATGTCAACGTCTTCACAGGGTACAGCCACAAAAACTTGCCAAAATCGTCTACAACTATAAAAAGAAATTTGATTTTTTCGGCTTTTTTATAGACAAATATATTAATTGTTCATTGCAATCGCAATATTTTCGGTTTGGTAAATCAGAAAAATAAAGAGGCCATTCCTTTATAATATATCTACTGATAAAAAGTAGAAATATATTTCCCCCCTCCCCGTAATTTGAGCCCAAGGCGCTAAGAGTTATACCAATGTATTACTCTGCAAAATGAGAACCCTCCATGAGTTCTTTATGTTGGTAGTTTGGTTTCGTACTGAAAAGTTGGTCTACTCGTCAGGTAGCTACGACCAAACTACAAAAAATTTCATTCTACCCAATCACATTAAGTATCTGGCCAGAACGTACTGACATAGCGAATTATTATTCACTACATCAAATGTTAAAAACCCATGGAGATACCTCATTTTTGTGTGTAGTATGCCCACACGAATATTTTCTCCTTTTCTCTCTCCCTCCTCATTCCATCTTCATTTGTACCGGACTCCTATTCATTAAAATTGGTTTGTACTAATTCACTAACGATTGGATCTCGATCATGTATTTGGAGCTCCCGATATTGAGGTCTATTTTACTTAATTCTTCTATGCTCAAACACGATAAGAAATCTGCATTTGTTATTTTCTTAATTGTGACATTCTCTTTTCCCATGATATTCTGGTCCCTCGCAAAATATCGTTTTCCAATATAAACTTTAAATTGATTGATAATTCTGGAATAACATACATCGTCGATTCAACTTTGATATTATCCATTTCCAGAATCGCTTCGAAACGTCCGACCATCTTAATTTTGGTGTCACTTACTCCTAGACAGGTCTCTACTTTGTCCAGCTTTACCACATATAGTTCGCTAAGTTGATCTTCTCATACCAACGTCAGATGTTATGTCAGATTTATGTTTCCTTTATTTGGTACTTCGGTTTCTTCGGTTTTGGACATTTATTTGACATGTGACCATACTCTTCAAAGTTAAAGCATTTGGGACCATCTTCTTTTTTTCAACACCTGGCTGCTTCGTGTCCCATTTGCCGCAATTATAGCATCTCATATTCTGCTGCCTTCGTTCAGGGCCACTTGGTTTAGCTTTTTCACTTGAACCGGTTGTTACCATCGCCCTAAATTCTTCATACAGGATCATTTTGGTTTTGAGTTCCTCGACCGAAGTTCAACCATACAGCAAAAATGTATTAACCTCCTGATCATCTATCCCATTGATCGCATATTTGATTTCTGCTAATCTCGACGTGGCCGGTAGCTCCTAATTCCCTAATTTCTAAGAAATATTCTTTTAGCAATTCTAATTTTTTCTTTCTGCGTGATTGATATGAACGTCAGTGCTAGTGAGTTGTACTGCGAATTCCGAAATTAAAGATTGTCTAAAATGATCGAAAAAATTTAAATCGGTTCGAATTCAAAAACACTTTTTAGCATAACCGGTTAATGCATTTTTTGCATCTATTAGTTTTTGTAACGGACTCCATTTTATTTCGTTTGCCATATTTTCTATTTCTTCAAGCCATGTTTCGACCTTGTAACTCGATTCGCCGTCAAGTTCACAAAGTGCGCCCCTCATATCCTTATATGACAATCCGACCATTTCACTATTTTTCGCAAATGTACCTGTATCTAATACATCCACATTATCGCCAATCGACGTGGCTGGCAAACTTTTCTTCAACCTGTCATTCTCGCATAGTAAAAACACTAGTTCACGTTTTAAATCGTCATCATCACCGTTAGAAGAACCGTTTACTATTGTACTGTTCTGCATGTGTGAACCACGCGGTGCTAAATTCATGAAACTCTGTTGAAACTTTCTCAATAAATCTTCCGAGAACGTACTCTCATCTTCGAATTTAACGCCGTTCTCTTTTCTGCTTTTCCTTTTTTTCGACATAATTTATAAAATAATTCATAAACTACACACACAACGTTTTTAAATACAGAAATGTTTGAATCTGTAAATTTCAATCTAGGTTCGAATCACTGATTTGTGAATAAAATAAATCGCTTCAATTTAACACAAGCGAATTTATTTATTGAACATGAAAATCAATATACCAGAATTGATTAACAATAATTCCAAAATCAGTTTTTATAAAAATTAGACAAATTTTACTGATCATTTTTAACTTTTATTTCGCAGTAAAACACTTTTTAAAGTACTTTCCAATTCACTTTTTAATCTTGTTCTTCTTTTAATCTTTAAACTGTCGCTTACCAAATACTAATGAATCCAATTCGAGTTCGTTCGCCTTTTTATATATACAAACCAGACTTCTAGAAATTTCATGACTTTTCCAGTAAGAATAGTTTAGAAACATTTAGAACAGTTTTATCATGTAAAATTCCATTTTAGTACAGTAAAACATTGAGCTATTAATTAACCTTATTCTATTACTCCCTAGGTGTCACCGTGACACTATATTCACAACCGAACATAGTGTGACTGTGACACCTAGATTGTAATAGCGCAAGTTAAATTAATAGCTCAATGTTTTACTGTACTAAAATGGAATTTTACATGATAAAATTGTTCTAAATGTTTCTAAACTATTCTTACTGGAAAAGTCATGAACTTTCGAGAAGTTTGGTTTGTGTATATAAAAAGGCGAACGAAATCGAATTGGATTATTAGAATTTGTAACGCGATAGTGTAAACTTGTAAGATTATTATTAGTATTTGGTAAGCGATAGTGTGAAGATTGAAAAGGTATTAAAAAGTGTAATTAAAAATTATAAGTGTACAGTAAAATTGTGTAAAAATTAAATAAAGTGATTTTGTGAGTTATTGTTAAAAAAAATTGTGTTGTAATAATTTTTGTGCTAAATAAATAAATTCGTTGCTACGAACCTTCGTATTGTGGATATTTGTGTGCAGTGTCCTATTCTTCAAGTGTAAATTATTCTACTGGATCAAAATTTGAGGTATTTGTCACCAGCCTTATGAAGGCACTTGTCTCAATTTTTTTTCGTTCAGTGGGGTAGCCAATTATATAGCTTCGTTAATCTAAATTGGATTAAAGTTGTTGGAATATCAAGGACTAAATAAAAGAAAATCGCGTCATTTTATCATGTGTCTGAATGCTTCGCGCGTGAATACAAGTAAGAATAATTTTTTTAAGACCGACCAAACGGTGCAGTGATTAAATCTGCGGTGGTTGGATCGGTAGGTACCGGGTTCGAATCCCTATAGTGGCGGGATGCAAAAGGGATTTTTCACCATATGATTATGATCGGTGATGAAGTTGAACACATCTATGACCCCTTGTTGAGAGTGCACAATCCAAGGGCTGATCCACGTTTCATGTCAGCACTATAGAACGGCATGAAGCAATGCAATGATGGTTAATACAAAACGGGGCTATAGCCGTATGCCCTATCGATTTGGCTACTACTACGTATAGTAGGACTGTAAAAATAAACTGCGATAGAGTTGGGAGTGCCTTAAGATTACTATTATACGAAACTCTACATGATTTTGTGTTGTTCCAATCATCTTCTAAAGCGCACAAGTTACTTACAAATATGAATTTATTAGCTAATCACTTTACATTGCAACATATTATGGTTAACATCATAAAACATGAAAATTCCCATATTAAAATAATGAAATTTGACTAGGGGCATTTTTATATTATTGTGGGTCAATAATGTAATGTAATTAGTGCGAAATATTTTTTGCTAATTTTCTTTGTCTTACATAAATAATAAACACGTGTTTAGGACAGTTTTTTATTCAATATTATGTATACGTGTTCATAATTTGAAATTCTCCAGAATCCATCAAGTTATGATTTTTTATTTTTTGATAAACTTAATAATTTTCTTAAGTTTTGAAGTTGGTTTGAGGCGACACCGTATATATGGAGATGAAGTTTTCAAGCAAAAAATCGCTTTCGTATTGATTTTAAATTTATCCTGATGCCAACAATTTTTTTTTTACATTAGAATATTTTTTTTTTTGTGTTTCGGTTTGAGTGTGTGTGTATGTGTGTATTGTATTTTTATCTACCGGAAAACCAAAGATAGCTTATCTATGTTTCATGTTCGTTCATAATTCATGCTGTGACGAAAATCTTTGGAATTTGTGTCAATTTAAAAATAAAATAAAAAATATCTTGTAATTTAATTATACAACTGCTGGTTTTATAATGGATTAGTATATTGCTTTTTTGAGAGGCAGCATAACAATGTACATATACTACATAAAATAGGTTACTGGATATTTTGTTATCGGATACTCTAAATTAAATAAAATAAATTAAGTTACAAAATGTTACCAACACGATTGATTTGTTTTAAGTCTAGACTCAAGATGTTGAGTTATTTTTTTTTTGAAAGCTAAAGAGTCAAATTTTGTAACGAAAAAAGTTAAAGTTTAATTAAATTAATTAAAATAAAGTTTAATTATCGATATTGGAATATAAAATAAGTTTTCTTTATTTGAAACACAATATGCAAAAAAGAAAAAAAAAAATGTAAAACTTTAAAAATTCCAAAACTTTAAACCTTAGAGCAATCATCCGAAATTATACATTAACATATTATATGTGTACATACTCGTATGGATGCTTTTAGTATCTTTTTAATTTCATATAATTGTTGTAATTATGTTTATGTGCTATTTCGATTTAATTAAAAAGAAAGGGTTTCTTGCGGAAATTTCTTCACTTACACTTGGTTTATACACGCGTTCTAAAACTAACCAAAATATCAATTAGAAGCCCTACTCCTGTATAAACTCATTATCGTCATAGAGAAGTAAGTATATAAAGAAACGTTATCTAAATATTTTAAAAAATACGTTTTTAATAGAAAACTATTTCTAAACTAAAAAATAAATAAAAATTAAAAAGTTTTTTATCTATTTTGTATAATATTTTGGAGATTGAAAAAAAATCTTTTATTTTTTTGCTGGTACAGAAAAAGGTAATATTATAAAATGTTAATGTTTTAAAACCATCAAAAGTTTTGTTACTACTTTTTAGTATACGTACAGTACAAAGAGAAGCTACAATATGGGGAAAACTACTTTAAATATTATTAGACAAACACCCAAAATAACAACAAAAACTGAAGCCTTTTTTTATTTTTTTTTGGTTAGGAAAATATTTGTGGAGATACTAGGTCTTTGGAGAGACTTTTATGCAAACGAGTTGCATAAGAGTATTTAGTTTTAGACCAAAAAAAAAAAAACTAAAACTTTATTATGTATCATCGTTTTTTTATTGTTAATTTGAAAGTGCATAAACTATTCGTTTTAATATTAACAAAAGAAATTGTTTTGGTTTATCTTGTTGTGAAATTATGTGGTTTTCACATTATGCTTATATATAGTTAAATTCGTTTTTGTATGTGTGTATGTGCAATTATAAGAAAGGAACGAAGTCAAATCTACATACACGGATTATGTATGTATAGAGAAGTCTTTCTTGTAAGTAATAAACAGTAGAATATTTTTTTTGCCAACTTAAATAAATTATTTGCACTTGTCAGAAAAATAAATTTATTAGTAAGCATATTTTATGTATTATAATAGTTAAGAGACCTTTGTACAGGGTTAAATTTCCGGTTAATTATATGCATTATGCTGAATAATTATTTTGTAAGTTTTAACTGTTTTACGAAAGCGTTGGTTGTGTATTTGCATTTTGCATACTTCAATAAAATGCTGGCTAGTTGTTTTTTTAACCAGCAAATAATAATAATGTAACTGACGTCATCTTTTACTAAAACGACGGTAGATATCCTACTCTCAATATATTTTGTCTATATCTTATGAAATTTGTAAATTTTTTTTTTTTAAACACCATTATTTAAACATTAGCTGCCTGTGGCCGCTACGTGTGTCCAATCTACATATCAGTAACTGTATAAATAAAAGAACTATTTAGATAGACAGCCAGAACAAATATTCAGACCAACTTAAATATACATCTATTTGATTGTATGTAGTAAATTATAATAAATTATTTTGGTTTAAAAGTTATTACATTACATATTATAATTATTTATCCATCTATTTTGCTAAAACTTCCGAGTAAACTACATTTTTAGTTTCGTTTGTGTCTGGAATTAAAATAATTTGGTTTTTTGCACTTCCAGACCTGGACATTCCGACATATAATTGGCCGTGAGAAAAACATTCTTTCCTCAAATCTGCTCCTACATATTTGTATGTTTGTCCTTGTGACTTATTATTTGTAATTACAAATGAAATGTTTACAGGAAATTGTAATCGTTTAAAGGAAAAAGGTAAATCTGTGGATATCATGGGAATGCGAGGTATGTGAGCCAATTGTCCAGATGCTGGGCCCGTGATGATGGTAGCTTCAATGATGTTGTTTCTCAACGATTGAATTTGCAGTCTTGTCCCATTACATAGATTTGGAGGATTCAGATTCGGCAATAAAATAATTGGTATTTCAACTTTCATTTTAAGGCAATGTGGTGGAAACCCTAAAGCATTTAGACTGTTCAAAAACTCTTGTGGATAGTGAACCATGTCTTTTGTATTTATAACAGTATCTATCGCGAAATATATTTTGAATTTACCAAATACTTTCTTTAAAATTTCATCGTTAATTTTGTCAACAGAAGAATTTCTTGCAGATACGATAGCCCTTTCGCACATCCAAGTGTAATCTTTTTCGAATATATTGTCTATGCCAGGATAAATGTTTAATATCAACTCATTAAGAGTTGTTACAGTCTTTCCTAACTCGCTGCCAATTTTAAATAGTCCATTTTGTTCAGGTATTTGCCATAGCCACCACCTTCCAAATGAGCTCTCATATTTGTCTTTAATATAACGGTTTGAATTGAACTTCACAGAGGTGAGGATTTTAAACACGCTTTAATAATGTCCGCTCGCGTTCCTTTGGGGATTACAGGCAATGTTTGGCGAAAGTCTCCAGCAAAGACCAAGGTGACACCCCCCATTGCTTTTTTTAAATTCCTAATGTCCTTCAGAGTTCTGTTTACAGCTTCACTTGTGCGATAGATTGCTCATTGTACACTCATCCCACATAATTATAGCAACTTCTTGGAGGACTTTTCCTAGTGGCCCATTTTTGCAATTTGCACGTTTCTTGGTGGAAAGAAACATTTAGAGGCAATTTAAAAGTAGAATGGGCGGTTTTCCCTCCGCTGAGCAGTGTAGCTGCTATTCCAAATGAAGCAACTGCGACAGCGATTTTACCTGTTGATCTCACTTTAGCCAAAATTAAGTTGATTAAGAACGTTTTCCCTGTTCCACCAGGAGCGTCGATCAACAATATTTCGCCTTCGTTATTTTTCACGCTATTTATTATTTTATCATATGCATGTCGCTGGTAAGGTACTAATTTTGTAACATTAATTGATATGAAGTCACTCAATTGGTTGACATCGTATCGTTTCTAAAGGATCAATTGATTGACCCTCCCGATTCGGCGAGGGAAGACCAAAATCTGCCAGATTTTTCCCACTTAGCTCAAATAATAAATTTTCAATTTTTATGAGGCCCTCATTTAAAACACTGTCTGAGCAAAGTAAAGTGATATCATTACCTTGTTGCCGCTCCCTATGACAAATGTCTTCACAATGGTCTTCTCGAAAAGTTTGCCATAATTGAAGAGGATCACACGGTTGGTAAAATAATTAAATGATCACGAATTATTCTCTTAATTTTAAAGGTGATTTGGAAACGACAGCATCTGCTAACGTATGGTTCCATTGTTCGTCATCTTCAAGTAGACCAAGTTCTTTGCAAGCTGCTTGATAAGGAGACATTACTTGTCCATTGACGGTCTGTAAGCTTTCAAAAGAAGTTGGCCCACGGACATATTACAACAGCATCCTTAGGTGAAAACATTCCGATTGGTTAGGATGGATACTGTACATTCTGCCAAGCGCAGAGTTTTCTTCGCGAGAACTTGTTATTAGCCCAGGTGTAATATTGTGGCAATTCATTGTATAATAAGGTTTTCGCGATGTGATCATTTCTGCATAATTCAAAAAATGCCGTAGGTGTTGTTGAGGGTTGATTTTCGAATCTTTGTTGGAGATTGTGTGCCGTAAAATACACCCTTTGTCCGTTTTCTAAATGGATTGCCAAATGTATAACCGTTGGATATCTTTGGTGGATGTGAAATTCTAGAAGTCTCCAAACAGCCTCTGATGTATTTATATACCGGCCGTTCAAATAATTTTCGATCTCACTGTGATTGTTTCTACTGAAACAGTGGCTTGGTCCGATCCTTTATTTATATATTTACAAATATATTTTGTTGCCTGAACCGAATGACAATACTCCACATTGATATGCGCATTAAAGCTCCTACACAATACAGGAGAATAAGGAACAATCCATCTGTTATCTAATACGGTTTGATGACCTCGGATAGTCAAAGTTGCAGTCACTCCACCATTATTAGGGTTTCTACGACGGTATGCTGGATAACCATTGTCTCCAGCTTGTATTTCTGCAATTAAATTGCGGGGATACATTTTACAGCAAACGCCGTTGACCATGTTATGTTCGCCACACGGACCGTGTACTATATTTTTAAGAACTATGTCATGGAGAATAGGATCCACATCTCGGTTTGGTAGCTCAGCTGATATTAGAGAGTCTACTTCTTCTGGTTGTATTTTCGTTTGCAACCATAGGAGAATATGTGCATGAGGTAACCCTCTTTTTTGCCACTGAATGCTGCATATAAAAGCCTTTGTGTCACCGAATATAGCATTTTATGTTAACAATTTCATTAACTTTTTTTTCATTTTTATCAAAAGATCTTTGATTAAGAAATAGCTCCTCCTTGACCTCAGTCCATTCAGGGTTGCACGTAAAGGTAATGAATAAATCTGGTCTGCCAAAATTTCTGACATAGGTCATTGCATCTTGGGTTTTCTCGTGCATGTACCTTGGTGATCCGGTGAATGTTGAGGGCAGTATGACATATTTCCCCATATTTCTGGCGTCAATGTTTTGATCTTCATTTACTGCATTTCTCAAATGAACATAATTTTCAGCTCTTAATTTTGCTTGATTTGTGCGGATGTAATGTAACCTTTCCGAAATCATTTTTGCCATCTTATCGACACAATATTGGTTAAATAAATTCTTGTAATAATGGAGCGTATTAAAGCTACCGTTTTCACCATTAGCCTAAACGCATAAAACTGCATACAGGTAATTGTTTTATTACGTGGCGAATTTGTGTGTGGCATATTCAGGCTGTACTTATCTTCTCCTCTAGCAAACATCAACGGGTACTGTTAAGCGATATACGACCGATGCAATTCTGATATACGTAATAATTTTCCGTAACGGTAGTCCAACACAATATCCCTTGATCCTTTATCTTCATCAACTAAAAGCACAGCTACTTCATTAGTATTTGGAGCATTGTAGCGGCCTCTATGTTCATTTGTCGGCCATCGTTCTGCATGTATTTTGAGTTTTAAGTTATCTGCTTCTGGATTTCTTTCAAGGTTGTACTTGAAACTTTGAACATAACGATTATGTTCATGTAGCGTTTTTTGTAGTTGTGCGATCAATTCCACTTTTACATTAGACACTATATTTGTCCGAGCAGATAATTGGTCTTCATTCGAAAGATAATATATTTCGTCATCCCAGTATTTAAGTGATACATACGCATTTTAGTAATCTTGGAGTTAGATAGTTAGTCACAAATCGGTAAGCGTTGGTGACCATTCTAAGAAATTTATTTTGGCTACGTTGTATAATGACTCTATAGGATTTATGAGTACAACCTCATAGCTGTGCAGCATACATCAATATTGGTTTGAAGATAGTCTGGTAGATTAGTATTTTGCAATAAAGGTTCATTTTCGAATGATGCCCAATTAACCAGTTCATTTGACGTTGTTTTAATCGTATCAGTTCAGCTTTTTGTCTCACGTGATGTTTTTAGATGAGCCTTGAATCTAAATGCAGACCAAGGTATTTTGCCGATTCAGCCTGCGGCACTTGCACCCCATTGAGATATATGTGTAGACTGTTATTTTTGTGTCGGAGCGTAAATGTCACATAGGTTGATTTGAGCTTGTTAAGCACGATTTTCCAGTCAATTGTATATTTAGTAACGTTGTTCATTGCTCGTTGAAGATTTTCCACTGCCCTTAGTTGTGATTCGTCTACTGACATAATTACAGTGTCTTCAGCGAACGTACCGATGAATGTTTTATTCTTTGTAGATATGTCCGCAGTGTAGAGAATGTAGAGGAGGGGTCCCAATACGCCTCCCTGCGGTGCTCCCGCTAGCGTTGGATAAGAGTCAGAACATGTTTTTCATGGATGACTCTGAATTGGCGATCAGGGAGGTATGATTCAAGCAGCTGGCAATAGTTTTGTGGTAGCATTTTGCTCATCTGAATGTCAATCCCTCGTGCCAAACCCTATGAAAGGCCTGAGATAGATCCAGTAATACGGCGGGGCAATATTTCTTTTCTTCTAACGTTTGCTCTATTACCGTAGTTACTCGATGGACTTGATCTATTGTGGAGTGGTTATTCCTGAATCCAAATTGAAAATCAGAAACGTTTACCATTGGCTTTAGACGTTTTAGTAGTAGTTTTTCAATCAGCTTTGATAAGGCCGCCAGCAGTGAAATTGGTCTGTATGATGTTACTTCTTCATCTGGTTTACCAGGTTTCTTGGTCTGGCGTGACCCTTTTAAAATCCTGATTTGGTTGATAGACAGGTGTTATGTCAATGTTGGATTGAATGTCATGGGGTTGAAACACTGTTGCTAGGTGTTGAGCAAAGAGTTCCGCTTTTTCTTTGTCATGTCGAACCCAATTGCCTTGAGCATTTCTTTTAGGTGGTACTCGAAATACAGGTCGTTTAAATTTTCTGGTTGCTTACCATAACGAGTAGTCCTTATCCATTTCTGGACCTAGCCCGCTTAACTAGTTATCGAAGCAATCCTGTTTAAGGCTTTTGATTAGCCTGGAAGGTGGTTTTGTCAGCGGGATTTCTGGTGAGATGCCATATTCTCCTTTCCTTGATTTGTTCCCTGACTTAGAATTTGACTTCAATCTCCGCTTTGTCCTTTAATTCTGGAGTAGCTAGACTGGCGGCCATACGAGTGTATTCAATGAAATTGTTTGTTTGTTGTTCCAATTCTTCATTACTTTTAATACTAACTTTTAATTCAACTAGCTCTTCCAGTTTTTCTCTGAAGAAATCCCAATCCGTGAATCTATTAGTAAGGTTTTGCTTTTTATTTTTCTTGATGAATGTAGCGCTTACTGACAACAGTACAGAAATGTGATCAGATGTTAAGTCGTTAATTCCTTCGACTCTAGTGTCAGATCTGGTATTTTTTCTGCATTGGCCAATACGTTGGCCTTCTTGGAGACAGATATTGAACAAAGCATTTCCTTTCCCAGGAGAAATTAGCCTGGAACCCCAAGCTGTTTGTTTTATATTATAGTCCCCTCCAATAATAAATCTTGGACCGAGCTTATTAAAGACGTTATTTAATTGTAACTTCGTTGGTGTATGCCGTGGAGGACAGTAGCTGCCGCAATATTTAGATCTGCGCAAAGATAACAGTTGCTTGCATGTAGCTTTCTCGAATATCCTCTTGTTGATTATGTTTGATATTATTTTTAATTAGTACAGCTGAACCACCTCTGGCTCTTTCACTAGGATGGGTTGTCCAGTAGGAATTAAATCCCTTTATTCTGAAAAAGCTTTTGTTGGAGAAGTGCGTTTCTGAAATAAGTGCAATATCTACGAGTATGTTGTTTGTATGGAGAAATATTTCCAGTTCTTGGGCTCGTTGGTTGAGCCCATTAGCGTTCCAAGTTACAATGCGTAGGAACGAGTTAATCATTTGTGTGTATGCTGACTTTTTTTGCTAGGCGGATAGAAATTTATTTCTAGTTTTGCCACCCTTTCTGTTAAGTGACCAAGTGTCTGTTGAATTTGACTAAGCTTTTTAATAATTTCAAAGTTATTAGACTCGTTATTAACTTCTATGTGTTTGTTGTTTTGGTTTGATTCATCAGCAGATAATTTGGTGATTTGCGCATAGGATAATCCAACTGTGGATGGTGTGATTGTTGTTTATGGTTTAGTAGCTTTGGTTTGTAATCGCTGTACTACTATTTTGTTTTGATATACACAGCATCCTTTATAATTTGCAGTATGTCCTTGTTGTTGACAAAGAGCACATGAATGCGCGATTTCTGGTTGTTTTTTGCATTTTTTCGTGTGATGATCTCCAGCACATTTAACGCATTTGGTTTGACGATAGCAAAAACTCTTGGTATGTCCAAGTTGTTGACAATTCGTACATTGTGGAATGTCCCTTGTCTTTCTAGGTGGATCAATTTTACCTATACAGTACGCAATTTCTTGATGTTGTATAGTTTTTTATTGTTGTCTTTTTGTTTTAACTCGATGTAAAACAATGGAAAGTGTTTTCTGTCTTTTATACCATTAGTTGTGACTATTTTGTATATGTTAGTAATACCTGCGACTTCATGTCCCATTTTTTTTAAGTCTGCTTAAATTACATCGTGACTAATGGAAGATGGTAAGCCTGCTAGGTAGGTGTGATATTCTATATTTTCTGATTGGTTGCTGGGTTCTTTTTTTAATTCGTCCAGTAATTTTTTTGACATTTCTGTAATCATTTTGATTTGGAAAAGTAATTTTAATGTCACTATTTGAAAGCGCCTTAAAATTAGTTGATTCACTAGTGGTTTTTATTACGTTTTGTCGAAAAAGTTCGAAATTTTTGATATTGCTCACGTTAATGGGTGGAGCCAGTGGTATTTTTGGGTTTTTCTGTTCAGTCTTATTGATCACCATTTGTTTAGTATTTTTTGGAGGAGTTTTCGTTTTTGTGCGCCTGCGTTTCCTAGCATTTCTGTTACCAGCACTGGAAACTCCTTTTTCCAGTTCTTCCACATCTGTGCAATAATCCACTTGACTCAGACCACTGAATCTATTATTCTGTTGAAAAACTTGAAATTGCCGCAGCAACCAGTTGGAATTATTTGAATGTTCATGTTGACTGGATGATGGCTGAATATGGTTGGAAGACAGATTGTTAACTCGTGCTGAATCCTCAGCTATGCTATTTTTAACCTTTTCTGTTAGTGTAGAGATTCTCTCTTAAGTTCATCAACTTCATTGCTCAGCAGCGCGTTAGTTTCTCCATTTTTAGAAATTTATTTAACAGCTCCTCGCAGTTTATAATGAAGTTACTTTTTCAGTGGAGACTGCGTTGTTTGCTAATATTTTTTGTATTGGTGATCTGATTGTAATGGAGCCCCTTCGAAATGAAAGTTGTTCCTCGTTACTCTTTTGAGCGTTGATATTGCTTAGCTTATTTTTGGTATCATTAGAATTTGGTAGCAATGTTTGGTCCCCGGATAGAATCCATTGGACCGACCTCCGGAGAAAGTGGATTTTCCTGAACATCAGGTCTACCACCTAGGGTATTAATTTCCTTGTTTGTTTTATCCGTTACGTTTTGTTATTTATAGTGTTATTACACTCGCCTCTAGAATTTCAGCCGTTGTCATACATTAAAAATGCAAAACAAACGGTGCTCAGGTGCTACCGCGTGGAGGTAAACTAGAGACAGTTGATGGTTTCTACATAGTTGCAACGTTGGAGTATAAACCAATTTATTGGCTATAAAGGGACAACGCCTACCCTATTGCAACACACCCTGCACCCAATTTGTAAATAAGAAGAAAAAATTAATTATTGGCTAAATTTTGCGGCATTGATTAGTGGATTAAATACTTTTGAATTTGATTTATATTGCAATATACTAAATTTTTTTATAAAGTTGCCATAGCATTCTTTAAAATGTTGAAAGATGATGACCAAGACATGGTACCTAAAATAGAACTTAAATAATGTAAAGAAAGTTAGAGGGGCATTACGATTTGCACAGTTAGGCTTCTGTTTTTAAGAGTAAATCATTTGTTTTTTTTAGTAATCAATGTTTGTCTAATATACCCGAGTTGTACTCAATTACCTTGATTAACATGATATTTGGCATTACAAATTACACAAATATTAAGTAATAAGAAGAAACAGTAATTTGGTGAATTTATGGCAAGATTTAAATTTTATGAACCGAATCCAAGGTTTTATCTGATCCAAAATGTTTACCTATAGTACAGATAGAGCTTTATTTATGTGCTTTTTAGTTAAGAAAAACCCAGAGCATACGGCTAAATAATTGTAAGCATCTAACACTTTATGTGATTGATTACTAATATGTAAAATATTGTCAAACCGTTACGTAAACCAGTTTGAACAGTTGTTGTTGTCAAAACACACAATAAAACGTTGTTGTTGTCAAATATATTAAAATTACAAATACTTCTGATATCTAAGGATGAGTTTAATTTTTGTTTAATATTTGGCCAATATTAAGCCAACTTATG
The DNA here is from genome assembly GCA_958295665.1 of Tipula vernalis. NCBI lineage: Eukaryota > Metazoa > Arthropoda > Insecta > Diptera > Tipulidae > Tipula > Tipula vernalis. Next base: position 432,494,217 of record OY282558.1, read on the forward strand.
ATATTTACACAGTTTAGAGCTTTATGGATGTGCTTATAAGTTTAGTGGAAGCTAAAAAACAAAATACGAATTAATTATTGTAAGCATTTAAGTGATTTATTGTCAAGTGTAAAATATAGTCAAACCGTTAAATAAACCAGCTTGAACAGTTGTCCTTTTGTTGTCAAACTTATTAAAATTGCAAATACTTGTGATATGCAATGACGAGTTGAAATTTTGTCCAATTTTTTGTTAATATTTAACCGATATGTGAGATCATAGCATAGAGCCTTAGGTATGTGCTTTTAAGTTTAGAAAAACTAAAAATAAAATACAGTTAGGTAATTGTAAGTAACAATTTAGGCGATTTATTATAAATATTTGAAATATTGCAAAATCTCTAAATAAACCTGCTTCATGAGTTGTTGTTGTCAAATATATTAAAATTGCAAAGAATTATGAAGTTTAATTTTTGTATAATATTTGGGCAATGTTTAGCGGACTTATGATATTTTTATAGTTTAGAGCTTTATGGTTGTGGTTTTGAGTTTAGCGAAAGCTAAAAAACATAATACGGTTAAATCACTGTAAATGGCTCACTATCAATATGTAAAATGTCATAAAATCTTTTAATAAACCAGCATCACGAGTTTTTGTTATATCAAAATATCAAATAAATAGTTGTTGTTGGAGAATATATCAAGTGCTGATACTAATTGCTAGTGCTTATGTTATGTAATGATAAGTTTAATTGATGTGTATTGGTGTATAAGATTTACACAGTTTTTAGCTTTTTAATTGCTTCTAAGTTTAGAGAAATCTCAAAATAAACTAAAGTTAAATCAGTCATAAAAGCCGAAAAGTGATCGACATTATATTAAAAATTCCGTAGAAAAAAAAAATAAAAAATGTTTTTTAAAACTATTTTTGTATAATTTATTGAACATATCTTCGAAAAATCGAAAATACTTCGACCTGGACCTGGAGCCGCCGTGTCATTTGACGGTATACAGTATATCAAACTTTCATTATTAAAATTAATCGCCTGGAAAATGCAAGATAAGACCTCCAATAACGCTGATGGATTGTGTTCTAAGCGACAATACGATTATTGATGGATTGTGAAAATTTAACGAGTTTTAATAACTGAGGGTGGGGTATCGTCTAATTCTATAATTGCAACTTTTTTAAATTTATTGTTGTATAAAATAACCTAATTTACCAAATGTGTTGTGAATGAGCTTCGTGCGCTTAAAACAGATTTTTGAACTATGATTAAATAATCATTATAACACAGACACAAAATTTGGACCAATTATTTGGCAAATATCTTATACAACATTAAAGGATCGCTGTGATCTCAACACGCACAAAAATGACGAGGTTGCGGCAACTACGAATCAGTCCAGCTCCAATTTTTCAATTTTTAAAACTTTTTGGTTTTGATGTTGTAATAGCCGAAAATGATGTTCAGAAAAATTATATTTGGCTTTCTAATTATCAAATTTGAAATCATCAGCAACGTGAAAATGTCTTGAAACACACAAGTTGAAGCTTTGGTAAACAATATTCGGTTGCGACAACCTAAACCTACAGCTATTATATACATAAATGCCAAAAACATGTCAGCTATTTAACCAATAATGAGGTGCTCACTATTAACTTATTTGCTCTCATTTAGTTAAATTCGAAGGAATCATAACCTTTATAGAAAATAGTGACGGTGGTAGTATCTATTAATATGTTGTCCTAACCGCCATTGTGAAGGCATCATCTCCCTGAGCAACAGTATTGTATACAGGTTTGTGTCTTGGGTAATATTAATATTGAGTAACTATTATTAATAGTATAATAGTATAGTTCAATATTAATATTATCCAAAACACAAAGCACAATTTTTACGTACGTACAAGTATAAAATAAATTAAAAATTATTTAAATTTTTGGACACTTTCATTTTATTATTTCACTTACATTTTCAATCCTTAGATACCAAATTAGTTATTTTAATTAAACGGTCAATTCTATTTATTAAAATTTAATTATAATCAATTATCCCAAATAATATATTCTTCCCCTTTTGCGTTTAAATTTATTTGGGAAGTTTGTTTGCACGTTAGTTCTTCAATGGACAAAGTAAAAAAATTAAATTTTTTCAACACGATATGCAAAGAAATGCTGATCGAAATACAGAGTATCAATTGATTGAAGACATAACAATTCTTCTTATAACTTAAAACGTAATGAACCAACGCAAAAATTCGATCGGCGTCTAAATGAGTTCCAACACAAACGATGCTTCCATTTTTAAGCAACACATCGTATAGTTCTACATATTTCAATACAGTTATTTTGGAATCATTATAAGTAAATATAAACTTCGAAGATAAGTTTAAAGGTATATTTTGAAATGCAAAATATTTTATTCCACTTAACGCGTTGTTATAATTCAATAATAAATTAGTGAGATTCAATTTATTTTCAATTACTATAAACTTTGGCTTTAAATTACTATTTGATTGTTTTAAATATAGACAGTTTAGCTCATAAATAAGAATTTTTAAATATTGAGATGTTTGCTTATTGACATATTTACTAAAAACAATGGAAATAACTTCTCTTAAAATAATTAAAAGTTTCCAATCCTCGGATGAATTTGGAATTTTGTCTCCAATTAATAAAGGAAAATATGATATTAAAACATACATTTCGGATCCAGAGACGCGAATTTTATTTCATTTTAAGCAGTTCAGATTGAACAATGGAGGTTTATTTTTGGAATGTTTTCCAAAATTAAAATTTTGTAGTCTTTGGTTAATTTCGTAAATAGATGTGTGTTTGGCTTTAATTAAATTGTTCAGAACACATAGTAAAACGTAATGGCAAACGCCTTCTAATAAATTGTGGAAACAACCCAAACTATAATTTTGTATTACGTGAAAATCGATTAAGCTGTTCCAAATTGAATTTTCTTTTAGACCTGTTTCAGAGATGTGGTTTAACATTATATCATCTTGATAATTTTGTGGTGTTCTTAATTTCATTTCATTTGCATTTCAATTTTTGGCATTTTACACATACGGCAGTAAAAATTACTATTAAAAGACTCTGGGAAACCTATTATCGAATTAACTCCCAAATTGTCTCCCATAATACCACAAAGAATCAATTTGATACAATTATAATGTTTGAATTTAAGTTTTATTTCATGAAGTTGCAATTTAATTGATCTATCAATGGATTAAAAATTCTTGAATTTCCGAATTTTTGTTTGTCTTGAGAAAAAGAAATCATTGATAAAAATATATTGGACAGATTTGACGCCAAATTATCAGGAATTACCTTTAATTTTACAATAAATCGCCCCCAATTTAAATATACCCGAATGAGACCCTAATGGAATCAGCGGTTCGAAATCATCAAAATAAATCATTGATGGTAAGTGTAGAATATCGTTTAGATTACTTGGATTGTACCTTCTTACTTTCTCTTCCCAAAAAGCAGTTTGTACGATTTTAAACATTGTGAGCTCGTTGTTTTGAACGCATTCAAGATAATCATTTATTTGTTCTAAAAGTTTAGTTTTGGAGAATAACACCGAAAATAATTGGTCTAAACTAACAATTTTTGTTAAGAACTGGTTTGCAACTAATTTTATACTATTATCGTTGGAATATTCAAAAGCTTCTTCTTGAGATTTTAGCTGTTTAAAAACCATATATTCTAAATGAATTGATGTTTTCGAAAAAATTAACTTTAAAATGGCTGAAATCTCTGAAGATTTATCGGCAGATTTATTTTCGACAAGATTCATAATTTTCGTTAACTGTTTATTCTAAAAATCAGTTAATCCCATTATAATATTGAAAATAGTGGTTCTAGGAATTCTTTAATTCGCCAGTAACTGAAGTATGGTTTTTAAAAAAATAATTATATGGAATTATATTAGTCTGATGACATTCATCATCTGGGAAATGTGCTGTTAAGTGCAGGTCTTTTAACTCTCAGCTTTAGTTAATTCTTTATCTAATAAGCTTGAAAGTAAATTTGTTTTTTCCGAATGCTCACGACGTATGTGCTTAACGAAATTAAATATATTTGAAAAAACTCTGTCACAATCAAATTCCATTTAAACAAATCTGTGAATATTTGGATGTAACATTCTAAAATGCTGTAAAGATTTTAAACAAATATGGTAAGCATAATTCATTGTAGAATGTATGTTTTAGTTCAAAATTTAGATTTTCAAATTCAGTTAAAACTGTAATTCAGCGAGTTACGAAAATTCTTAAAATTATATTAAAAAACTAAAATTAACTATTAAAGACTAAACAATCAACTGATCCGTGTTCCTGATTATAAGTTCAATAAATCGTTATTTATTGATTCCACAATCGAAATGGTCGGCTGTGTTTTGTTACCATTTAAAATATTTACACCAACAATGGGTAGTTGCTTGAACGTCCATATATAAACGCTTTTAACCGGATATGCTATATCCAGTGCGTAAAATATGTTAAAACATGTTTGCACGGCATGATTGACGTCTTCAAATTTAATTTTTTTATTAACTAGTATGACATATGCTACTAGTTGTGATGTTACATCTCCAATAATTACGACTCGAGGCTGTAGTCCTTTCTTGTTATCTAATAGTTTCCGTTCAAATTCTTCAGCTTCTTGAATCGTCTGTAGTATAAAAAAAAAAAGTTAAAATATGCACGCACATATTTATTTCGGGTTTGATTAACCTACCTTATAAAAGCAACAAAGTTTTCTTGATTTTCAATTTTCGTTATTTTAAAGCTCTTTTGATTGATCGTTCTTTTGGTAGTTCTCGAATACGAGAAAATGTAGGGCAAAAAAAAAATGCCAGAGATTTCTTGTTATTTTCTATAAATTAATTATTACAAATATTAGGTTTATATATTTCAACATACAAATACTAGAATAGTTGAATATTTACCTTAGGTTTAGCTGTCAACAAGAGCACAATAAGTTTTAACAATAAAATCTGGTTTGTAATATACGTCATATTTTTCTGCGATATTTAATTTTTGAGTGTCTTGACAAGCTAATTCAGCATCAATTTTAAGCTAAAATCAGCAACTTACTGAACTACACTCAGGGAAACCGACTGGAAGTACGAAAATCTAGCGAAGAGGTTTGCTGGTAAATTATAAATTCCCAAAATCAATATTTCAGCCTGATTCAGAATATTGAAATAAAAAAATTGTTACAGGTCGACTTAGACAAAAATTTCGCTTCTAAAAACTTCTAAATCTGAATGAAATGTTGTTTTTGAGAATCCTCTTCGTTACATTTTCATAATCCACTTCTCCCGTTCTAAAAGTAATTAAATGTTTATTTACTAGCTCAGGTTGTCGTGTTTCGTTGCTCTCACGTAAAGCAGGAAATTTCTCAATATACTCTTGTGTCGAAATTTTAGAATCTTTCAATAACTGTAAGCGTTCAGAATACAGGTTTCTCCATTTCGGAACTAATTCATCCCAAGGCTCGCGTTTATGTTTCACGAACTTAAAGTCGTCCAAAATGCTTTTAACGATGTCGTCTAGAAATTAAACCGCTATTAGATAATTTTTTTTTGTAAAAGCAATAACTATCATACAGCTTCCCGGAAGGTTTCTGAGCTCGACAGCCTGCAGTGTAATAGGTTGAAGTATTTTCTTTGTCAAAACATTCACATATAGTATATCAAAATTTGCTCTCCGATGAAACAATTTGAGAAACTTAGAAAAGTTGCAAAAACATTCTATATAAAACTGTGTACCGATATTTTAAGTCGTTTTAATTTTAAAACAAATAAGATTTCCAATAATTCGAAGAAACTTAAGAATAGTTGCGAATTCTTCGTTTCCAAAACTCGCCAAAAATGATTTTAACCAGCCAGTGTTTTCTAACATAAAAAATGTATTGGAGCCTTAATTACCTTGCCCTAACCCACTCTTAATATAGAAACAACTAATAAAACATTATACATTCATAGAATGGACACTATCAAAAAAATTATTAAAAACATTGGGGCGGGATGCAAAAGGGATTTTTTATCATCTGATTACGATCGGTGATGAAGATGAACACATCTATGACCCCCTGTTGAGAGTGCAGAATCCATGGGCCGACCTACCTTTCATGTCAGCACTACAGGTTGGCATGAAGCAATGCAATGTGCAGGTGGTTTTCAAAGACGGATCTGTAGCCACCCGTTCTCTATTTGGCTACTCCAGGCGTAAAGTAGAACGGAAAAAATAAATCAATAAATCAAACAAACAAACAAACTTCCAAAGTTATATTATTATTTGTAATAAAGTTGAATACATGTCATTGAGAAATTTTTAAAATAAAATTTTAGAAGATTGAAAATTTGAAATTTTTAAAATAAAATATTTAAATTATTTAGAAAATGTTTAACTACAGAATTCAGGAACTGCTGAAATCTAGATAACAAATTTTACATCATTAAAATGTTACGTAATTTAAATGTTTGAATTTTCAAACTGAAATTAAAGTTTGTACAGTAAAGTTATCCCGAAATATTTTCTTGACTAAAATGTAGCTATCCAGATAAAGTTGTAAATGTGGTATAAAATGTAGCACCATACCGAAAAAAGTGTAGATCTAAAATTTAACCGATTCAAGAAAAAATTGCCATGTAGAGAAAATGTTATTAGAAAATTTTCTTTTGGTGAAACTGATTTTGTTACATATTTGCTCTATTATGTAGTTCTATTTAGTGAGATATGCAGCCTAATAGGCCATACTGCAAAATACAAAAGATGCCATGGTGCCCCATTTTTATATATCATGGGGATAAGATACTTTTTTCTGAGAGTGTATTCCGTGTGATTGTGCATTAGTTGTGAAGTTTTGAGTGCAACAATGGTTTAGAAAAAAAATAAAACCTGTGCTTCCGGTCATGGATGAATTTTGAAATAAAATAAAGTGAAATGGCCTGTTATTTGGCCTTGATTGATATACAAAAAATCACAAAGCTACAAGAGGTGTGTCTAAAGTGTAATAAAAAGTGAATTATTAATGTGATTTGTTTTGTATTTTGTGCGTTGCTTCATGTTGTATTTTTATTTCATTTTTGGTTGAAACAAGTTTGTGTATGTAAAGCTTGTCGTATTGTGACTGTATCCGTATTTTAAGTAATGGGGAGTGGACCGTATTTTGTTGTGAAATGTTAGTGATGTAAATCAAATAAAATGTGTGACTACTCATATTAGTCAGCGGTTGATGTCTGACACATATTTTGCGGTTGCATGACGGGTACGAAGTGAAACTTAAATGTGGTTTAATTGGGTAATGTACGAATAGTATTTTATATAACGGATCAAATGCATTATATGGGGTATGCATTCCTAAAACAAAAGGAATTTCAATTTAAATCTATTTATCTTCTACTATAGCGGGTATTTGTGGTTAGGTAGATTGTGCGTTTAAAATTTGAAATTGTAAATTAGTTTACGAGCCAAATCATTATTTTGTGCTGATTGTTTTGATATATGTATATGATACTAAGAATAATTTACTAATGTAGATTTATACCAAAATTATTCAATTTAATTTAGTATGGCAACCTAAAGCTGTTATGATTTAATGTGTTCCAGGTTTAGTTTACACTATTTTCCAGTGTAATTTTAAGCAGAATAGCCATAAGCTATTATTTATTTTAATTTTGATTTTGCAGGCAATTTTTGGAGTCATTAGCTAGTTGAGCTATAAATTTGGAAATGGAAATTTATAGGGTTTACGAATTCCTGATTTTAGAATTTTAGTTTGAAATATTATAAAAGAAAGGAAAGATAGGTATTTAGTATTAAAAATTCATGATTTAGAATTAAAATTTTCAGGTTATTTAGTTAGTGATAGGGTGGATAATGGCTGATTTTAAATAAAGAATTAAAGGTAAAGTAAATTATGTTTTGAGTATCACTGAATTTTATGAAATTAAATTAATTTTTATTAAAATTAAATTGAATTGAATTTAGTTAAATTAATTTTTAGTATTCGTGTTATTATTGGTATCAGTGTGGATATTTGTATTGGTGTTGGTATTAGTATCGTTATTGGTATTGGTATTGGTGTTAATGTTGATTCAATAAATTAATAAATAATCGTTAAAATGACTTTAGCTGAGAAACACCTGAGAAACTCGACCAACCTGGAAGCTGTCACTGATGGTAGTTGGTTTAATTATTGTTGTACAAACTATTAATTTATTTGTGGTACATAAAGATTAATTAATAATTTATTCCAGAGAGTTAAATTTAAAGTTAAATAATTTTGGAAAGTTATTATGGAGGATTAATGCAGATTTTAAATTTAGGAAATTTTTAAAGAATTTGAAACAACTTTCCAGGAACGTAGCAGTAAATGGAGTTGAAATTGTGTAGGCTTGTGCTAAATAATTTACTAAAAAATATATTATGCGGCTAGATAGGCCATACTAGTAAATACTAGTTTTATCTAACTTTTAAAACCAATATTTGGTAATTTTATATTGAATAGAAGAATTGAAATTATTATAAATATGTTTTGTGTAATTTCTTTATGAGCGAGCCCATCGTTAGTCTATACGTATGATTTTGTTTAATAAATGGACCGTCTGATTAAACTAAATTCGACCAGAAGTCGCCAGAGCCTTTTAAAGGATATAAATAAATAATTGGGCCAACTAATTTGTGTTTACAATGACTTAACACTAATTGTTTAATTTCAACAAATACTAACTTTAGCTTGGATTTCGGGCATTATCTTACATCCAAAATGCTTTTGTTATGCTATTTACAAAACAGTTTTATGTTGCACACATAATTTTTGCCGGTAAAAGTATATTTATATTCCCATTTTGGTATTTATAAAATAACTAACAATGCTTTTTACCTGAACCTATAAAAAGCCAAAAGTTAAAGCTTTATGCAAATTCATAAATAAAATGTGATGGTTAATTTTTTTTTTCTCTCTCTCCGTTAATGACCCATTATATTCAAATATGAATTCCAAAAATATTTTCTTTTTATTTAAAAAATAAAAAAGTAACAAAAAATATGAAATAACAATTTATTACGGTAACAAAATTTAAATATGGTATACACAAAGAATCAGGGAGTATTAATAAGATTTGTGGAAAATACCATCAGTTTCTATTGAAAATGTACATGCTAGCAAGTTTCATTGTATTTTCTATTTAATTGAATTTACCACCGCCCAAAACATCAGCATGAAAACAATTATAATTACATTTTTTTTTTTTTGTATTTTTCATAAAAAATAATAAATATTGATTACACACAGTATAGAGTCAGTATAGAAAGGAATAAAATCATAAAGCTTTTTGCTAAATATATAAGATTTTTTTTATTTTTTTTTGGTATTATACTCGAATATATAAACAAAAACAAAAATCTTAGTTTCTCGGTTAACATTTTCATTATGTGCTGCTTTTCCCAGAGCACAGCCAAAAACATTTCCTTGTATATATTTTTATATTGAGAAATCTTCCGTTGTTGTTTTCTTTTTTAAAATTCTAATTCTTACTTTTGTATAAAATTTTTATTTTTTTTTTTTTATATTTTTAAATTTAAAATTTATTTAAATAATATAATACGAAAAAAACAACATTTCTTATTTCATTTTTATAAGAATAACAAAATAAATAAACAAAGCGAAAAAAGGGTAATTTTTATTCAAATTTTATTTTTTTGTACTGTATAATTCATTATACTTATAAAAGCAAAAAAAAAAATTGTTTTAAGAAATAATAAACAAATAAAAAGAAAATAATGTTATACAGAAGCATTGACCAAACGTCGTTTTTCACTGGTTACAATGAAGAAGTAAAATTACATTACGTACGTATGTATGTAAATGCAAAAAAAAAAAAGTTTTGTTTAAGTTACACAAAAAACAACAGAATAAATTATAAATTGAAGCGATCCTTTTCACAACAAAAAAAAAAAAAAAAAAAAATGTATTAACAATTATTATGTATAGTTTGGGTACACACACTTTTAACCATATCAATGTTAAATACAACTTTGCTAAATAAATTATTATATTGCGACACATATCGTTGGGGTAAGTTGTATTTAACTACAATACGTCCAATAAGCTGGATAATATACTAAATGGATCTAAATGTAACATGACGGAGGTGAACGGCGTTACAATGATTCTTCCTGAACTCGAATATAATAAATAAATAAATGAAAAATCGCTTGAATAACAGTTTTGTCTTAAATTTTAGCCGAGACACAAACATTTTGAAAAAGGCCTGTTCAACTCATAGGTGCGCTTATTTTTGCTCTTATTATTGCATTTATTTTGAATTTTACAGAAAAATTTCAAAATATTTTGTAACAATTTTGAATTAAAATTACATTATTTAATATTTACCGTCTAAATTCTAAACGTAAAAAAAAATCTTCTTTGTTGTGACATTTCTTAAAAAATAATCGTACCCGATGACATAACTTGTAATATGAAACTCATTCATATCTTCTACATAATTAATCTAGTCGATTTACATACATTAAATTCGTCCGGGAGTTTGCAAGTGTGGTAAATTTTAGGACCCTCCTGGTATTGTGCTTTAAACTTGTCGAAGTAGATTGAATTTTCTTTATTTTTAGTATTTGACAGTGATTTTTAAATAAAATACTCAAAATGCTAGTCCCTTGATCAGTTAATATACGAAGCGGAACATCGTTTTGACATACAAATGCATTGTTTTATTATTTATCACAATGATCAGAGACAATAATTCCAAAATCACTTTTTATAATAATTGCACAAATTTTACTGATCACTTTTAACTCTAATCTCATAGTTAAAAACTCTTTTTAAAGCACTTCCCAATTAACGTTTTAATCCTTATTCTTTCCATTACCAAAAACTAATGATCTAATTCGACTTTGTTCGCTGTTTTATATACACAAACCATAACGTCTGGAAATTGCATGACTTTTCCAGTAAGAATAGGCTAGAAACATTTAGAACAGTTTTTCATGGAAAATTCCATTGTAGTATAGTAAAACGTTGAGCTATATTAATTTAACTTATTCTATTATACCCTAGGTGTCACCGTAACGACATTTTACTGATTTGATTGTAATATTGTTAGATTTGTAACTGTTCATTTGTATATTTCTTTGTAAATAGTGTAAATAATGTTGATTATCAATCGACACTGGATTTTATGATCCACAGTGTATTATAATTTTAAACAAATAAATAAAAATAAATAAATAAATTTGGATATAAGTAATAGTACGATTTTATTCTTTCTTATTGTTGCGGTGACACCTAGGGTTTAATAGAATAAGTTAAATTCATAGCTCTAAGTTGTACTGTACTAAAATTGAATTTTCCATGATAAAACTATTCTAAATGTTTCTACACTATTCTTACTCGACCAGTCGTGAACTTTATAGAGAGTGAAAGTGTATTGGTGTGATATAAAAAGTAGAAGTGGCCAGTAAAATTGTGTGAACATTTATAAAAAGTGAGTTTGAAAACTATATCGTTCGTAAATTGCGTTGTAATAATTTTTGTGTGAAATAAATAAACTCGTTGGTAGTAAAATGAAATGTTTTGTTTTTATTCACAATCCAGTGATTCGAACCTTGATTGACAAGGCAAAAATGTAACAATATATTCTTTCATTGATATAATGGCCACCTGAATAGGAAATGTGAAGTCTATAATTAAAACTTTAAACCATTTTGCAGTTTTATGATTGAATTATCATTACTAAATTTGGTCGAGTTGATTCACTTGCCGCTTGTCAGAGACCAGACGATTCGTGAATAAGAGTTATTAAATTTTTAGGAAGCCGATTTAAATTTGGCCGTCTTAACTAATTGAGATGTACAACGATATTGATTGTCGCGATCTATTTTAAACCGCATTTCTTCGAGGTAGCTAGAAATATCGTTGCATAAATTTTGCATGAAAATAATATGGACATTCATCGTTTGGTTCGAAATAATATAACGAGCTAGGAACATTAATTTCAGAACTAGTATTTTTAATGGGATGTTGATTTATATGTCGCGAACCCAAATCGCTACATTCTTTGATTCTCCGTTGAATTTGATTGAGGTTTCCATGGTTGTTAAATATTGTTGCTGTGAATTATTACTTTGTTCATTAATTCTTTTTCGAGAGCGACATACACTAATTTGATAACGTAGTTTTTTTTCAATTCACATTTAATTAAGTCAATTATTCACATAAAATATTAAATAAATTGATAGTAGCAGTAACAAATGGTCAAAGCCAGGGGATGTTACTCCTTCGACATATACTAAAACATTTTTTTTTTTTTAGTTTTTGAACAGTTAGTAATGGTTGTGGTGTTACAAAAAATAAAAATAAATAGTATTTGTATACAACATTGCATTGAACTTGCAGTACTTCCCAGTTGAAAAATACTGAACAAAATCGTAACATTGTTATAATTCATTAAAAAAAATTTTAAGTTCTTGTAAAACTGTTTATGATGAGCTTCAGTTTTCAAATTTGACGGCAAATTGTTAAACAAAATAGGAGCAGTTAAAAGAAAATATTTTTTTAAAATGAGCGGTATGAGGCACTTCAATAGGGCATAAATTATTTTTCGGAGGATTATGGCTCTTTAGTACTCTAGACAGCCTCAAGACCCTAAATTGCGAATAAATGTTGTAATGGTAAAATCCCATTTGTCACAAAAAAGGGCCATGATGACTGATTGGATTTCTTAAATTCCATTATCCTAAGTAACTGTTTTTGTAATTTAGTAATAGTAGCCGTACTTGCATCACATGAACAGCTCCAAAAAGTTATTCTATAACATAATTTAGAACGCACTAAAGCATAATATATCATGTTTAGTACATCTATAGGATCGAGTGTTCTCAACTTATAAATAAAACTAGTAACTATAAGCAAATATTTTTTTTGCATGATGCAGTGCATTTTCCAATTTAACCGTGAGTCCAAGAATAGTCCTTAATGTTTGTAATTTGATACTTTGATATAAAAGCATTTAGCAGAACAACATATATTTACTACTAACAATCATTTGATGACTATTCAACCAAGATCGCAATATGCTTATGTCATAATCGATTTTTTCATAAATATTCTGGTAACTCTTATCAAAATACAAAATTGCAAAGTCATCAGCAAATGTTATTAATTCACCTTTAAAATTTAACTTGAAAATTAAATTCAAATAGACCAAAAATAGTATGGGGTCTAAAACCGAACCTGTACTATAGACTTGTAGGCCACTGGGTGAGGCTTCAATCGTAGTTTGGTATAGTCTCTCAGATAAATAAGATGAAAACCAATCAGACACGACACCACGAAAACCTAAAGTATTTAAAATCCTAAATAAAATTCCATGATTAACGGTATCAAATAGACTTGAAGACTGACTACAGAAATGATCCTGTGAAGTATAGTCTAGGTTTGGCGTCTATTGGAGGGGGGGATCAAAGTTGAGTAGATTAATCTACCAGCTCCGTAACCTTCCAGTAGGGTGCGCATCACGTGAGCTGTTCTGTTCTTGTCATTAGGCAGCTGCGTGATGGGTACAATTGTGTAAGGGGTAACCTGTTCACAATTCGCAAGTGTACGTACTGCCTCCTCGTGGCAACCACTGGTAACTAAGGCCACTTGGCACATTATTGGCCATTTGGCACAGGCTAAAGTACGGCGCTAAAGGAGAAAACCTTGACAAAAAACCCTAATCTAAGGTGGAACAGCATATGCCGAAAGATGAATGGCTGATAGGTTAATCAGCCCAAAATATGCGGACTCTGGATACCAGGCACCCTCCAGTTTTATTTAGCCTTCCTGTAGTAAAGCTGGGTGACCTACAGGTGATTTGCAATTCCCAGCAACTCGTAAGAGTAAAATCAAACGGAATACGGGCAGGAGTAGGAATATACGGGAGTGGGACAACCCTCTCGAGGTCCTTGAGCTCCAATGCTACCGTCTTTCTAGCGGAACTACATGCTGTAGTAAACATCTAGGAGGGAGAGCAATAAGCCCAGATAGTATGTATCACGTACCGGGAGGCAATATTGTCAGGTTCATTAAGAACCTGGATATTGACTGGACGGATAATTAAGCAGGGGTCAGCACAATAGATCTTTTAGGTCGCAGTGCGAAGTGGCTGATCGCCCGCATGGCCCCCTAATAATAAAAATAAAAAAAATAACGGTATCAAATGTTTTCATCAAGTCTATGAACAGCGCCCTAACATGATTCTTACTATTCAGCTTCACATGGACGGAATCCATTAACCCAAACTGATTATCAGTAAAAAAACTTGGTTTTGTTTAACAAGTTTAGAATTTTGCATTTAACTATTTTCTCTAAAATTTTAGAAAAAGTTGAAAGAAGACAGATGGGCCTATATTTATTTAACTCTGCTTTACTACCTTTCTTAAAAATTGGACTAACTATAGCATGTTTAAAGTAACGTGGGAAAATTACTACTAACCATTTTTAAGGTATAGTTACTAACCTCATCTATTGAGTTGGATGAATATTTGTTTTTTAATGTTTTAATAGCGGTTGCGATTGATGAACAAGATATTGTGGAATCGAAAAAAGCATTTTCAGTAAGATCATGTGGTTCAAAATGTGATTCGATCAAATTTGATGTGATTCGATCAGATTTGATACAAACAACTAATAAAACATTATACAATACATTCATAGAATGGACGCTATCAAAAACATTATCAAAAACTATAAATTAGCATCGTATTTAAATCGTTCCAAAAAATATATAGCTTCAATCTTTCAAAATGTATAAATAACACAAAATCAAAATCAAATAACATAGAAACGTAACAAATTTTCTCTTGTCACCACACGGAATCGAGCCTGAAACTCCAACTTACAGAGCAATAATTCAACATTTTCTAGACTAATCCGACGTCCTCTAGTTATTTTTTCGAGAAATTTGCTTTGTTGCTTTTTATTTGCTTGTCGCATTTATCATAAATTTTTATTCTAGAATTGGGATGGTTTATTTGATACTGAATGTAATGTGGTAGATATTATTTTAGATTTTAAAGATTTTTCAATGATTCGAGTTTTACTTTGGAGTTGAATTAATCGAAGCGTTTATTTTCATGATAAGTGGTGCAGAATTTTATCACTTATATCATCAGAATTACATTCTGATTTTTTTATATGTTAGATTCCCAGATTTAATTTGTTGATTTAGATTTCCAGATTAAAATAGTGTTGAGTTGCTTATGACATCAGTTTTGCGCTGGCTTCTTGATATTTTTTTTACAATATTAGAGGTTATTATTGGGTTTCTAAGATTATTAAAGGATTATAAATTTATTTCTGGGAATATTTGATATTTTTGGCGTTGATATTCACATTAGTATTCTAGAATAGTTAAATTATTCAATAATTTGAGCTTTTCGAAGTTTGCATAGCATAAAACCTCATTGTACAGACAGATAAGATTGGAAGATGTTGATATTTCAAATTTTATGATATCCTTCAAATAATTTCGGATTAACCTGGGCATTAGAGGTGGCAAACTATCGATAATTTGAACTATCGATAGTTTCGGTAGTGAAATAAAAAACAATCGATAGATAACTATCGAAACAAATTAAAAGACTATCGATATACTATCGATACTATCGGATAATAAATTTATAGAGCTTTATTCAATAAAAAAAAGTAACAATAACAAAAAAAATAGTAATTCACATATAGGTTGACTAGAACCAGAAAATATAAAATCAAGATAGGTAATCGTCGATCACTAATAATTTGCCCTGTTGCGCTAGAGACCCGTTCGGACTCCACAGATGTGGCCGGAATACAAAAATACTTCAAGGCGCATTGTCGTACTGGGCCAAATTGTGTGCTGTTCTAAAATAAAAGAAAATTGAAAGTAATTAAATTAATTTAAATGCACAATCGTCTCATATCAAAATGTTTAACTCACTTTCCAAAACTCTGCCGGATTAGATTTCGTGTTAACTATAGGCATTTCTACGTAGTGCTTCACTATTGCCACATAGAAGTAATTAGTCTGCTGCCTTTACTGATTTTTGTTTCAAGAAACGATAACACGTGCCCCGAAACTTCAGAAGGTGTACCAGCTGATTGGCCACTTTGTGCATTTTCTATTTGTTTATCACAGGACTTTCTCAATTCATTTTCCAGTAAAGTTCTACCTTTTTATGCGTTTTCTTTACGAATAAACCCATCACATTTAAAGCGTGGATCTAAGATGGTTGCGACCATGACAATATTAAATTCCTCATATGGATACAATCGCTTAAGTAAATTTTGTGTTAGAAGAGGGTATAGATTCGTTCCTTCTTCGGTTTTAAGATTTTTCTTAATTTGTAGCAAGTTTAAATATAAACCGTGGGTCATTGAAATAATTAATGAAATTGTCAGATAACTTTTCCCGCATATCTCTTTTGTTACATCTTCGAATCCTGCTAGGATCTTCTCCAACTCAGTCAAAATAAGCACCTCTTCAATCGATAGTGGTATTGAACCTTTTTTTAATTTTAACAGACATATTCCGATTTGATCAATGACTTTGAGAATCCGTTGGATGATATAAAATATACTGTTCCACCTTGTTGGCACTTCTTGAATAAGTTTAAACGCGATTGTGGCATCTTGTGCCTCCTTTAACGTATTTGAAGCTATGGAACTACTTTTAATAAATCTTACTATGTCCTTACATTTTGTGATAATGGAACACACTTCATCTAGCTTTAACGCGTCCTGTACCGCCAAATTCAAAGAATGTGCGAAACATCCTAACTGTTGCACACCTAATAAATCACATGCCTTGACCATAACTTTAGCATTGTCGGTTACAACTTAACTCATGATTATTTACAAAAAAATGACATGTCACAGTCAAGTACGATTCTGTCGCTCTAGAGCTCCACAAATCACAAGTGATAGCTATGTGATTTACTTCATCCAACAAATGTTTTAGCTTTCGCATAGCACTGTTAAAAATATTCGGCATCATACGGTTGCAAATCTTTTCCAATCATTAGTGTGACTGCTTCGTCCAATTTATTTTTACGGCGGGATTTGTGATCATATTCAACTGATTTGCTAAAAAAATGTACAGTTGAGTTTTCGGATGTTGTGTTGGAGATGCACTCCGATTTAATATTTGTTATGGAGGTACATCTCTTTATGTGGTCCGCCATATTGCTCGTATTTCCATTTGTCGTGTGTTCTTTTACCCGATTGGGTTCTTTTGGCCGATCGTTTGAAAAACTTCTAAACTTTTGAGGATGGTGACCCATTTGAAAATTCTGCTTGTTGTTCATCTTTATTTACTTGCACTTCTTCACAGTCTGGTTGAGGCTCAGCTGTTTCTTTTACACACATAACTTAATCAAAAAAAATCAACAAATGTTTTAACTAAATTAATTGTTATTACCTTTCCGTTTTCGGCACAAATTTTTTTCCATTATTAACGTATTTGAGCGACGTAAACTTAACTGATTTTATATCAGTTTTGGCGAATAAAGTGTACTTCTCAATGCACACAAATACTTGATAAAAGCTATTTAGCTAATATTTTAATATTTTTGGGAAACAACTGCAACGAAAATTAATTTTCTAACGAAATCGAAATACACCAATAACACTGCTACTTTTACGTGGCTTACTTTTATTTATAATTAAATGACGTTTCTCGTTTGAATTTTATTTATGTGGTTAACACGATATAGGGTGGACTATATGATTAAATGAACGTATTTTTTATAGATAACTCAGTATCTAAAAAAAAATCTCCATTTTAATGATTGAATTCGTTTATTGACCTTGGTAGAATCCGTTGTGCTTATGTATATGATAAAATGTATCCGGTAGTTGGCCACCAATTGATGTATAATTTTCTGTTCATTTTTGAGCAATTTTCATGACGTGGCGACAGTATTTCGGTCGAAATGTTGGCAAATTTGGCCCACAAAAGTGTGGTAGTGTCAAATCGGGCTATCTAATTGGCCATAATATTACTGAACGTTGATATGGCACTTCCACGAAACATTTGATGTAAAATTATCATTGTTTGACTGGCTGCGTAGCATGTGGTAGTTGAAGTCCTCTTGAAATTAAAGGCCTTCCATACCAACTTCGTCCACTTCTTGAACCAATATTTTGCGTGGCATCACATTGTGCGCTCTTTAGCGATTATCATTGAAACTCTAACAGTCTTCCCTTCGTTATATACAAAAAGTACTCTTCAATGATTTGTTTCGAGTAAATCCCACACCAGAATTACCTTTTTGTCGAACTGAGCTGTCTAGTTAATAATTCGAGGATTTTCGGATACCCATTAACGATTGTTTTGTTAATTTTGTACTGCAATTGAACAATAATGCGATTCATTGCTCATGATAATTTTCAACCAAATGTTTTGTTCGATTTGAATGTGTTTGCGATGGTAATATATTTAATTTTTTTAAGCTTACATATCCACAATTACTCTAAATTACACTTAGTATTTTTGGCCGATTTTCCTAAGAAACGTTTAGGAAATTTACGTAAGACATAAACGGAATCCGTATGATCTTGTTATAACTCCATAACTTTTCAAATGATGATGTACTCATTTTAGGATGTTTATTTTTGGGCTCATTCTGGGCCTTATTCATTTTATAAACTATGTAATTCGAATCGGGTTTGCTTCTTTATACGAACACATGCAGAACCTATATAAATTTAGAAAAACCTTCACACATTTATGCAAACATGTGAAGTTTTTCCTAAACGAACGTATTTTTTATTACTTTTATTTTTAGGTTAGTTTATGATCAAATTCACGCAAATGGCAGCGGGCCCTTGTTTGTATGAAACGGAGGAATAGGGTATTACACAGAGCTTTAAGCATGTTGTTCTGTTACACAGGATGAACTAAGTTTGTATCTTATAGTAATCTTGCCGTAATCAACGGAAAGCGTAATATAGTTTTGGTGCGGAAAGAAACACATGTATGCCGCTAATCCATCGGTTACAGTACTCGGGCAGCATCAATATAGATTCAAACAAAAAAGAAAGTTTAAGTTACATGCCAATAAATTTAAACATGATTTTCCTTATTTGAATTAACTTGTAATAACGAGACATTTGTACTAACACATACAAAAAAAAAAAAAAAATCATTCGTTAAAAGACGAAAGAATTTGGGATTAAAAAAATGGAGAAATTTCCAAAAATTTTGAGATTGGTACTATTTTAATTAGTGGACTGAATTTTTCTCTATTTTCAACAACTTCATTTCGGTCTTATCTAACCGTGAATTGAACCACGAAGTGATAAAGATTACATGCTACTCATTGTACCATTGTTTTCGAAACAGTTGTTAATTTCTATGCACTTAATATGTGTTTTGTATTCACAATAACCGGGAGTGGTTCATAACAACTCGGTTTAACAAATTCATATTGGTTACTATTTAATACAATTTGAAATAGGGTTTGTTACGATACAAAGTTTAAATAGATGATGCTCTCATTTTCTCAAAATACACGGTTTTTCTTGAGTACCGCAATATAACCTTTACCATGATTGTCATAGTTTAGCTTTATGAGTTTGCCGAATTTATGTGGTATTTCGGCCTAAATCTTAAATGTATTGGTCAAGTTATCGTTAAATTTAAAATTTTTCAAAATATTTAGAAGACTGATCCTGATGTAGGTCTGTGCTTTTTTACCTAATTTAGACTCATTACACTCTAATTTAGCTACAGCAGGATACGGAATAAAATCTTTCTTCATTTCTTTTCATTGGTGTTCCATAGCTCTGGACATGATTGTTTCTCCTGCAGCAGTAATATGTTTGTGTTAGTGAAGAATCTGTGGATTAGTCTTATCAACATTAAACATTTTTTTTTCGACGAAAAAATCCCAAAAAAATTTAATCGTATAGAATATTTAAAAAGTCTATCATATGTTGGCAATTGTTAAACATTTTTAATTTTGATTATTAATTTTTTTATTGATGATCTAAAAGATGAATTTTATCGATAATATTTATTGAGAATTTTGAATACGTTTTTATATATCGTTTATTCGAAAAAATTTGCCCATACTTTGTAAAAAAAACCTTCATGCACCCTATTGTTACGGATCAATATTGTGTGCCATGCAATTAAATAGAATGATCTATCAGTCTCCTTCACTCCCTTATTTCGATACCTGATAGACGAGTTTTATTAATTTTTGTTTGTAACGGTAATGCGAGCATTGAAAAATTTATTTGGTGGTTGAGTAGAGATATATTTGTTTCTTATTTTGTTGTTAGTAACATCGGTCCATTGAGGTTGAAAAAAAATATAAATCATAAATATTCCGTCTTTAATTAAATAAATTTTGTTAATTTGTAATTAGTTTTATAGGATGTTTATAAATTATTAAGTGATTAACAATAATGAAATAAAATAACAGTGATATAATAAAACTTTACAGTGATCAAAAATAAATATGTGAACGATATTATGTGCATGTAACAAAACCTGTTATTTTAAAAAGTTGGTGAAATAATAAATAAATAACCGTAAAATAGTACTTTAAATAATAATAAAATCCTCATTGTCTAGTGATTTAATAAAAACAGTAAAATAAAGTGTCTACGCTGTACATTCAAATTGTGTAACATTTTGCTGCTATCAACGCAACTTAATTCATAGATAAATTGTTGCGTCAGATGCAAAAAACTTTGTTGCAAATTATTTATTTGTGATTCATATGTTGCAATAAAATGTCACTTATAGCAACATATATTCAACCTACAATACAGATGGATGGAACAAAATTTTAAGCAACATAAAACAGGTACATTTTAATTTTTTTATTTTTAGAAATAAAACAAATAAATAAATGAAAATCTCTAAAAATAAATGGTGTGTTGATTTGAGAAGAGTTGTAATATTGAAGGAACACAAATTATTGGTAAGCTTTTTAGTATGCTCCATACTTTAGTATAGTCCATGTACAACTAGTTTGTTCACAGTGTGATTTATTTTATTATTTGTGCAAAAAATATTTACATATAGAAATGACAACGGGCAATTTCGCCGCTATACGAGGTTGGTATGTCGCTGCAAGCGCGATTTTTGGTTTGTGTGTGTTAACGCATGTTGTTTATTTATTTTCTAGTTTGCTTATTCTTTTACACTAAATACCGTATTCTTTTATGTTGAAATCATTCAAAACCCAGTGAAAAAACAAAAAGTATAAATTCGTTTTTGTTTATGTATTTGTAATTAGATGCATGTTAATTTAAATAAGGTTTACAATATCAAATTTTCTTAATTTTCGTTTTTTATTTTTCGCCGAAGTATTTATAATTTTAAGTTTTGCACGAATGAGCACCCGCATTGTATGGATAATCAAATGGTTCGTGTTTTCCAAAATTCCACAAGGTGTTTTAATTTCCTTTTCACATAAATTATATAATTGTTTTAACACGTTGTGTTCGAAACAAAATTCGTCAAAATTACTCTCGAAACAGTTAATGGTGTTTTGAACTATAACAACAAATGCCGTTGTTGAAACTAATAAACCCCCGTTTACAGTGTATTTGCGAACTGGCGATATTTTATTAGCCTTTCTGATTTGACGTAATTATTATCCAAATTTTCCTTGCACATAAAAGATTTGCAATCACTACAGTTGTGTATTTTTGATACAGCATGTGCAACCTATCCTGCAAAATAAGTTGTTGCCATATCGTTTACAGTTGGATCCATTCCATGTTCGTCAACAACAGTATCTTCGGCTTCTGTATCACAATTATCAAACTCGCATTTATTTGGATCTTCAACATCCTCCACATCGCAGTCCCTATTAGAGTCCTCTTCTATATTGACATTACCTTAATATATAAACAGAGAAGAATGCATAGTTAATTTAGTAATGTAGTTGTTTTAATAGCATTTAAATAATTCTTACATATTAAACTTGGCATGAGTTCGTTCGGAATTGCTTCATGTGGATTGAATTTGTCGTTGAAACTTGAATCAGTGCCATCTGGATTCAAGAAATCTGTAGTTGTTAATAATTGATTAATTATATCTAAAAGAGAGTGCACTGCGAGTGTAACTTACTTTTCACGTCTCCCATATTCAAAATAACTGAACAATCCGAAATTTCATAGGATGTAGTATCTAGAGCCATTATGTTGTATAAACACATTTGTTTCAAGTTTTTATGAAGCCGAAATATAGAAGGATTTTTCTCGTAAAATCCTCGATTACTTCTTACAATAGAAATTGTGTTTTCTAAACAGTCCGAATTTAGATGAGATGTAATGAGATATTGTTCCATTTCTCGTTTGGCATAAACCCCTGAAGCAATATACGTGACCTCTTTTTCTCTCTTACATTTGCCTATCCATTCTCATGATTCCTTTAGGTTCGTTTCTACTTCCGTGTGTTCAATCGACAAAGCAAATTTGTCTGGATTTTTTGAATACTTGTTTGTACTTATTCATAATATCAAATAGTTTATGTATTTTAAAAATAAAATTAGCAATACTCAATGCAACCAATTTTTCCTCTTCGTTGAAGAAATTTGTTGACGCAGCTGCAAAAATTGCCGTTGAAACATGGTAGCTAAATAATTGAGTTGCCAGTTTGACCCTCATTTTTTGGAAAGTGTCAGGTTTGATATGAGCTTCCGTCAACTTATGCATCGAACGAATCACTCGATTTTTGGAATAAAATAATTTCTGTAGTATTGACCCAGGGAACGACTTCATCATTAATAAAAATGTTAGACACTAACAAATTATTTCGTACACTCTTGAATACATGTACAATATCGTAAAAACAAAAAAGTGTACGCTCCATAATTTTAAAAGAAGGTTGCTTTGTTGTAACTCCCAATCTATTGTATGCAGTTCTGTTTGCAGCGCCTTGATCACATATAATCGCAACAACTTCAATACCTTGTTGAATTAATATTTTAGTCGTCGAAGTAATTATTTCCGCCAGCGTAACATCGCTGACATTTCCAGAGTAGTAGCCAATAATCTAACAAAAATAAGCTATCATGAGATTTTTTTTTATTAATGAGATTAACATCTCGTCAAACACCAAAATGTACTTTTTATTAATTACGGGCATTTTACTTAATTTATGTTTTAACATATGTAAATTATCATAAGAAATTCCCATTTCAAACTTCATTACTTCATACCAACGAATAATTGTTCGTAAAGAAGGCATTGCCAAACCTTCTTTTTGCAAATACCTATAAAATAATGGGGACTTATAATGAAACTTTAAAAATAAGTCCTTTTCATCTGTGCTCCATTTAGTATTTTTTGTGTGAAGCAGTTGACTTTTCACAAAAATCGCGACACTTTTGGTTTTGTTTTCTAACATTTCTACAAGAACATTTGAAGACAAACATTTTCGGGCCGCTTCTGGTTTAAATATTTTCTTCTTTGGTGACTTAAGTAATCCATCGATAGGCATTCTACTTTGATCAATATCATAATCGTCAGAATTGGTTTGAATTTTGTAATCTGGATGGTAATCAGGCGACGGAAATTGTGTTTGGCATATTCCGATATCTTTATCAGCAACTTTAAAATCCCTAAAGACATTTGAGTAAGTATTTAATGGAGCGCTGCTGCTAGTTTCGGCATATTCATCGTTGAATGTCACCGACTTGATATTTGTTGTTGTTGGTGCCATAATTATTGAATGTTTATCGCAAATCATTATTTATTTAAGTAAAAATTCATTCAAATCTCTTTGCCACAGTTTAAACATTTTGGATCAAAATGATCAGCACATATATAAATTGGATCGTTTGAAATAAGTTTCGGTGAATAGCTATTTTTAGAGTTTAATAGCCAAATATCGCGGCGATTATCGTTTGGCAAAGCAAATCTACGAACACCATAACTTTTTTTGTTTTTACAATTTATATAATCACAATAAACCATTTTATAAATACGTATTATTTTATAGGTCTTACTGAAAAATCAAGCTATTTATACCCCGAAATCACAGAAAAGCATCCAGCAATAAAATATAATTGCAAATGTCAAATTACCGCCTACAACCTAAATTCCCCTGTTTATAAATACCTTTCGTATACTTTACGGTGACCATATAGCCCGCATTTTATAGAACTCACCTACATATTGCTAACCCTGCCCTCCAGATATTTTTGCCCTTAAAAATAACCAGCAAAGTAAAATAATAGCCCGCTGTTCCACATTTGTAATAAATTAATTTAAAAAAATCAAAGTTTTGTCAAAAGAAAACGAGGATTTACTTGGTTTTTGCTACATTATTCTTTGAAACACGAAACAATAAAGGAACCAACATAAAGGGTGTTCAAATTAGAGGTATCTTTTTAAATTTTAAATAAAAGACATAAATTGTGTGAAATCTTTATTTATTTTTGTTGGAAATTAAAGTACATTGGTTCCCATTAATAATGAAAAAGAATGTCGTTCAAGTGACCTCTTCTGCTAGCTTGGCAGGCTGTCAATCTTTTAATAAAATTTTAAATAATTTTTTCGCATAATAATAGTTCAATTAGAGATATTTGCTCGATGATGTTGTCTTGAGGTGTTGAACAGTTTAAAGATTATCCGCATAACCAATTTATCTTTCAAAAAATCGATTGATTCTGTTGCAGTGTGGCATGTTGCACCTTCCTTTTCAAACCACATATTCTGCACAACAATATCTTCCAATTGACTCCACAAAAAGTTCCTAATTATCCCTCGATATCGAGCTCCATTTACAGTAATTGAATTGAATTATTGGAAAAAATATGGACCAATTACCACCACCACACCAAAATCCCAATTCCCATTTTAACTAACAGGAATGTTTGTACTTGTCATTTGTCTAATAACATATGGTACTCTAGTACCAAAAGTATAAATGGTGGAATATTTGAAAAGATACCTCAAATTTGAACATCCTTTACATATTTAAATACTGTTAAAGTTAGCCGAAAATTGCCAGCCAAAAGTAAAAAATTAAGGCGTAAACAGTCGCCAGTGTTTAGCCGAAAATTACTGTGGATGCATGGATAGCATTAAAGATTTTTGTGAATATTCTTAAGTGACAAAACCTGCCTCCTCGTGGAAAATTATGGAGCGAAACGCTTAAAAATATTTAGAATTGGTACAAAATCAGCATCTAGAATGTTATGTCAACAGCTTTGGCAAGAAAAAAAGTTCAATAAAAATTTCCTACGAGAATTCGATTTTCCAAAAATCATTAGAAACTTTGCATAAAATCAGCTTGGTGTTATATAGTATATTGAGATGAATTGCTTTCATGTGATTTATAAATCGAAAGCAACAGTCAAAAACGCACGTTAAATCGCAGCTGCGTGGTGGCCAATTGACAACTCCATTACGGCTGATTATTCGATGCCCGAAGATAGTGTGCAAAAGACCGATTGTTTGGCTTTCTGTGTGGCAAGGCACAAGCCTTCCTACTTGGTCATAACACGAAGAAGTAAGTGTCGCACTCGAAATAACCGATACTTGAAATTGCAAACGCCTAGATTGACCATCATCTTATTTTTTCCTTAGTTAATAATTTATGGGCAGCTGAAAAAACCCAAATTCATATACAAACCGCGTTAAAGCAATGTTATTGGTTAGAGGAAAGCACGAAACGTGTGAAAAAATTTACGAAGATATTACGAAAAATAATGATTTACACATTTATTGATCCTCAATTCTTTCATTATCTCAATTCAACGAAATATGAATACACTGTTTACTCAATATACATATAATCATACATACATCTGTTTATCTAATTATAATACAGAACCAACAACAAATCTAATGTCGTAAATCGTTTTATGTTTCCGTTTCATTGGATTTGTTGTTGGGTTTGTATTATGTCATGCGAAACAAAAAACCAAAAAAAAAATGGACGGTAAACATTTTTTATGAATGACAATATATTTTTGAACACAATAACCAAAGACCCAATCCATTTGAGATTTTAGGTACTATTTTTAGACACTTCAGCTGGTATGGCGCTTTTAAATTTGCGGTGTCATACTCTCTATCTGTTTACGCAATGATTTGTGTTAGCATATCTAGGATGCTACATCGCATGATATTCGTAGCACTATACTATATAAACATTTCATTCTTCTTTTTATTTTAACAGAAATAATTTTAAAGGGAAATCGAACAAACAAAGTTAGCGAAATTCAGGTTTTGCAACTTAAAAAATTTTTAGAGTTAAACTTCCATGTAACTATTACATGGTCACTATTACAATAGTTGAAATTATCGAGTGTTGCTGTAAGTGAGTTGAACAGCGACGTCTTTTTTTGAATAATTAGGATGAAAGTCTGTATCATTTATAGGATACACACAGTAAAAAAAAAAAACATTGAATTTTACACACTTTTGACAGTGGGCAAATTTGCCTATCATTTTCATGTAATTTTACAAGCTTTCAAAACTTACAATCGAGTTGTTAAAATTCAATATAATGTCACGTAATTTTACAAAGAAAATATAGTAGGTTAATAAGAGGAAAATGCCGTAATATATCATTAATGAGAATGTGAAAGTACATACTTTTTATGTCAAATTACATAATTCATCGTGTGAATGCAAATTCTTTGTTTGTAAAATTCCACTCTAAAAGTGTGTACTTCTGCATGCCAAGCTAGTAAAATTAGACATTTTTATTTAAAAGTACAGGCTTTAAAATGTAAATGAAACAAAAATTAAATTTCATATAAAATTATATTTCTAAAATATACAGTATGTATACAAAAATTCATTTATACTATTATCTTATTAAATATTAATATCAATTCATCACTAAAAGTTAAACAAACTATAGTCTAATTTCTTAACAAATTTCTTTAATAAAATTTAAAACTTTTGCTTTATTATTAATTTTTGATCGAGAGTATTCTGTATTGAGATTCAAGCATGTCCTCTGCAACATCTTGAACGTTTGTGAAACGTGCGTGGGATATTCCAAATTAAAAACAAAATATGATCCAATCAATTGAAATATTACCCTTTTTGTGGAACAGCACTGGTAATTTACAATTTGATTTTCGATGAAAAAGTAGAATATATTTTCTTTTTTCTCATTGTCACCTGAAAACAAAAAAAAAATAGTACAACTGATAATATATATAATCAAAAAATTCACTAAAAATCTTAAATAAACAATAGCTAATCGATAACTTTATTGTGAGAAAATGTTTCTTTATTTTATCTAAATTAAAACCTTCAAACCTAGGAAAGTCGTTTCTTTTATATCCATTAACCGTTCGAAATGTATATTCATGAAATAAGGTGACAACAAGTGAGACCAGCCTTGTCGCACTTCAATTATTTTTAGATCTTGCATTAAAAATTTTCTTTGGTTCGTATATGTGTTTTGGAAAACGGTGATTATTTCTTCCTTTAATTCGTCGTTTGAAATTTCAATTTTAAAATGCTCCTTGAGCCATATTCGTTTTGCTTCGCTTTCCTCTTCCGAATAAATTTCAAGATCTTTGGCGTAAAAATTAGGGATACCTTCCGAAATATTTATATTCCGTTTCGTTGGTTTCATTAAACTTTTTGCTGTCCTATTTAAGTAATTATTATGATTTACCAGCTTTGTTGCTAAACCAACCGACTCATCAGAAACCAGCTCACCAGCACTATTTAAAACTCCCAGACTTTTTGGAAATAATAGGACGACGTTTGATATCCTGCGAATAATTTTTGAGCATTCAAAATGCCAATATTATCAGATCTTTCGGAGTTAAGTGAAGAAATCCGCCCACTAGACATGGAAATTGTTGAGCTTAAAGGTGAATTTGGAAGTTCTACATACTCCTAAGTAGAAATAGTATTTGCATTTGCTGAAGTATTAAATTAGTTTATAACGTCATTACGTGTGTCAACATCAGTCGCCTTCTGCTGTTCTACCATGCTAGCTTCGTGTTTATTTTCTAGTGAATAGGCTAGTGTACATTTTCCGTTTTCCGGATATAATTGAAAAATTTCGTTTTTTTCACCATAATATTGGAACACTTCTGCATCATCTATTTCAGTTCCATCGGATTCAAGAACTAGCTTGGATCCTTCAATTCCTGCAGCGTTTGCTAAAAATAAAAAATTAAATCAATACAAAGTGTTTATAGTTTTTTATGAGTGTATACCTTTTTCAATAATAGTGGACAATTGACCAGTAAATACGAAGCTATTTTGATGGTTCGGCTAGTATCTCAATTTTTAACGACTAACCGTGCGGACATAATTTAAATTTATTCTAAAGAAAAAAAAATTATTTAATAAACTATAGTAATATTTAAACCTCACCAAAAGTGTGGTACGGCCCATGTTAATGGGAAAGGAAAAGGAGAGGATAAATCGGAAGGAACGACTTTTATGTCATTTTTTTTTTTTTTTTTTTTTTTTTTTTTTAATAATTTTATTTATGATAACAATAAAATTTTTTTACAAAGTAACTAGTCATTTTTGACTAACAGCGTTTGACTCTGACAGTATAATAATAAAGCACTCATATGTGTTCTTTACATAAAGTGTTGTTTTGGTTGATGTTGCATTGTGCGGACTATTCTGGCAACTCAAAAGGTTTTAGTCTTTTGAGTCTTCTTATTATACCCTCTTGATGAAGTAGTCTTGCAGCTTCGATGTTAGGGTGATGATGGAGCCTCTCCTGGTGTTTTTGAGCACATTTCTTTATTTCACTTGCGACTGTGTCTATTCCGAGATCTCTATGAAGGTCACTATTACGAGTGTACCAAGGGGCATTTACAATTCCTCTGAGGACTTTATTTTGAAATCGTTCAACTATCTGTTGATTGCTGATTTTGGTGCATCCCCATAGTTGAATACTATATGTCCAGACCGGCTTGAGTACTTGTTTATAAAGCATAAGTTTATTATGAACGGATAACTGAGAGTTTCTTCCAATTAACCAGTACATTTTTCTATATTTTAACTGAAGCTCTTCTGCTTTCATTTTCACGTGTACTTTCCACTTTAACTTTGCATCAAGGTTCATACCAAGGTATTTTGCTTGATTGGCATGTGGTACAGAGATATTATTGAGAGTCACAGGTAGTGGTTCTATTGATCTATTAGTGAAGTTAATGTGAGTAGACTTCGATTCATTCACTTTAATTCTCCACTTAGCTAGCCAATCTTGTATATTATTTACGGCTATTTGTAGTTTGAATGTGACTTCACCGATTGTGTCACCAACAGCTAGAATTGCAGTGTCATCTGCAAACGTGGCGATAGTTGTATTGCTCGTCTGCGGTATGTCGCTAGTAAACAGTACGAAAAGGAAAGGCCCTAAGACACTCCCCTGCGGGACTCCTGCTTTAGCTTCTTTAATACTGGAGTAAACTCCTTCCTGTTTAACTCTAAAATATCTCCTTTTCAGGTATGACTTTAGCAGTTCGCAATACTCAAATGGCAGAGTTTTCTCCAATTTAAATATTAAACCATCTAGCCAGACTTTGTCAAATGCCTGCGCTAGGTCAAGAAATATAGCTGAACAAATCTATTTTTCCTCTAAGGATTTTTCTATTATATCTGTTATTCTATGGACTTGGTCGATTGTGGAGTGTTCCTCTCTAAATCCAAACTGATGGGACGGAACAGCTCCTGATTTTACAACTTCTGGTTTAATTCGTTTTAATAACAATCTCTCAAATAGTTTTGACATAGTTGGAAGAAGTGATATTGGCCTGTACGAGGCCAGTTCACTTGGTGGCTTACCTGGCTTAGGTATCATTATCACTTCCGCAAATTTCCAAGATAGAGGGACATAACGGAGTCTGAAGGAAGCATTAATAATGTCCGATATTTTTTTAATAGCTTTATTAGGTAGTTGTTTTAGAATCTCTCCAGTTATCAGGTCATATCCTGGTGATTTTTTAAGTACTACATGGTTCTTTATTACTTGTTTTACTTCTTTAGCATTAGTTAATGGAATTTCCTGTCTCAGGATAGTTGTTTGGTTTTCGAACAATATATCCTGTTGGTTAAGTGTTGTTAAATTTGGCTGAAAGGTACGCTCGAGATGATCCGCGAATTTTTCTGCTTTTTCTTCTTTGCTTTTAGCCAGGTGACCATTATTTGTTCTTATTGGTGGTATATGCATAACTGGCCTTTTCAAATATTTGGTTGCTTTCCACAATGAATAATCACTACCTTTATCATAGGTGAGAGATTGTAGGTATGAATTTATTGATTTATTTTTAAATTCCCTTATTTCTCTACGTATTCCTTGTGTTAAATTATTTAATCTATTTTTGACGGTTGGGTCTCGTGTACGTTGCCACTCCCTACGGGTACTTCTCTTCTCTATAACTAGTGATTTAATTTCCATTGGATAGCATTTGCCAGCTATTTTTTTGTTTGTTGTGTTAGTACTTTTCCACGCCGCTACCTGTATGTCCTTGACGAGCTTCTCCACCTCCTGTTCTAATGTTTCTTCTGATGAAAGTTGTGTGTTTAAAATGATGCTATTGTTTAGTTCATTCCTGAACTTTTTCCAATCAGTATATTTATTTGTTAACAGTGGCTGTTTATCATTAGTAATTATTGTATCACTTATTATCATTAAAATAGAGGAGTGGTCAGATGTGGAGTCCAATCCTTCCTGCACTTGTATATAATCAACCGGGATTTTTCTTGTTATAAAGAAGTCAATTAGGTCTGGTATTTTATTTTGATCACTGGGCCAATAAGTTGGTTTTCCAGTAGAATGCCAGTTGCAGTTGTATTTAATTATTGCTTGATGAAGCTCTTTCCCTTTAGTTGTGGTTAGTCTTGATCCCCAGTCAGTATGTTTAGCGTTTAAGTCACCCCCGACTACAAATTTTTCACCGAGCTGCTTGAAGAACTGAGTATAAGCATTCTCTTTGATGTTATATCTAGGTGGGCAATATATTGCGGATACCACTAACTTGTGGTTGCGGGTATTAATGCTAACGCTAATTGCTTGTATTTCATCACTTTCAAGTTTTTGTTGCAGATGGTATTTAATATCTTTTTTTATAATCACGGCACTGCCCCCTCGTGCATTATTATTAGGATGAACTGCTGAGTGAACTTCGTAGCCGCGGATTTTTATATGACTTTGAGTAGTAAGGTGTGTTTCAGATAATAAACATATATCTATTTTTTCTAAATCAAGAAATAGTTGTATTTCATTTTGTCGTTGCAATATACCATTGCAGTTCCATGCAAGAATTTTTAAATTATTTGCCATGTTTTTCGAGTAGAGTGAGCCTTTTTAGGATTGATATAAGGGCTTTTTCTTGCTTTTCTTCTTGTGAACTAAGTCTATCAAGAATATCTTGTAGTATTTTATTAGTTTGGTTATTATTTGAATCATTTAATAAAAGAGAACTATGTTGTCTTCTCGAACTTCCAGTAGATAGTACATCAGCAAATGTTACATTTGGATTAGTTCTTGATGACTGGATTAATGTTTGGTGTGACCTTAAATTTGTAGGTATTCTTGTTGAGGCTGAGTTAATTTCTGGCTTGGTAATTATTGAAGTTTCCCTTGTTTTGTTGCAAATTTTTTGCAGCTCTTTTATAACAATGCAACCTCTGTAGTTGGCTGGGTGTGTCTCTCCACAGTTAACACATTTTGGTGGGGTGTCTTTTAGTTTCGTACATTCAGCCGTACGGTGTTTTCCTACACATTTCACGCATCTGGGCTCCTTATTACAAAAGTTTTGCTTGTGTCCGTAGACTTGGCACTTTTTGCACTGGGGGATCAGCTTAGATTTTTTAACTGCTTCTATTTGCACTTTCATATGGAGTATTTCGCTGATTGCATAAATATTTTTAATGTCTTCTGTTCTTTCAAAAGACAACATATATAATGGAAGAGGTGTTTTGTCACCTCTTTTTAGCAGCTGTGTAACTTCTTTAATTTTGTATTTTTTCTCCAAAAGATACTCTTTTATCTCTTCTGGTTTGCATGAAGCGTGTAGCTTCCTAGCAATGACTTTGGTTTGCCTTGTCTGCTTATCTTCGTAGGAATACCACGCTGTCTTTTCTTCGTTAAGAGCTCCTGTTAACTTTCTATAGCTATCACTGTCTGTGACATTTATTTTGATATCACCACTATTTAACGCTGTAGCTTGAAACTTTATATGATTGTTGTCCATGATGTTTCTAATACTCTGATAATTATTGCAATTAGATATTATTACTGGAGGTGGCCGTGGCACTTTTTTCTCTAGTTGTACATTCTTACTTCCGGTTGGGAGTTCATTACTTGATTGTTTCTGTTCCGACGGAACCTGAGCTTTATCCTCCTGTTGCACGTGCCTACTTCCGGTTGGAAGCTGCTCAACTGATTGTTTCGAATCGGGTGAAATCTGTGGTGATTTACTCATCTTACGTTTCTCATTTTTTTTGTTACGGTTCAGAATCCATCCCGTTTCTCTATTGAGTTCTTCCTCGTCTGTTTCATACATAACCTCTATATGATCATTGGTGTTGTTTATCTTAGTGGTTTCTTTCTCAGACATTACTGCATTTAGAGCATCTTTTAACTCCTTGTTTTCTCGCTGTAAGTTTTTGAGGTCTTTGTTTAGATTTAACGTTAACTTTTCTATTTCGTAAATCTTATTGCGCAGTTCTGCGTTATCCCTTTCTAAGGTGTTCGCTATTGGTGGTGGTGATCTACACACCCTGGATTGTTGTTTAAATGGGTTGGGTTGCCCAAAAGGGCTGTTAAACAATGATTGGCTCACCCCAGAATCCTTTGAGCCAGCCTCGTTAGAGGGTGGATTTGCCAGCTGATTAGCTGGGTTACCACCTGGGGTACAATTTCCTGAATCTGTTGTACTCATTGTTTATTTTACTGGTCATAAAGCATCTACCACTCTGACCAGTACGAGTTGGTAGTGGGTCTGGTTTGAGAAGATCATTCACTAAATTCTCGATAGTCAGTTATACCGCCGTGTCTCGGTCGCCAGAGCCTCGTTAGTTATCTAGCAGGGTGCACCACGTGCAGGTGAGGATGACATTTGGACTATTTGTAGACCAATTACTTAAGCCCCCTTTCCCACCCTTTTATGTCATTTGTATATATATTATTGATTTCATAATCCTAATTTGTAATTAAAAACCATTGAAAACATGTTTCCATAAAAACCTAAATTTGAAAAATTTTCATTGATTAATATGTTTTTTATTGTTAAAGCTTTAACAGTCCAATTATGATTATTAGATATCGCCAGTGACTGGCCCAAAAAATATTCAACATTTTGAAATCTCACTTGGCTGGTTTGATATGGGAACTGTTTTGCAACTGACAAACATTTTGTTTGTGAAAATTTTTTTACTACAACATCAGAGGAAAATCTCTGGCCCATATAGGGTTGATTGCAAAATTTGATGTCTTTGTGTTAATGATTTTGTTAAATTAATAAAATTTCGACTTTTTACAGCAATTTATTTAAAATATTGATGTTTGCTTTCAAATCTAATTGTTAAACATTTTACTAATGGTCCATACAATTTCATAAGTAATGGATAATGCTGAATATAATCATGCTTTCGAATCAGACTTTTATCTGGAAATAATAAAATTCTTAGTTCGAGATATCGATCAATTAATCCTTCTAAACAATTGATTTGGGTAAAAGTAACATGATGTGATGAGACAATTTGAGTTATTTCCAAAAGCAGTGTAACCATTTCAAGAACACTGTCATTTAATTTTTTAATTTTACCATTAAGTACTAATGGTAGTAAGGTGAGTTGATAGAAATTTTGCATTGCATGGCCAACAACTTTTTTACTACTATATTTAATTTCAGGAAAACTGACATTAAATTTAAGTGATTTTACTAATCGATTAGATGTAATATTGAAATAGTCATATGTGATCCAATCATGGCTAACAAAGTAATGAATAGCTAAGCATAAATCTTGAGGTATAACACCTTCGTACAAATCATGTGCAATACAAGGCGGAAGGCCGCTGCTTACAAGAAAAAAATTTAAATCATTAAAACATGAATTATTTTTAACTCCTCTGCTAGACTCCATAAATACTAAATTTGAAACATCATCGTTATACGAAAACTTGATTCTTAAATCTCGGCGCGTTCGGTAATTAATTTTAAATTCTGGTAATGTTATGTGACAAAATCTACAAAAATATTCAGCAGAATCGAAGTTTTCGAGGAATCCTCCAATTTGATGCAAACCTAAGTTATCGCCACAAATTGCTATGATTGATCCTTTTATCGACTCTGTAGCTCCTCTAATAATTATTCCATCTTCTTCTAATATCTTTAAATCTGATATAACGTTTTCGAAAACAGTATTAAGCCCAAATGTTTTTAAGTGTGATTCTGTACATAATAAACAGAGCATTATGTTATTGATTTGTGACCTGTTGTGAGCATGTAAATTTCCAAGAACAAAATAAACTCCTAACAGTTTGTGTTTTGATTTAGCTGAGCCTAATGGGTTGCACACTTCAAACGCGTCTACGTAGAACAAAAGCTCAACACGCTCTTTGTTATAAAAGAAATCGTTGTTTTTGTCTAACAAGCCGTCTTTGTAATCTTGAAGTTTAGAATAATTGGATTTTCGGTTTGAAGAAATTTGCGATTTAACTTGTAGATCTTCCAAAAGAAATTGTAATGTGTTTAGTATAGGAATGTAATAATAAAAACAATTCTTATGATAATTATTTAATCCCAAATTTGATTTTAATGGGTTTAACCATGGAAGGCGAAATAGCAATTTGATTTTGTCTATAAGTTGATAATGAAGTGTTTGACATTAAATTTAATTTTGGCAATATTGAAACTAACAAATCATTTCTAGAACTATTTGCATTATTAAATTTTGCAAAATGTTGATCAATAATCTTTCGAACTTGGATTGTTAACACTTCTGAGCAATATGCAAGTTTCTCAGCTATAAAAGAAATAACACGTTTAGGAATATTATGTTCACTTTTCAGTTTCAATAACATTTCGGATATTAACTTTTTAATATCAGTCTCAGAATCACTATCAACGTCTTGTAGAGTAAGTATATTAGATTGGGGATTCGGCCCTATCGTAGAATGCTCTGATAATTCTGGCATTGAGTGTTCTGGTATAACAGCTACATATCTATCAAACGAAACATCACTGACACCAGAATTATTTTTTAAAAATTTTAATTTATGTACAGTATTTATGTGATTACGAAATGTTTTTTCATGTGTAAATTTTTTTACACATTTTGATATTGGGCATTTGATTTGATGGATCTGAGGATTTCGGAAATGTTTCATAACATGACTTAAAACGTTTTCTAAAATGTTCGACCTAAATAAGCAGCCATGTTCAGAACAACAAAAACTGTTTTCAATTTCTGTTTTTCCTTTTGGAGTTTTTCTGTGATTTCTGTAAACGTGAGAAAGGTAATTATTATGCCTATTGAAAATGTTTTCATAATTATTGTACAGACACTTGAAAACAGCTCTTGTTTCTAATTTATGGATTCTTAAATGGGAGTTATATTTTGATAAAGACGCATACATTTTATCACAATTTACACAAATAAACATTATAGCACTAAGAAAGGAAATTCATAAATATTAAAAGGACTTTCACAGATACGAACAAGTTCTCTCCAAGTCAACAAATCCTATTTGAAAAGTTTAGTTTAATTAAATTTAGTAAACACATTTTGCATTGCAGCTAAACTTTAATAACACGAGGATTACATAACCTTAAATTTAATTAATTGCTTACGTACCTGTTAACAAACAAGCTTATTTCACTTTCCAACTCTAAGTGTAGAGATTATATTGATTAGATATTAAGAATAATTGTACTAATTTTAATAATTACTATTAATCACTTTTAACTTTTTTTTAAATTTAAATATAAATATTTTTTGTTATTTCGCGTCATCTGCGTTGTATCAACTGCGTGGCAAAATGAGATTTCATAATATTTATGGTTACAATTCGAATGAAATTGTTGTAAATCAATACTTAATATAATAAACCAAATTTAATTTTACATACTTACACGATTACTAGTTACACTATTTTCAAGTAAATTTCAATTGTAACTGGTTAAAATTACAAACTGAATGTAATATTCAAACGAAAATCCTGTAATCTTATATTTTTAATTAAATTTACATAAAACATGTATTATTACACGAAACTTAAATAAAAAAATCTGAAATTGTGTAATTTTACGTAGAATTAGTAGTTTTGTGATCAAAAGCATGTAAAATGCAAGTTGAAGAACAATAATTGTTGTTGATCCACAATTATAAAGTTAATATCAGGTTCTTTATTCAATATTTTATTGAACGGGCTCGTTGCGATGATGTGGTTTCTTTTAACTTATTTATACACAAAATGCCACAAAATTGTGGCCCAATTCAGTCAGATAATATAATGAAAACGCTTAATAATGCTTCTGCCTCAGACACAGACGATTTCTTGTTTATTATTGTATATTGTTTTGTTACTGAAAAAAATGTATGGTATACATATAGACGAAAATATATAATATTCAAATTTTTAATATAACAACAGCTTTGTAGTTCACATCTTTTTTTTTTTTTTTGTGTGCATGTTTTTAAACAAACATTCAAGTAAATAAAAAAATATAACACAAAATACAATGTTAAGTTATATAAAACAAAAATGTTTGCTTTAAGTTAAAATTCATGAAAATATTTTTTAACAATTTTTTCGTCGTCGTTGTTGTTGTTGTTGTTGTTATTTGAAAGTTTCAGATTTGATGAACGCTAAAAATAATTAACTTTATCCAATTTTATACATATAAATGTTGTGCCATTTGATTAAATAGTCAGTAATTTAATACAGGTTTGCATATTGTTTGTTCATATTTATAAAAATAAAAACACAAATTTTTATAGTAAATTAAATATGTTGCTATTGTGCTTGGTTAGTTAGAAATAAACAATAAAAATTTTGTTTTATATTTATATAATTAATAATGAATTCAATATGTATAAAGGAAAATTCTAAAAAATTAAATTGAAAATTGATGAAAAATAAACATTCAACTAATTAAACTTAGTTCATTGTTTCATTTCATTTTTTTATTTTTTATTTTTTATTTTTATATATTTCATAATTCGCCTTTAGGCGTTATGTAATATGAAAATTAAAAACGCTGGCTTACAGGGAATCCTTTTGTGTGTTAATAAAAGTTATTGAAATGATTCGTTTTGGTTATTAATTTAATGCACAGTTTTACTTTAATTAAATAATCTCTTGATTTTGTACAAAAAGTTGTCTTCAGCTTAAAGTATGTTTACGACTTATGTCATCACGGTTTATTTAAATAATAAACTATAAATATAATAATACTTTTTTGACATGCATTAGCATCGTATACTGTGTGCGTATTTTATTTTTTATTAGGTAGATCTTTTTATTACAACATTATGGACACTAAAAATTATTATCAAGGGTTTAATTTATTTCGTTTCTAATTTAATTTTCTTTTATTTTTAATAAACATAAAAAATGTGTTGTTGTTTTTTAATTATAAAAATACATGAAATTTTTTTTAATATATGTATATTTTGTGTTTGACTGCCGTTCGTTTTTCTATGTCCCCAAAACTTATTTAATATAATAAACACAAATCTAACGTATCAACGAACCCCTCGTAATTAAGTTGTTCCAAACTAAAAAAAAAAAAAAAAAAAAGCACAAACGACTAAATTATTACGAATCCTCCGCATTCATTCAAAATTATAAGTTTTCGTTTTTTTTTTTTTTTTTTTTTTTTTTTCGTTCCTCCGAAAATCAGTAAAAATAAAAAAGAAAAGTGTTTCTCGTATAATTTTGACTTTCTTTTTTTTTTTTGCTTAGTTTTCGGTATTATTTGTGTTTTGTGAATTTTTGGCAAAAATAAAAAATACCCAATTTAATGTGTACCACACCAATTTTACATAACATCGAAAAAGAAACTGAACGAATCCAACTGATCGAAATATAAATTGGTATACACATTTACTCCGAAAAAAGTGGAAAAATTCGGAAATGTGCGCGCGCATTGCAATAAAACTTTTTTGTTCGGCTATGTCAGTCGGTAACGAATATTTCTTGTGCGTTTTCTCGCAAACTTCATATACAATAACAACGAATTTTTATAGCAAAATAAGGAAAAATAACAAAATACCGAACATACAAATAAAATAAAATAAAAAAAAAAAAAAGGATTTTTCACTAAAAATGTTTTTACATCTTTTAGTTAGAGCAGTGTCGCCTTACGGTTAGTACGAATTAGTTAGGACCCTGTTGTGCTTTTTTGTGTTTATAATAAATTTTTTTTTTGTATAATTACTATTCTCTCAAATATAATATATTTGGAAATATGTTTTTACATTTTTTGGGAGGAAAACAAATAATATAATTTTGAGTTTTTTTTTTATGTTTTTGTTTATAAATAAGTGGAATTTGTTTTAAATCCTAGTTATACAAAAATATATATTAGTAAATTCGCGTCATGTAAAATAAATTCATGTGATTTTTAGTGAAAAAAAAAAATAAAAAATACAAAATAAATAAATATAAATATATATATTTATATTTTATACAAATAAAAAAAAAATAAAGCTCAAAAAATCAATTATACAAAGCACCAAAAAAAATAATAATAATTAAGAGTGAAATTTTTATGTTTAATAATAAAATAGAAAAAATTTATTTTTTATGATTTAAAATAATTTTCGATTTTTACTCCTTTTACTTTAAGTATAATTTTTAATACGTGAGTGGTTTTTCGTTTACACGAAAATTATTTATTTTTTGTAGTTTAATATTTTTTATCCGGAATCGACGAAAATAACTTGTGCTTATATAAAAAAAAAAAAAAAGTGATATAAAGTTTATCTTTGTTTTTAGATAATTTAATATATATTTTTTTATTAATTAAAGAAAAATAAAATATTTTTTTAATAAATATAGAAATATATATATTTTGAAAGATTGATTTTAAATTATATATATTTACGTAAATAAATATATAAAATTAGAAAACAAAAAATTATTTTTTTTTTGTAAAATTTAACAAAGAAACAAGTTTAAAAAATTAAATAATATAATAATGTTGGCTATGTCAACATTAATGATGCCAGCACCAACGATGGCATTAGGTGCTCCACAATTGGCTGTTGGGCCGCATAAGCCACCTGAGGCTAAACTATTAACAATACACCCGGCACATACACAACCTCAAACAACACCACAACATCAAATTCAAGCTCAACAGCAAAATCAACAACAACAAGTAAATTCTACTAATAAACCAGGTAAAAAAAAAAAAAAAAGTAAAACATTTTTTTTGGTTTTTGTAATCCCTAAAATATAATGATAAAATGGACTTACCGAAAATTATAGTTCTCATATGTGGTTGGAAAGCTTGTTGTTTATTTTTTGTTAAGCTTCAACAAAACTACTAAAATAAATCTTATTTGATTATTTAAATATTTTATTGTGACCAAAATATATATAAAAAAAGCTCATAATATTTATAGGTTTTTGAGTTCTTTTAATATATGGAGATGTTTAATAGTTGTATATGTTTAAATAAATTAAAAAGGGTCGAAGTTTATCGAAATTTATGTGGGTTATGGGATTATTTAAAATATTAATAAGACAACATAATTTTTATTTATGTGCGTACCTATACTAGGGGGTACCTATTTAGTTTCCGATCAGCCACGTGATTTTTTTGTAAAATAAACAATACATGTTTAAGATGAGTAAGGAAACTATAATTCTTTTTGGTGTCCCTATAAAAACTCCTGCCTTTCTGTTTACTTCCTTTTTGTTTTAATAACATAAATGTGTATATGTACATGTGTAAATGAATGATTGAAAAATGTTACCAACTAAACAAGTGCGTGGCACACGCAAACCCTACTTTATACATGTAATTTAAAACACACTATATACATGTGCCTGGGTTCATATTTATTTTGCATGTTGGTTGTGTATTTAGAAGGAAGGAAGATTATCGTATTCGTATGTACCGATTTTTTACCATTTTTAATTAGTTGCCCGTTTTTTTTTAACCGATCACATAAACCCAAAACCGAGTCACTCTTCCTCTTTAAGTAGTATATCGAATACCAGGCAATATATTAAAATGTAGCAATATTTTTCAATTATAAAGCCATTAACCTGTATACGACACAAAAAAAAAAAAAATGTAACATGCATTTTTAAAATTATTGCGTTCACAAAATATGTCCATAATAAAGCTTACATGCTTTTAAACAAAAATTTTATTAAAACAAAAACAAAATGTGTATATATGTATTATATAAACGACGAAGGCGCCTATAAGACTATTTTTTTAGTTTTCCAATTTTTTTATTACAAATAATTTTTTATTAATGTAGTTGTTGGTTTTATTTAACATTATTTTACTGTCTTAAATTATAAGCTTAAAACAAAACTCCGTAGACATACATAGAACTACATGTTATATGGTTTTTTTTGTTTTTTGGCATAAACGAAAAAAAAAAAAAAGCCAAACAATTTATGCGTTTCGATAAGAATTTTCGGC
Organism: Tipula vernalis; assembly: GCA_958295665.1. Taxonomy (NCBI): domain Eukaryota; kingdom Metazoa; phylum Arthropoda; class Insecta; order Diptera; family Tipulidae; genus Tipula; species Tipula vernalis. The sequence continues at coordinate 432,534,854 of OY282558.1, forward strand.
TAAACACTATAATGGAACCAGAAGTAGGGCGAACTATAATCCACTTTAATCAAAATAATTATCCAATTTTTTTTTTTTTTTTTGCTGTGTCCGAACACAAAACAAAAACAAGTAGGAAAAAGACAACACAAAAAAAAATGTTCCCTTAATATCATTTTATATTTTTAATTTAATTTTAATATTACATTTTTTTTTTAATTTTTTTTGAGGGAGTTTTATGTAAATATAATTATCCTTAATTGTATTTAGATCGTTTTACTCTAGAAAAAAAAAAATACAAAAATTTATCTGCTGATACACTGTGCGCTACACAATATTAGGGATGTTGTAAAATGTCTACAAAATATTATTTTTATTAAAAAGCTTTGCTAAATTTAATTTTGTTTGTGTGTTATTCATTAAATTTAATAAAATTCAAGTCATGATGCTTTTTATATATTTTAATTTTATTTTTGCTAACAAAAGGAAACGACATAAAAATAGAGGAGGAAAAAAAAATTTCCTGGAAGTGGATATTAAATTTCAGATGTGATGAATAAATTGCAATGTCAAGAAGTTAGCTACTTTTATTATTATTTCATTTCATTTAGTTTTGTTGTTTTTGTTATTGTTAAATGGAAAGATTTATCAAAATATAAAAAAAATATTGTTTATTGTTCAATCGATTTTTATGTATGCGCTGTCATATAGTTTTCCATAGAATTTTCTGTTCAACACAAAAAAAAAAAATTGAAAATTTAAAAAAATTCTGTTTTCCCAAATGGTTATATTTTTTCTGGATACATAAAATGAAAAATTGAAGAAATGCAATTTTTATTTTTTTTAGACTACACATATTTCGAAATCTAATGAAATCAGGAAAAATATATAACCCTGTGTATTATGTACCATAGTGTATTGTATATAGTATATATATACAAAAAAAAAAAAAGTGTTATAGTACTAATTTGACCGTTTCGTTAAATCGAATAAAGTTTTTTTGGTTTTCGTTATAAGAACGAAAATTTAATTGGAAAATTTATCTCATATTTTGGATCAAATAGTTTTATTTTACACAGACTTATCATCACTTAAGCAAATCGTTTTGCAAGTATTCATGAATAGACGGACTGCAATTTACAAAAAGCCAACAACAAAAAATAAATTAAATTATTAAAACTACCATGGGTGTATCCTCTAGCGCTTGTAAATTTAAAACCGTGTCACGTCTCACATTTGATCATTATTATTGTTCAAAATAAAATTAATAATACAACATTATAAATTGATTTTTTTTTTTTGCTTCTAAAATTTATTTTAAATAACTAAATTTACTACTAGAATGAAAAGCTATAATATAAAAAAAGTAATAACGTGCACTTTAATGCAATTTCTAAATTACTTAAACGTGAAAAATTTTAATAATTTTTCTTTTTTGCCATATACATATGTATGTACTTACATATGTATGAAACTCTAGTTGAATTGAGTGAATTTGATGATTGTAATAATTGTAACGACTCGAGTAAAAAATAAAGTAACTTGTTTTAGTCTATGTTGTATTTTTTGCTCTATTTTATGGTATTTTTACTTACTTGAGAAGCACGAAAAAAGCACAGTTTCGTTCCCCGACTTACATATATAAATGTATAAAGAAAAAAAAACACGAAAAAGTTTATTTTCTTATATAGTTGAAATACACATAGAAAAAACAAAAAAACAAAAAACACTCGAAAAGAAAAATTAATTTAGTTTATTCTTTTTGATACGATAGAATTTAATTTTTTATGTTTTTTTTGGCAGAATTTTAGTTATTTAATTTTTTTTTTTTGTTTTAATGTTGATAAGTTTTTTTTGTTTTTTTTTGTGCTTTGAAGTTTTAATTTTGTTTTATATTTTTTGATAATTCAATTACGGTTGAAAAAATTTCAATCAGATTTTTTGTCGTTTTCTTATTTCTTTATTTTTAATTGAATATTGTTAATTTCTTACGAAAAGCAGCTTAAATTGTATATTTTATGTTGATTATGCTTTCGTTTTATTATTTAAATGTTTTATAGTTTTTTATAGACATAGCTACTAAATATTAAGCACGAAAATAATACTATATTTATGATGGTGGAGACCGAACGTAATAAAAGTTGATGTAAATATAAAAACAAAAAACATTTAGGAACGCCCGCAAATATAATTAAAACCAAATTTTAATTTTTTTTATCAAGTGTGTAATTTCTATAGAAGAGAAGTAATCAGGGTAGAAGTAGTAATTCGGCGGCGAAAGCCTGATGAGATAACGAAAATACAAACCTAAATGTCAGTTAAAATCAAAGAGTATTTTGACTGTAAATTAACTTTAAATCACGACTTATCCTAAACTAGAATCCTTAAAACTTATAGAATTAGTAAATACTTATTTTATGTTCGTTGAATACTTGAACATTCTTAAAAGTCGCTTCAAGTTCTCAAAATATTCCTGCTGAAATCAAAATTAGTTTGGCTAAATACTAAGTGACTTAAACCAACTAAAAAGTAATTTACACCTATAAACCCTTAGATTCCTAAAAATATCCTAAATTAAACAACTTTTTTATTTATTTAGTAAAAATGAACAACTTAATAGCTTTTACACATGGTTTAATGTAATATTTACAGATATAGGTACTAATCAATTATAATAGTATTAATAATCACGATAATACATTCAATTCAATTCGAAGCTTATATCTCGACTCATATGGAAGAAGGACTTAACTTTATTTTTATAACTTTTCAGTAGGATGATTTTAAGTATAATTTGAATTTGTGAAAAAACATACAGACTTTCAACTATTGACACTGGGTTAGAAATGTTCAGTATGATAACTGGATTTAGAGGATATGGATGAGTATTAAGTTATGTTTTGGTTTACTGGAAAATTATTGATATTTTATAATCAAGCCCTTTTTCAAAATGTTGAATTTAGATTAAATCGGTTTAATATCATTTAAGCCTTTATTTCAAATTTGTAATTGTACATTTTAGATTCTTATTTCGTGTTTAATTCATTTTAACAATTTAAAAAAAAAATAATTATTAATTATTCCAACTAAGTCATTCTTATAAACTAATAAATTTATTTATTTTTAATTATTAATAATTAATAAAATTCAAAAAAAAATAATTTTTACTTAATTTTCGTCGATTTATTCGTTTTCAATAAAATCAATTTCCGTGTTTTCTACTATGTTGTTTTTTGTTTCTAACGAATGGTAAAAGCTACCATTATTAGCTTTTTTTGTTGAAGTTATTAAATTTGGTTGTTTGACTCTTGGAATATCTTCTGTATTCACCGCGTTGATACCTCCTTTTAATATAGACATTTCCATAAACGGTTCGTTGTCCTGTGGATTAAAACAAATTTGGGTAAATAAAGCTATGAAATATAATTTGTTTAAAATTTTACTTAAAGTTCACAGATTTATACAATTCATTCAAGCCCTACCTGTAAGGAATTTTTATATTATATTTTTCCGAAATTTTTGGTAAAACGCAACCATTTAATATTTCTCAAATTCACTTTTATTTTGGAGCAGTAAATTTTCCGAAATATTAATTTTTCATTGGAGATACTTTTGAAATCTCTCATTTTAGCATCCATTTCAATTACTTGTAATCGCTTTTTTTTAGAACTGCAACTTCTTACAAACTAGTACCACTCACGAGGATGCTGGATCTATATACCTGTATTTTTTTTACGTCGTTCAATTATTGAGTCATCAGAGTCGCACTCCAGTCGCGTGTGGCCAACTTCCAGGAACTTGTGATCAATAAACTCAATCCCGTCTTTGATATTTGCAATTACCATTAACATCGAAGATACAATGGAATTTTTGTTTTGTCCAAAACAGTTGTCACTATATAGTGTTAGGGATTTATACGATTCCGAAAGAGAAATAACATGTTCACATATAGCAATATGCCGTTCTGGTGGTTCCATCATGAATGGTTAGATTATATACACTCAAAAATCTTTTATAATATGCTAAATTTGAATTAAGTTTTGGTATAGGTAATACTTGTTGAAGGTCGAATATCAAAACTTTCTTTGAATTACTACTACTTCTCGCTTCAGCTATATCCCTTTTTTTTGTTGAAAATCCGAAATCGGCCTTAATATGGTGTTGCTTTTAAATTTCTCGCAATTCGTTTACCTCATCACCACAAGCCAAACTTATTTGCATTTTTAACTTGTCACACACATGTGTTACATGTATCAACTTTTGGTGATTTGAATTTAATATTCATTCTTATAAAAATTTCACTATATTTAGAGAGTGAAACCGGTATTTCGTGAGTATCGCAATAAAGTTGGTACATTTTGGCAATGTTTAGATCACATTCCAAATTTAATTGCGCACTTTTATTTCTGGAATAATGAGATTCGTATTTTGGAAAACTTTCGATATGATCTTTGACCTCATTAATTTTTTCATGTGTAAGTTTATTAGATGGTGCATTCTTTCCTCTTCCGTCCAAATTTACTGTAATTCCTGGAGAATTCAGTTTGTGTTTATAACAGTTTTTAAAAATTTATCGGTTTCACCTAGAGTATGTTTAAAGTACTTCTGACAAACTTGGTACATAAACTCGTTTACTTTTAAATTGTATTTATAAGAATATTCACGATTTCGTCGTTTTTTACCCAAATTTACAAGGCTCTGGGTTTTCTTGTTTTCGATAGAAATTAAACCGCAAACATACAAACGCCTTAAATTGTATTCACCGAGCGCCCAATATTCCTCGAAAATAATTTTTTGTTGACTTTCGCTAATCTTTTCATTACATTTACGAATACAAGGTGTTAGCTTTGTCATTTTTTTTTCTTTCACTGGTTTCCCTGTTGCTGTTTTGTTTGTTTTTCCTAAATTTCGTTGCCGTTGGCGAGTTTTTCTTGTTTGATAATCCCTGTTGGTGATTCCTCCATTATATTGTTTTCCAATGTTTGAGCCATTCTTTCAATGCTGCTATCGTCTTCAATATCACTTCTAAGTAAATCTGGTGATTTAATCAAATGTGGTGGCTGAAATGTTGGATCAACGTCGTTTTCATCAAAATCGGATTCGCTGACACAACAGCCGCTCGTCTCACCTACTTCATATTTTTTGTGTGAAACTATGTCGATTAACACATATATGCACAATAATTATATAATAATTATTAATTATTGATTAGTAAATTTTTTTATATAACGTAGTTGCATTACCTGGTATATTGGATTGAGATGGTGATCTAAAAATGATGATGGTATGCCGGACGATGCTGAAGATTCTGTCTCGTTTGTTACTATTGGATGGAATACCTCTCTTTCAACGTTAATAATTTTCACTATTTTCTGTTTTGGAACAGGATTATTTATAGCTTATCAAAAAATATAATATTTAAATAAATAATGTAACTTACTAATTACACACGTAATACTACTTACCTGGGATAGCGACTTAGTTTTGGTTTTCGTTGACCTTCAAAGCCATTTGCAAAATTCGTTATGATCTTGAAACATACAATATTTTCTAAAAAAATTATAATAATAAAAAATATAGGCCCTTTTAACTTAAAAGTATTTTTTACTTTTTTTATTTTTTAACACACTTAGTAAAATGGCTTACTACTTATTAAATTTTGAATTTTCCTAGAAATGATTTGGCATTTAGCCATATTTCATTTGTTCTTTTATTATTTTCAATAAAATGGCCTATTTAATACGATATTTTTATTTATTAAAATTTGGAAAAAAGGCCTAAATACAAATAAAAACTGTAGTTTCAAAACAAAGTTTTAGTAAAACGGCTAAATTGCGATTAGATCCACAATTAAAATTATTTTAAAATTACATACCTGATTTTAGTAAAACGGCTTAAATTAAATTAAGTACTAAATTTACACATAATTCACTTTAGTATATCAATTTTTATGAAATAAGCCCTTTCTCCAAAAGTAAATTATTATTTTAAACGAATAAGCCCTTTTTCGAGAGTAAATATGTTACGTAAAAATAACTGAAAAATGATGAGAGTAATAGCAAAACGAAAAAATAATATCTATTCTACTAGAATTTCATTATATTTCATTTTGGGCTTATTCTTATTTAGGCGCTTATTCCATATCATCCGAGATATGAAAAATGTCAAAACTCATTTAACATCTAAACATCTGGGTTTTGTTGCATTCTTCTCAAAGCTGAGTTCAAGCCAATATTGGAGCGTGATTTTGAAACTGAGAAAGAATTTCGATTTCTAGTATTATACGATGGCAAGTTAAAATACAGATTGGATAATAATTGAGTGTCAATACTAGAATTAATAATTTTAAGTCAGGATATGGGAGTTTTTCTAATGATAATTTATATTTAAAGAATAGGAACCGTGTAAATTTACGTTAAATTTTTTCTATTCTATCAACATACCTGACATACCTTTCAGACAGTGGAATCCCAAATTGTGAACAATATTCCATATAGTGTAATAAGTACCCGGTGGTCGGTAAACTCGGAAAATCTTCTAAAAATGAAACCCAACATCTTTATTGATTTAGTACACATTGATTCAATTTGATTCACTTGATTTAAAATTACCCCCAAATCAGAGCTTTTACTTTAGAAAATTTATCATGTTTGTTTATAGGATAATCAAAAATGATTGGGTTTTTTTTCCTGAAGAAAGTAATAATTTTAAATTTAGTAATATGCAAATAAAAATCATTGATAGCGATTTGATGAGGTCAAAAAGCCTTTGAACCGAACAAGTTGCATTTTATTTGAAATATAGGAACAGAACCACATTAACACTTTGCTATGAAACCTAAAAAGTTACATTTACAGTACAAACAAGTATTATTTTCTTAGATCAGTTAGCATTGCTGATAAAAATTCTTGTAATACTATACCGTTTTCGGCTAATGATGGTTCTATGTTTGGATTTCAAAGTTCACCGTTCCAATTTAAATGCGTCACAGACCTTGGACATGCTGGACATGATGGAATGACCCTTAAGTATCTAAAATTAATACTGCCGTTAATTTTACCTTATGTAACTTTTATAATTAATAAGTGTATTACTAACTCGTATTGTCCAATATTATGGTAAAAGGTCATAGTTATCCCTTCAAATAAAAGTAAAGAAGTTAACAATTTATATGATCTAAGATCAATAAGTATTACCCCTATTCTATTTAAGGTGTTTGAATTGGCTTTAAAGGATCAAATTTCATTGTATCTTAGTGAGTCACCTTTATTAAATCGTTATCAATCTGGATTCCGTAAGTTTCATAGTACAACTTCCGCCTTGGTTAATGTTGTATATGATATCTCATTTATCCCTAATGCAACTAATATCTTTTGCGGTAATTGTCCTCTTGGATTTTTCCAAGACGTTTGATTTTATTAATCATCAGCTTCTCCTGCAAAAGCTTAAATTATTTTACAATTTTTCGGGCTGTGCTATTCGTTTATTATCTTCTTATCTGTCGGATACGACTCAGATTGTAAATTTATTGGGGTCATTATCACCCTCAGGGGTCTATTATTGTGCCAATGTTATTTTTCCTTTTCATTAATGATTTAGCTGATTGCATTTCTGGTTCAAGATTCCATTTCTACGCGGACGATGTTCAAATGAATATTAGTGGTTAAAATATAAAAGAAATTTTTTCAAAAATTAATGAAGATCTGAAAAGTATTTATGCTTTTTCAACGTCAAATGGGCTTATGTTAAATACAAAGAATTTATATATTAATAATGAGAAATTAGCATTAGTTGATACAGTTTGTAATCTGGGTCTACGCATGAATAGCAGTTTCACTTGGAGCGACCATATCATTGAAATCTGTAGCAAGCTAAACTCTATTCTGTATGGCTCAAGACTTTATAAAAAGATTTGTCCGGTGAACTTAAGACTATATCTGGTTAAAACGTTGGTCATCCCGCACTTTACATACTGTGATGTGATTTATCAACACTGTGATTCACTAAGTATTAGTTTGCTTCAAAACGTTTTCAATAACTCAGTCAGATACACCTATAACCTACGCAAGTTTGATCATATTTTATTTTATTCAAATAATATTCTTCGTTGCAGTTTAAATGAATTTTTTATTTTTCATAAATTAGTTTTTTGTATATGTTGCTTAAGGTGAAACAGCCAGTTTATCTTTTTGACAAGGTCAGAATGGGTAGGTCTGCCCGAACTCAATGTTTATTATTGCCCCCAAATATACAAAATAATGGTTTTAATTATTCACCATTGGTCAGAGGTTATGTTTTATGGAATCGGTTGCCGGTTGTAGTTAGATGTTTAAGCTCAATTAGTGTTTTTAAAAAACTTGTTGAAAAATACTTAATACTAGCTTGTAGGAAATTTTAAATGTTTGATGGATGTATTGTATGGAAAGGGGTGGAAAAGCTATGAGCTTATGCCCGTTTAATATAAATAAATAAATAAGTATTAATGCATGGAATTTTCAAATATTATCATTTCAAATAAATTTGTCTTTAGTATTTAATTTCGTTGAGTGAACGAGATTTAAAAATTGTAAAGTTTTAAATTAAATATCTTTTAAATTAATAATAAAAATATTGGATATATCATCCTATAGCAATGTAAAGAGAACTTATATCGTTCATAATATCAGTATCGTATAGAATGATGTTAGAAAAAACACTAACACAATCATTACGATTTGTTGATGTAACAATATTATTATTATTAACTGAATATAGCGAACTGAAATACTTAGCAAACCCTTCTAGATAATCACTAGAGCTTCCTAACGACGTATTATGATTCCAAAATTATTTGGGATTGAATTTTATCTTATTTTGGACTGAAAAGATATATTTCACAAAAGATGATTTTTTTTACTACTTCGCTGGAAAGTGCTACCGTGCTTCACAGGACCACAATTAAACGTGGCACTGAGCAATATTTTATTAATATTTTTGTATAGTAAATCGACACATTGATAAACCGATCTACCAGCGAACAAATTTATCTAATTAAGCATGAGACAATCATTCAATGAACTATACTCCAATTTGTGATAATTAATGAAATTAAGAGTTACCCGTAACGGTGGATGGAATACATATATGAACGGACTTTAAAATACAGTCAGCTTGCCAATCGGATATTGAATCTGATAGAAAATTTAAGAAGACAAGATATAAAAGTTCATTTTATGAATTTCGAATATTGTTCACATGATTAAGTCCCAAAAACATGTACCCTATCAATATTAACCCAGTAAATTAAATTGAATATACAATTGCATCTGTAGCTTGAAATTGAATACCAGAATGATTAAAATTCCTAACAATTAGAAATAAAAAATTAGAAAATTTACTAATTACTCACTGCCTTCATGGTATGTTTGTGGAGAAATGTAAAGTAAACGAAATAGAATAAAATAGAAGAAATAAAACAAATTCGGACCTTTTTTTTCATTTCTACTCTAAGCAAAACTACATCGAAATCATTCTATATGGGAAGTTCTAATTGATAAATTTGGATAGTCTTTTTAATCCTAATAAGGCAACCATTAAAAAAAAAATTACCACAAATAATTCCTCAAATAATTAATTTTAATGAATAAACCAAACTCCAAAATTGTTTAAATTTAAATCTCTGAAACCGATTATAAATTATTATCTTAATATAACCAAATGATTAAATATAAGCAATTTCGCATTTCCTTACTACTTTAAGTAAGTTCCTGGATTTATTTCGGCAAAGGCCATCATCAAAATTTATTTGAACAATTAATCTTAAATCTAATCTCAAATTAAATTGTCATTTAATACATAAACACTAAATGTAACCTCAAATAAAATGTTTCATAAATTAAAACAAAGAAGATGCATTACGATACTCTAAATTATAACATCTTAAAGTGATCCATACTAAATTAAGAATACAATTAAGTAGCTTTCAGTATAGGAAGGTCAGAAATGTTCAGAAATGAGGTTTAAAGTTTTATTCGGTTATGGAGAAAACACGATCGGTTTTAGCTAACTGTTTCAATAGGACATAGTGAAATTATGAAAAACTGTTTAGCTTTGAGCAAAAACTGGGTTTTGTCACTTAGCCATAGTTTTTGAAATTTTGTTTCTCAGTACATTCTGAAAAAATGGTTTTTGCTTGACCCTTGCCGATTATAATGGCTTTCATAAGCCGTAAATTTATTGATATGAGCTTTAATTTCTTCAATTTGGTTATCCGAAAGCTGACCAACTTTTATCCTCTTATCTCTTATTCTCTACGACAGCGTTATAAAAAGAGTTAGTCTTTATATTTATTCTGATTGTTTTAACATAGCTCTCCAAGATATATACGTAAGATTGACTTCTATATCGGCGGGTGAGGGGAAGGGAACAGTAGTACCCTTTAACAATGAAACTCGTGTCGTACCGCAAAATTCTGTTTATTCAAACACATATACATAAGTAAGTTTTGAAAATTTTTTCTTTGCTTTTTCCTTTTTTAGAATTTAGAATTACAATTTGCTTTAATCATTCATTTTGATCCACTTCATCTATTATTTATTTTATAAAGCCAGATTTCATATTTCTCATCAATTGACTAGAATGCGCGCCTTCTATCTAATGACCAAGATTATGGTATCCAACTATTTTATAACATTTTGTCTAATGCTATCGATAGATTGGTTTCAAGTTCTGTTATGAAGAATAATCATAATAATCCACCGTGGTTTAATAAACGTTTGATTAATTTAGGTAATCAGAAGAAGAAATTATATCGGAAATGGCAAAGATCCAACAATGCTTCTGTTAAATTAGCCTTTTCGTCTTTATCAAAGGAATTTGATTGTATCCACAAAATGGCTTATAAGAACTATATCAATAATTTTCAAGACGATTTGAAATTAAATCCCAAACCGTTTTTTTAACTTTGTTCAGAATAGGAGGAAAATATATGGTCTTCCGTCGACAATATCTTACAATAATTTTACTGCCAATAATTCAATAGATATAGCCAACTTATTTGGTTCTTTCTTCCAAAATATTTATAGACTCGACAATGTTGATAAGGGGAACATTTGCGGATACAACATATGATATTTTTACTACCTCGGGTATTTCTTGTATCATTTCAAATGATATTATTAAATCACTCTCTCAGTTTCAAGATGGCTGTAGTTCAGACGGCCTTCCTTCAAGCTTCCTAAAAATGCTTTGTTATGTGTTGACTTTTCCTTTGTCAATATTATTCAATGGATCACTTTCTTCGGGTATTTTTCCAATTGTCTAGAAATCCTGTATGCAATTTTTGAAACGTGCTTTGGTGGTGATTGAGGTTAAGGCTAACTTGACGTTATTTATACTAACTTTAGAAAAGCATTTGATTCGATCAACCACGTTATTGTATTGGAAAAATTAAAATCTTTGGCATTGCTCATAATATGATACAATGGATTTATTCTTATACCTTACTGAACTCGAGAATTTTGTAAAAATTAATGACAGTTTTTCTGTGCGTTCCACAGAGCTCCCATCCCATTTGCTTCTTTTCTTCCCTTCTTCTTAATCGATATCACCAATTTTTAATTTATGCTGATGGCCTAAAAATTTTTCCCCCTATAAATAATGCGCAGGATGCAATTAATTTTCAGAAGGAAATTGATGCAATCGGTTATTTTTTAATAATAAAAAATGTAAAGTTATGTCATTTACTTGCTCATTATCACAATAACTGAAGTAAGAGATCTTGGATTCATGTTTATACTACTTTTCATTGAATCGGAATATTGATTTGATATAATAGTAAAGGCAAGTTCTATGTTGGGATTCCTTAAACAAAGCATGAACAAGTTCAATATCACAAAGGTTTTTATCATGCTGTACCTCTTGTACGTTCGCAACTTGAATATACGTCATGTGTTTGGTCCGTCTCCAAAAAAAATCTCAATTCTTGTGCGTGATAAACATAAATTTTTTCAATATAAAGCTTGAGCCACCTGAAATTCGCCATCAGCATGCTGGTGCCATTTTCATTTCCGATCTTCTAAATAGTAATATCCAGAGCTCATTCTTAATCATGAATCTTGAGTTATATGCTCCGGAAAAAAGTTTAAGCAGGAGTTTTTGAAAACTGAATTTAATAGGACAAATTTTGGAGAAAACGGACATTTGAATCTGTTTTCTAATTGAGTAAGCTGATTTTAATATGAGTAAATGTGAGACCGGACGATCATTGAAATGGAATTATTTCAATAAATGATAGCTTATTAATTTTGAATAAATTAAAATTGTACTGGAACTTATGGTTCTTAATTAATTTTGTATTAAAAAAATATAAAAAAATACAAATGAAAATCAATGTTGATCAGATATATCAATGAAGTATCAAGTAATTCGTGCTCAGATCAAATACTATCACCCAACTAAAACTTGTAGTATTCCTTAAACATATTGCTGATTGAGGATCAGTATATGTACTCGTATGTGATTTTTTATTCGATTCGAGTGACATATTTGAACTTTACATACCTAATGAAAATAATATCGCATTCGAAATTGCATTTTCGGTGGCAATTTTTTTCGCCATCTTTAACATTTTAATTGATCGAAAAGATATGTTGTATTATATACAGCTTATCTTATCACTTTCTGAGTTTTAACAATACTTTCCGTAGTTTTTAAATTTTTAAAGAAAAAAATTCTAATAAAAACGGAAATAAACCATAAATGGGAAAAAATGTTGGTGGATTATTTTTTGGTCAGTTAAGCAATTTTTCATTTTACGTATATTTTGTATGCTATTATGTATACCTATATAATTTTTAGGCGACTCCCTTTTTGATACAAAAGTAATCATTGGATGCTTGCTTGGTTTTATTTTGTTATTCGATAAATCTAAATAACAATGGTACTCAATTATGAGTTTTGCTCCAAAAATTTAATAAAATTCTAAATTCACAATTTGTTCAAAATCTCGCTTAAAATATCCTATAATTCCTACTGAAGGAAGGTACAAATAAAATTATACTTAGATCCATTCCAGTTGAGGAATCCGAAGGCTCTGTCAACCTTATCCCAATTTCATTGGTTCTCTTGTATTATGCATTCTAGAAAGCAGCACTTCATTATATATAACTTATAAAGCAAAAAAAAATACGTCACTAAATTTCCATCAAAAAACTCATCAAGTATTTACTCATCAAGTTCTGTTATTGCAAACTCTGTAACTGTAACTATTTCAATTTTCGCGTTATTACCTTACACAATTAGAAAAAATATTGTAAAAATTCCTGTTACAAAAATCTATCAATATTATCAGACCCTACACAACCGTAACCGAGTTACTGTTTCAATTGGACATTTGCCCTTAGAAGCAATGATTATTATATGTTTTGGTAAAGTGTGAAACCAGTAAGATGAAATATATAAGTAAAATCTTCTAAACTTTTTATTATTGCAGCCACAAACTACAAAGTAGTTTAGATTTCTAAAATTGTAAGCTTAGTCTTTTCGGTCGTGTTGACACAAAAGGGTGCAAGCCTTTTCAATACAATTTAAATTTCTAGGTCTCTAGGTGGCAAACGAGCAATATTTTTATTATTTATTCAAATTATTTTGAAAATATGTTTAACATACAAAGTGATTTATAGTTGGTAAGCTGCTCTGCATCACCCTTTTTGTAAATAAAATAGGAAGAACAATTGCAATCTTTAACTAAAATAGAAACTTTTGAACATTTACCAAATACCAACAATTGTTTCTGACAACCAAATTGTCTACTCCATAAAACCCCTCAGATGTTCTGTTTTTTTAATTCAGGATTTCAGAAATAATTTCCAAAGAGCTTACTTTTTCGAAGAGGATGAGTAGCTATAATTTTTAGCACTGCCAAGAAAAAAACGGCTGAACACTTCATAGTTGGAATTAGAGATCTCTTTACTCAATTATGGAATTGGTTTTGGAAATAAATTTTTTCCTACCTTTATTAACTTTCAGTATAAGGTCTCTGTTAACATTTCTAACAAGAATATCAGCAATAGCCAGCCGTCTATGTGTGGTTATTTTTATAACATCAGATTTCTTTTTGTATATATAATGTTCTGATCTCTTTAACAGTTTGTTAACGTTTTTCAAAAATATTTTCACATATTTTTATAACCTAACATTGGAAATATTGTTGAAAAGGGACACATACCAAATTCATGATTTCTTTGTAAATAAAAAAAAAATTAAAATACAAGGCACAAATTTCCAATTTTCTATATTTCATTTTAAAACAAAATTCTAAAAACCAAAATTCAAAATATGTGGTCCGATATTTTATTCCATAAAGTAACACCAATCTCGCTACTACTTCATCTGCCAGTGCCATTCTTCGATAGTGATTTGTGTTTTCGAAAAGTTGGTTTCCATTAAGCAACTACCAAAAAGCTTTTTGGTCGTTGTGTTTTATTTTTAATTTAAAGCACTTGTTCAAAATTTGTAAAGTTTATTCTTAAAGTCTTAAAAAAATTAATTTCCCGATAATTTTCTTAAAAATAGGGACAATCGCGTGATTAGCTCTATTTTGAGTAAAATAAATGGGAATGGAATTTTTTGAATTTCATCTATGGAATTTTGGATTTTGACATTTTTGGGTTTATAATTTTGGTCTTTATATTTTAGATATGGAATAACCTTTTATCTCTTCTTAGTGATATTTTCTTATTTTCTATAGACTTGAAATTTGAGAAATTATTGGGACACATTTCTTCTCTTCTCTGATAAACTGTTAGGACGCAAATTCTATTGAAGTTTTACTAAAACTTTCAGCTTATATTAAAATGTGGGGCTTTTGATTTAAAATTTTTGATATATTTTAACTGAAGATTTTATAATTTTTCTTTGAATTGGCCAATTTTATAAAATTTAGTAGAAAATTTCGAATTTTTTAAATTTTTTAAATTTAATAATTTTTAATATTTTATTGAATTTTACAATAATGCTAATATTAGTCCACCGAATATATTTGCATGGCGAAATTAATTAACTTTTAATATGAATTAAATCCGCAATATCTGATTTTGTTTAAATGAATTAATTTCGCGGTAAATTAAAAAAATCCAATGGATTTAATGCATATTGAAAAAGAATTAAGTTTGTGCTGAATAAATTAAAATTTATTAGTTAAACTAATCCATATTCCGGATCAATTTAGCTCTACCGAAAAATTAAAAATTAGAATGCTGAAATACAAATATATGTATATGTGGACTGCATAGCAAAAAAATAATAATTTTTTACTTTTGTTTCCTCGTGCATTTTTCATTTGTTCGTTTTCTTATGTTTTTCTGTTTTTGTTCACTGTGTTATTACGACTAACGAATTTGACAAAATATTTTCTAAAAAAAAAAGATTTCGTTTTCCATTTTTGATTGTTTGACTTTACAAGTGGACAATAAAATAATTTTTAAAGTGTAAAATAAAAAATTTCTAGTATAATACTAATTTTTTAATTGAGACTTTATCAATGTCCAACAAATAAATTAAACAAGTATCGGTTTTTCCATTGTTCCCCAAGCGAAAGTAATTCTTAATTATAAATAAATTAATTTGTATTTCAGTTTCGACTTGGTCGTTTTTTTTTTGTAACAGCTATTATCTACAAAACTATAACGAAAATAGTTGCCAACGTAGCATCAACGAAGGAGTTATCCAAAATGTATCATCTAAAGTATAATAAAAAATAATTGTCACTTCAGTGAAAACACTTTTCCTTAAAATTGTATTTAAAAATAACTGACTTGACAGCCAAGCCAATACGTCGTATGGAATTCATTATTATATCTGTATAGTTGTTGTGTTATCCTATCATCAAGACCATATAAACTTGGATCCAAGCCCCATTTAACGATCAAATAACAGTGCTAACAACATAAATGTATTAACATCGTACACTGGCTTAACACACTTTGCTTGATAAGAGATCGCAAAACTCAAATGCTGCGGACGCCACAACCTTCTTTTAAGATTGACGAATGGATTCTTCTTGCTTAATTAAACACACAAATATTTAAATGTCTGATCGATCCAACGAAGTTTTAGTATTACTCGCCCACGCAACTTGATCCAATTTCAGCCAAGAACACAAAAATCTTTAAATGAACTTTGTATCAACATATTGTACACAGTCAGCGAGAGTGAATAGAATCCGATCAATGTACAATAATGTTTGCTACCCTTTAATTCTTTTTATGTGTTTTTGTTAATTTCTATCTAAATTATCTGCAGATGTCCTTTATCGTCTCATAAAAAAAAACGAACGGGAAAACAAAAATAAATAAACAAAATGAAACACAACAAATATACCAAATGGTTGTAGGAAAAATAAATGAAAACATGAAAAATAAAAATAAAACAATTCAAGATATACCTTCGAGCTTTTAATGTTCTAAAATAATAACATATCCTTTTATTATTTTATTATTATTATTTTCCTTTTTTTGGTTTTTTTTGTTTTGTGTGTTTTTTTTTTTTTTTGGGAAAACAACACTGAAATATAAAATTGAAATAATAAAATGTGTCTATACACAAGAATACAACAGACTACATAAGAATGACTAACAGATAAGAAATCACTATGAATGTGCAAAAAATTTTATTGTGCCTGATTTTCCTCGATTCAAACCTATACCAAAAACCAAAAAAATAAAATTTACTGTATCCTGTTTTCTCTACATTACTACACACAGTACATAAGTAATTGTGAAATATTGACGAATGGTAAAACTAATATTAAAC
Organism: Tipula vernalis; assembly: GCA_958295665.1. NCBI lineage: Eukaryota > Metazoa > Arthropoda > Insecta > Diptera > Tipulidae > Tipula > Tipula vernalis. Next base: position 432,551,624 of record OY282558.1, read on the forward strand.
CGTAAATATCTGGGGCTATCCAATTCGGTCTCCCGTCTTTGGGAATAATTTATTATATTGTTTTATTGTGTATGTGGGTATATATATACATGCATATGTGTGTTTGTGTGCTTCCTTTTTATGTGTCTCGTTAATTGCCAATTGAAATAATAGATCTCCCCACATTTATACATATATAAACATCGCAAAAGGAAAATCATATTAAAATCGAGATAAAAAAAAAAAATTCTGGAAAAACGAAAGAAAAACATAAATAAATAAATAAAATAATTTAATTGTTTTATTCTTTTCTTTCGTTTTATCCTTTTTTTTTTTTTGTACTTTTATTGTTGATATTATTCCATTTTTGTTATTGTATTTTCAAATATAAGGTTTAAGTGTTTGGTCTTTTGGCAAAAATAGATTGTAATATTATGAAAGTTGTTTATAAACATTTGGTCCTTATTAGATTTCAGTAATTTGAAGATAATTGTAATCGAAAAAAAATTCTAGGGAAAACCTTGAAATTCTTAAAGTAGCTATTATAATACTTTGTATTAAGAGTGGATATACTGAGTGTAGATCATGGCTACTTGTTGTTCGGTGAGGGGTTAAATTACATACTCGACATGTTATATCATTAACCATTAATATGGTATGCATAGCTATATAGAAAAACCTAGATTATAAAATTAGCTTTTCTCTCGTTTATATAGAGGTACGGTATCTAGATAGGTAACTTTTTTTTGTTTTGTTTTCATTAAAGATAATTAGTCTAATGTTATTGTACCAAAGGGGTATATACATATATGTATATAATACGAATACATATACGTATGTGTGATGGAATTTTAACATTAAAATTAAAGTTTTACAGAACAGACATACATTTTATTTTAGGGTGCTGTAAAAATACATTAGTTTAATTAATTTTTTTTGTGTGTGTGTGTGTGTGCTTTTAAAAGTTAAAAACATCACGTTTTTTGTGTGTGATTTTCCCACTAGAACATAAATTATTTGGTGTTTTTTTTTTTTGGTTGCGTTATTTGTAAAAAAAAAACCTTAAACAAAGAATATATAATTAATAAAAATATAATTTTTGTTTTATTAAATTATAGATTATTTTTTTGTGTGTTCTTCAAACACTTCTGTTTTATTTCAATTGAAATCATTGGTCGTTGTAAAATTATATCTTCATATATAAATAGAAGAAGATTGTATATAATATGTAATTTAATAACTATAAGTATAATAAATGGATATTATTATTATTTGTCGCAAGACTAGTAAATTTTTATTTTGTTGTTTTAAGTGATCACTAAGTTAGTAATTATAATTAGTATTATTTAAAGCTGAACAAAGTTTTTTGTAGTATATGTATTGTATAATATGATTTAGGAAAAATATAACAAAAAACATTTATTGAATGAGACGATATTAAATGAATGGTGTATGTAAGTGTAGATTTGATATTGCGCAATGAAGAAATGTGTAGCACGTGTTTTTATGGTTTTTCATCACAGCTTTAATGCTTATTTAAAAAGATTACTCTCTCGAATAATATTCAATTCAGTTTTATATTGTATACAACATTTTTGATATTTCGTATAGTATACGGTTTGTGGGAGAATATGTAACTAACGTATTTAACAAAATATTTCAAAATGATTTCCGTTAACAAAAACTATAAGTTTTCTGTCATTTACTATTTGGAAGCCCGTCACTCGGTTTTCCTTCCCATACTTTAATTTTTTTCCGGGTGAAATGTGATTTACATGCCTTTTTAATTTATAATTATTTTCCGTTCACAGAAGATAAGAATAATTCTCACCTAAAATTTTTTACCATTATTAATAAAAACTCCCCCTAATTTTAAAAAATTATTTTTTACAACCGTTATGGTATTTAGTGATAGTCCTTTAGACGATGGTTGGTAAATTGGACTCTTTATTAAACTAATCATGTCCTAATTACAGGACAATTGGAATTCTACTAAAGTTATACAATCTTAGCAGCTTTTATAGATGGTTTTGCCTCAGTACAACACATCAAAGGACTAGCTATTCAAAGCCAATCGTTTGAACCTGCAGTCTTTTAAGGTGTTTCATTGCGCTGCATTCTCGTCTAGATTCATCGTTGTTCGCTTCCATTAAATTATTTACCAGATCAATTTTAAAAGTTCCTTGGCAAAAAAAATTGGTTCTGGAATATTTTTGTTGTGATGATGTAAGGTTATTACGCCTGAAATTAATTTTAATTAATTTTTGTTCTCACTAACACGAAACGTTTTGAAATTAAGTACCTGATTCAGATTCTTCTTCATTATTTTTTTTGGCTAATGGATGCTATTAAATGCTTATTGGAATAGTGACGGTTGTTCTGCACAAAAAATGTGAGGTTTTATACTCTTTATATGATGACACGAAAGCAGTGCTCAGTTATAATCGAATCTATTGATCATGTCTCTCTAAACCAACAGGTAAAATCTTTTTGACGCTTATTTAAACTCTCTAGCGCTTCATATCCTGCCATAAAAGCGTCTTACAAAAAACTTTAAGAATTTTAGCTTCATATTGTAGTACTTCATTAAATTCATAATGTTAGAATTTTAATTAATATCTGAGTTTTGAATAATTTTTGAGATTTTATATTAATTTTCAGATTATGAAAGCCCAATTTATAGAATTTTTCAACTTAATCCAAATTTAAAATTTTTAAAAAAGTATTCATTAAAATTTTACAAAATTCTTAGATTTATTTAAATATTTTGAAAAAATATTATCAAGAAGTACTTCGATAAAAGCTCTGAAACTAAAGATTTGTTTGAAAATTAAATAATTTTGAATTCTTTCTGCAAACTAATGTTAAATTCGAATACTTTATTTAGAATATTTCCGGCTATTATACAACTGTTCAGACAATTATTACAAAGCATTTGGTGTTAACCTAAAATGGATGTCAAAAGAATTGCCAAGGAATTAGAATATATAACTTTATCCGGATGTTCCGCTGTTTATTTCATATGGGACAACAATTTCATTGTCTTATTCGTGAGATTATCCAAATAGTTGTCGTCATTTCCTCTTGATTATTTCTTTAACATTTTACGTTTTAAACATAACATTTTACAAAAGTGAGCTATACAATTTTAGCCTCAAGGTCCCTTTGAATAGTTTTCATGGTGAAAAAAACTTGATTCTTATGAGTGGTTAGACAAACAAGGTAACGGTCATTGATTCAATAAAGCAACAATATAAAGTATGATGTGATATCTCTATTTTCACTATTTCACCATTTGAATATATGTAAATCACAATATGGCAAAACTTCCCTATGACCATTAGTTGCCTCGAAAATAGAAGGTTATTATGAGTAACAAATTTTAGGCTCTTGGTTTTATTATTTTACCTTATAGAGGACCATTTGATTGAATTTAATTAAGAATTAAGAAGATTAAATTTAGAATACGTGATACCCTGCCTCGAGATTTAATTAATAAAGGATGGTTAATTTCACCAGCTTAGAAAACCCTAGTGTTTAGTGTTGATATATAGTGGAATCCGTGGAATCAGCTCTTCTGACAAACACATGGTTCTGGATTAGTATTGGTACAGATCTTTTCAAGTAAATATCATCAGCAGCCATATGGTGGCGCTAATTTTAGGGCACACAGCTTTTTGTATTTATCTATTTTCCAATTTTAAAGGCAAAAAAATTCATTTTAAATTTCAAAATTTTTCGCAATGCATCCATTGCATAACAAAAACATATAATCTATTTTACAAAGAGAGGTCCATGAAACGTATCTTATCAACAATTTCGTAATATCTGGCGCAGATATTTCAGATGTCTCAGATTGGTCGGAAAAGTTCCGGACAACTGATCAATTTCCCGCATTTCGCTAATATTCAAAAATATTTTCCAATAACCTAAAATATTCCCTATACTTACTAGCAACAACCGATTTGAGGATTAAAAACTTATTACGTAAAATATTCCTATTAGTTCCTCTAGAGACACATAAGCATTTCGGAAAATTGTAAAACTTTGATTTTACAACGAAACATTACCATGGTACTGTTAGAAAATTGAACTTAGGTGTAAAAGCTCCATTTTTAATCATAATTTTGTAGTCTTCACAGTTAAAACGTTTCAAACATTCTGCTATCTCGCCCAAATACGGAAATATTTTACTAAATACAAAATGTTACTTTATATTTATATATCACGGTAATTTTTAATTTTGGACTTTCCGTACAAAATTCAGAGTTAGCAAACATTTTTGTTCAGTTTCAACTTTAAATTTGAAATTTTAATTTACAACTTTTAATATTTTTGGTAAATAATTAAATAAACTTTTAAAATCCTAAAACATCTAAATTTTATGAATTTTTTAATTCCTGAATCCACTTGGAATTTAATTTCTTAATTTCCTCGGAATGACAACAGATTTAGATTAAAATTTTAATTAGCATTTTTGTTTTAAAAATACGAAGATTTGAATCAAGTTTGAAATTATGGTATAACCCTCGAATTTAAAATTGCTTAATTCGTGCAAATTGTAAAATCGAAATGTGAAATTTTTTGTGCAATCTGGTGTGTGTGACAACATCTCACCTTCCAAGTCTTTCGCAGATATCGGCCCTTATGGCCAGGGCTGTGTGTTGTAGCAGGCAAACAGAATTCCAAACAAGAATTATAACCTTGCACAACACTTAAATAATTATAATTGTTCACGGTATTATACACTGTACACTCAAAAAGGAAAAATATTTCACAATGCAATTATATTTTCATTAATAAAAATCAATAATTGAAACAGAAATGATTGAACAAAATTTTATTGTTATCAATTGTATTTAAATTAGAAATATTTTTATAAAGGTAAAATGGTGTATAATAAAAAATATTAAGTATATTTGTTTTACCAGTAATCTCCGAAAATTGTTGTTACCCGTGATGATGACCAAAAGCTAAGAGAGAAAATTTGGTTTTTTTGACATACAAGAAACCTAATTTTCGTTCAATGCGCGGAAGTTCGATACAGGGTGAGATCGAATGCAGTTCTGTCGTAATCAACCGCTTTTGACAGGTGCAATTTTTAATAATAATAACATTGCAAAGTGCAATGAAAATTTTAAATAGAAAAAAAATAAGTTAAGCTTCAAACCTTTAATCGACGGCGAATTACATTATTATAATTAATTTAAGTCAGATGGCAATATTTTTAATGTAAGTAGAATTTGGCAGTTATTTAATTTATAGTTTTTTAATATTAATAATGATTTTATTTTAGGTTCAGGTTGGCGTAAACACTGTGGAGTCGGAGCCGGAGCCGGAGCCTTGTGGAATAGGCGGACTCCGGCTCCGGATTTTCTTTGCTTACGTAGCCCAATTATTTATATATGCATTAGCGCAGTTCAAATTGGAATTCCAAATCGGACTAGCCAAAGCTAGGGTTTCTTCTCCAAAAATCTTCGTCTTTTTTAAAGCCTAGTACGCTGTTTAAGTGAAATGAAATTTTCACTGTTCTCCAAAAATATAGGAAAATAAATCTGACGTGTGAAAATTTAGTTTGACGAGCACCACAAAATGAAATTCGTCAAATTTTCATTTTCGTTTGCGCTTGTGTCATTTTTATATGAGAAATTTCATTTCACTTCAGCAGCGTACCGGGCTTAACTCTCGAAATCTCGCAAAATTTAAGTCGAGATATGTGAAGAAAATCGCGAAGTCGAGAAATTTGGGTTAAGCGCGCAAATATAATTAAGTATTTTGTCATCACATTTTACGGAAATTACTGAAGTTAAACCAAACAAAAATTGAAAAGAAAAAAACTTAAAGAAGAATTAACAGGGACTTACTGAACCTGACAAATTTCAAAGAAGTGACCTTGTAATCGGTAATAAGTCAATAGAAACCTTCCCAGTTAAAGCGCCGCAATAAATAAATAAAAAAAATACCGGCTCTTGAAATTGAGCCGACGTCCTTTGTAAATTAACACCGATACGTTATCGTCCAGCAACTGCTTGCTTGCCAAATATCCACAGTTTTTCAGCACATAAATAACTGCGTCTCACGGAAATGAAAACCCTATTTGCTTTACGCATAGAAAAATATATTTTTGATGTCGGGGGAGGAGCTGGAGTCAGAGCTGGAGCCGGAGTTGGAGCCGGAGCCGGAGTCGGAGCTGGAGCCGGAGTTCGATCCGGAGTCGGAGCTGGAGCCGGAGTCGTTAATAAGTTTATAAATTTCCGGAGTCGGAGCCGGAGCCGGAGCCGAATATTTTTGCTCGGACTCCGCAGCCCTTCTTTAGATTGGATAATGAAAAAATCCAGTTAAATCCTGACGCTATATTATAGTTTTAATTTATCGCATTTCGATCTCGCGGAGCAGGATTTGACATCATCTGAGTTCCCTGTATCAGAGCTAAAACACCAAAAAAATTTTTCTCATTGATTTACTTTTACCATTTTCAAACTCTGATGAATTAACAAATAAGGTACGATTGTAAGATTGTAAAGAAATTCATATGGATTTATTAATTTTAAGGAAACCACTTACGAACCAAGAATTCGTATTTACCCAAAGGAATATTTGGATAACGTGGCTGATGGTGGGAGATCCATTTTGTCATGGCGTCCTTTCACGGTGGAAGTTGTCGGTTTTGTTAGCTCAGGGTGCAAACACATGTTTGAATCAGTTTAAGACAAACATTTTGGAATTAGATTGAAACCTGTTTTCAAATTAATCAAATTTAGCAATATATAACGAAATTTCTACAGGTTTAAAAAAAAAAAAAATTTCTTAATTTTATTATGTACCACAATAAAAGCTTCTTAATTGATTTCAAAAGCTAATCACTAATCTTGTTAAAAAAACCTGATGCTTGGGGTGCTTAGACAAACAGGGTAACGGTCATTGATTCAATAAAAGTTTGGGATGTTGCGAAGTCTTGAAATGGCAAACAACGTAACAATATAAGGGATGATGTGATATATGTAACATGGCTCAAAACTCGCCGACGACCATTAGGTGCTTCGGAAATAGAAAGTTATTAACTGTAATAGATTTTAAGCTTTTGGTTTTCTTATTTTACCTTATAGAGAACCTTTTTTCTCTAGGTTTAGCAATATTCATTCGCCTGTAGTGCTTTCTAAGATTGAATGTAATTAAGAATTTTCCGGAATTAATTTTTTTCCGGGTGAAATGTGATTTACGTGCCTTTTTACTTTATAATTATTTTCCGTTCACAGAAGATAAGAATAATTCTCACCTAAAATTTGTAACGATTATTAATAAAAACTCCCCCTAATTTTAAAAAATTATTTTTTACAACCGTTATGGTATTCTGTGATAGTCCTTTAGACGATGGTTGGTAAATTGGACTCTTTATTAAACTAATCATGTCCTAATTACAGGACAATTGGAATTCTACTAAAGTAAAGTTATACAATTTTAGCAGCTTTTATAGATGGTTTGCCTCAGTACAACACATCAAAGGACTAGCCATTCAAAGCCAATCGTTTGAACCTGCAGTCTTTTTAGGCGTTTCATTGCGCTGCATTCTCGTCTAGATTCATCGTTGTTCGCTTCCATTAAATTATTTACCAGATCAATTTTAAAAGTTCCTAGGCAAAAAAAGTTGGTTCTGGAATATTTTTGTTGTGATGATGTAAGGTTATTACGCCTGAAATTAATTTTAATTAATTTTTGTTCTCACTAACACGAAACGTTTTGAAATTAAGTACCTGATTCAGATTCTTCTTCATTATTTTTTTTTGGTTAATGGATGCTATTAAATGCTTATTAGTATAGTGACGGTTGTTCTGCACAAAAAACGTGAGGTTTTATACTCTTTAAATGCTGACACGAATCTATTGATCATGTCTCTCTGAACCAACAGGTAAAATCTTTTTCACACGTGTTTAATCTCTCTAGCGCTTCATATCCTGCCATAAAAGCATCTTAAAAAAACTTTTAAAATTTTAGCTTTATTATGTAGTACTTCAATAAATTCATAATGTTAGAATTTTAATTAAAATCTTAGTTTTGAATAATCTTTGAGATTTTATATTAATTTTCAGATTATGAAAGCCCAATTTATAGAATTTTTCAACTTAATCAAAATTTAAAATTTTTAAAAATTCTGCGATTTATTTAAATATTTTGAACAAATATTATCAAGAAAACGGTACTTCGATAAAACCTCTGAAACTTAAGATTTGTTTGGAAATTAATTAATTTTGAATTCTTTCTGCAAACTAATGTTAAATATTCGTATACTTTATTTAGAATATTTTCGGCTATAACAACTGTGTTCTACACTCGGTTACGGACAAAGAGCCATAAGAACAGTATTCCAAAGCATTTGGGCTTCAAACACTAGAGTTCTTCATATTTTGAAAATTGTTGTTTGGTAAACAAAATTTTGAAGATTTTAGAACAATTTATTAAAATTTGGATGTCAAAAGAATTTCCAAGGAATTAAAATGTAACTTTATCCGGATGTTGTACGAGTACTGTTAATTTTAAGGGACAACAATTTCTTTGTTTTATTCTTGAGATTATCAAGTAGTTGCCGTCATTTTCCCTTGATTATTACTTTAACATTTTACGTTTAAACATAACATTTTGCAAAAGTGAGCTATGTAATTTTAACCTCAAGGTCATTTTGAATAGTTTTCGTGTTGAAAAAATCCTGATTCTTGGAGGGTGTTTAGACAAACAAGGTAACGGTCATTGATTCAATAAAAGATTGGGATGTTGCGAAGTCTTGAAATGGCAAACAACGTTACAATATAAGGGATGATGTGATATATGTAACATGGCTCAAAACTCGCCGACGACCATTAGGTGCTTCGGATAATGAAAGTTATGAACTTTAATACATTTTACGCTTTTGGTTTTCTTATTTTACCTTAAGCTGTTGGTTTTCTTATAAGAACCATTTTTCTCCAGGTGCTTTCTAAGATTGAATTTAATTATAAATTAAGAAGGTTTAATTTAGAACACAAATTCCGGATATGAAAGGGCCACTCTATACGTTATACCGTGCCTCGAGATTTAATTAATAAAGGATCTTATTTCACCAGCTTAGAAAACTCTTGCGTTTAGTTTTAGTATGTAGTGCGATCCTAAATAGTTAATCAACTCTTCACAAAAACCAATGGTTCTGGATTAGTATTCGTGCAGATCTTTAAAAGTAATTAAATCCGTTTCAAATTTAAGAAAAATATCATTCTAACGATTGGGCTATTAGAGCTGCAGTCCTAAGGCGGCGCTAATTTTAGGGCAAGAAAATTCATTTTTAATTTAATAAGTTTTCCCATTGCATTCGATTCATTGCTACAAAAATATTTAACCTATTTTGCGAATAGAGGTTACGAAACGTGTATTATCAACCATTTCTTAACACATTGTTGTTGGGCGCTTCGTGCCGGTATATAATGGCGGGAACGGGCGATTTTTCGGAAAATCTTCGCAAATTTTGTCGTTACGTTGTAAGGAATTAAACAATGCACAATTTATCATGTACATTTGTTACTCGTTTTGTCCATTTTGTGCTCTATCGGAGTATTGAATAGTAAGACAAATACTGAATTGCACAGTCGACACCTTTCATAAAGTTGTTATAATCAATCAATGCATTTGGTTTAGTTATTTTTTGGCGTGTTGTTTTGTCAATATTATGGCTCTCTTTCATTTCCGCCGAATTTATAGATGAAATAAGGCTCACTTCTTTCTTTGATTGCCAGATTTGAAGTAAAATATCCCCTATACGACGAAAGATAGTCTGTCCTTTTTGTGAGATTTGTCTTTTTTAGACAGTCAGGTAAACCTCTATTTTTTTCTGATGGTTCCACATACCTTAATTTTTTTTCGCAAAAGGGCTTGAGTGTTATCAACACTATTATAATAATGATCCATATACAGATGGTGCCAGTCATCTGTATATGGAGATACAACTGTTTGTATTGTCTCTATCAGCCGTGATCCCTGACCAGAATAAATTGCAAAATTACATATGTATCCTGTATCGCTCTCACATAAAATTCTTACTAGTATTAAAAACTCTGAAAAATAACCGTCCTCTCCAAGGTATAATGCCTTCATCCAATGATACTTGCTGTTTAGGTTTGTATATGTTCACAAATTTCGAGAGAAAATAATCAATTACGGGTCTGACTTTGGTCAATCGGTCTTATTCATCGTTGATATTCTCGTTATTGTTAAAATGCCAAGCCTTCCATATTTGCCGAAATCAATCTCTAAACATTGTTTTTAGCAAAGTATGATGTTTCTGTGCAAGGATCTGTGGTCCAGCACTCGTCTCTTCTATCTTTTCGAACCTGCCCCATGAAAATAATTAGTCCCAAAAATTTCTTCATTTCTGATATCGTGATATCCTTCCATTTCACACTTTTTTTTAGGTATTTTGAAATTATTTATATTTTGATAATAATACCTATTCGATTCTTCTACAAAATATGTGAACAAGTCATCTCCAATAAACAAGTTCAACGCGTCGGTTATGGATTCGGGAACAGTATCAACATTTATCCCAGGGCGACCTAAAAACTTCTCTAAGATCGAAGAGTTATCAATAGATGACCATTCACCTTCATGTTCATCAGAACTTGATTCTGACTCAGATGGAATAGTTCCTGGTCGCTTTCCATTGTCACTGTATCTCATCTTATCAGTATTTAGAGTATTTATATATAAAAAATAATTAAATCACTTCCAAAGGGAAACAAATTCGACTCAAGATAATATATATATATATATTTATAAGATAATATATTTATATCTGCCTAGTAGTATGTATAAATAACCGGCATAACAAACAAACACACATGCAGTAACTCGTATTGGCTACGTTTTCCGCGTTATACCACCAGTCCATAAAAAACGTATTACTGCGTGATCCGCCTTCTATGCACAGTTTGCGAAAAACGGAATTTTTCGTGTCCCAACTACAATGTGTTAATATCTATCGTAGGTATTTCAGATATCTCACATTGGTCGGAACAGTTTCGGGCAACTAGTCAAAGTCCCTCATTTCGCAGATATTCAAAAATATTTTCCAATAACCCAAAATGTTCCTTATGCTAGCAACAACCGATTTGAGGATTCAAAAATCTTATTACTTAAATTACTTCTATTTGTTTCTCTAAAGACCGATAAATTGATGTCAGCGAATAGAGGTTATGAAACGTGTCTTGTTAACTATTTTATTTCGGAAAATTGTAAAACTTTGATTTGTCAACGAAACATTACTATGGTACTGTTAGAAAATTGAACTTAAGTGTAAAAGCTTCATTTTTAATCATAATTTTTTAGTCTTTACGGTTAAAGCGTTTCATACATTTTGCCATCTCGCCCAAATACCGAAATAATTTACTAAATACAAAATGTAACTTTATATTTATATATCACGGTAATTTTTAATTTTTGACTTTCCGTACAAGATTCAGAGTTAGAAAACATATTTGTTTAGTTTCAACTTTGAATTTGAAATTTTAATTTAAAACGTTTAATATTTTTGGAAAATAATTTAATAAACATTTAAAATCCTAAAACATTAAATTTTATGAACTTTCTTATTCCTGAATTTACTTTAGTTTTAATTTCTAAATTTCCTCGGATTAACAACAGATTTGGATTAAAATTTAAATTTAAATTTTTGTTTTAAAAATACGAAGATTTGAATCAAGTTTCAAATTATGGTGTAATCCTCTAATTTAAAATTGTTTGATTCGTTCAAATTGTAAAATGGGAATGTTAAATTTTTTGTGCAATCTGGTGTGTGTCACAACATCTTACCTTCCAGGTCTTTCGCAGATATCGGCCCTTTAGATTGGATAATGAAAAAATCAATTTAAATCCTGACCCTATATTATAGTTTTAATTTATTGCATTTCGATCTTACGGAGTTGGATTTGACATTATCTGAGTTCCCTGTATCAGAGCTAAAACATCAAAATATTTTTTCTCATTGATTTAATTTTACCATTTTCAAACTCTGATGAATTAACAAATAATTAATTAATTTTATTAATTTTAAGAAAACCACTTACCAACCAAGAATTCGTATTTATAAAAAGAATATTTGGAAAACGTGGCTGATGGTGGGAGATCCATTTTGTCATGGCGTCCTTTCACGGTGAAAGTTCTCAGTTTTGTTAGCTCAGGGTGCAAAAACATGTTTGAATCAGTTTAAGACAAACATTTTTGGTGAACAAACCTGTTTTGAATGTAATCGAAAATTTAGCAATATATCGCGACCTTAGAATAACACTGTGTTATCTTATCTGCTTGTAGTATATATTTGAGGAAATTGATTTTGAAAATTTGTTGTTTTATAACTTTTTTTATTCATGGAGAATTTGACTGAACTAGTTGACAATTAGATTAAATAGTTATTTTGTAAAAATTAACTTTCCGTTTTTGAATTAGACGGCAAAAGGCAGATACCACTTGGTTACTTAGCTATGGATGTTTTAATCTAAGAATTACAAAAATTTATCTGGTATATAGAACTTTATTTTTCTATAAGAACCACAATAACATATTTTTTAAGATACAACTATGTAATTATTGAATAAAAAACATAATCATTCAATTTAACTGTTTCATTGATTCAATTTTATTATTATAAAAATAAATAACAGTAAAATTTCACTTAAAATAAATAAATAATAATAGTATCGAATAGTGTCTTCACCTAATTAAATTCATTTGGCATAAAAATAAAAAATTCAGTCTTATGTACTAGAAACTTAGAAGTTTTTTTTTTAACTTGGAGTTTTTTTTTGGATTCTTTTGTGAAATTTTCGAAATCCTAGATGAGGTACCGCTGTTGTTTTGAGACGCTTGCCCGACGACCACAATATCTTGAGTGTTTTGCACTTCATCTGATTCACGATTAAGCGTGTTAGATGAAAACTCATCTAACTTCAAAACTACTTTATAGTAGTTTATATCTTTCGCCGACATATACTGAAACATTGCTTTGAGATGTGCCTTTTTTGTATGCGATAATTCATGTTTATTTTTTAACATTAGAAGTTCAGGACATTCTACAGCCAAAACATTTTTTCTGGATCTGACAACTCGTCTTATGCTGTAAATTGAGCGTCGTTATAAGATAAACAGAATTGAAGCTCGTAACATCTCTGGGTATATTTCAAAATTTTGAGTTTCGAGTACGGAATTTTGGAAAAATCGAAAGACGGTTTCCCGTAGCTTGCAAAATCCATAAAATCAATAGCCTTCAGTTGCATGATAATAAGTGGGTTTCGTCGATTTACTGATTTTAGTAAGCGAAGGAGCCCCATTGGAGAGAAGAACTCATTTACAGCTAACACTTTCTCTATGCTGCTGTAAATGTTGTCAACCTCCTGTACTACTCCATGGCCGGCAACTGAATACTTCATGGTAATTGAGTTAATATGAGGATTCGTTTTTATAACGTGTAGAATTGCAGTGGAGATGAACGAATTTTTATTTACAGACGAATCACTCCAAGTAATTAGTTCACACATGTCGCTGTTTTCTTCAAATACACGATTTAAAATTTTGACCAAAAGGTTTTCTTTGTACTACTTAAATACGCCGTTAAATTGTAAATATTTAGTTTTAAGTAATAAAATATTGGGCCTATTTCTGCTTTCGGGCAGTTGATGACATTTTTAAGGTCGAAACACAAGACTGGAATATCGCCTTCTTTGCCGTGAGCTTTTTGTTCCCTAATTTCTGTTTGTAATGCTCTTCTTTTTCCAAGCATGTTTCATCTGTTAACAGGTTTTCCTGTTCGACGATTTTATATTTTTCACATAGCCCACATCTGTCCGATTTTGGGCGATGAAACCCAATATCCGCTTATATCAGCTCATTCATTTTGGATATATTCAAGTTTGGTTCCAGATAATGCCGAGTGGTTTTAGCTCTACAATAGTGGGACTCAACCTTAGGAAATGAATTTATGTGAGCCATATCGTCCGAAATTTTCTCTTGTGGTGTTTTCTTGGTTCCTCTTCGTCCTCGCATATCAATTTGTGATGTCCCGGTTTGCTCACATTCAGCTTGGTGAGCCGTAAATACAGGTGTTTGGGAAATATTATATGTTCCCAAAAAGAAGTTTTTGCACACCATATGTTGATGATCAGCAACGTGAATAAAATACGTGAAACTAAACGTCCGGCGAGATTTGTCGTGTTGCGTTCTTGTTTTTCTAGCCGTAAGACTTCAAAAAGTATTTTTTAAGGCAAAATCATGCTATTGTTGGGCATCTAGACTATAAAAAGTAATAAACAGAGCCTGCCTTTCTTTGTCGGTCACTTTTTGCTCACATACATATTTGCATTTATTCAAGCAATCTTTTCGGATGATCACTGCTTTAGAAGCAACAAATTTTCCTCTAACATTTGTGTATTGTTGACCAGCCTGACACTTTTTTTTGCGAATATTACTTACCCAGTTGGCCGGATTTCGTATACGTTTCCGACTTTTTTGTTGGTGTTGTTAGAGAATCCGTACTGAATATTCCGCCGGATGGATTTTCATGGTTTTCTTTTCCTGATGATGGTCATATGGCGTTTTCGATATGTTCATCAATTGTTAAAGATGGTATCAATACTTTTTCAATATTTTCATTTTGTTTTAAGTAGATTTCCGCTAGAACTTCCTCGGGCAATACCAAAGGGTCTCCTAAAATAATTGCTTCACCAATTAAAATATCACCACTATCTGAGACTATATTATCATTTATAGAATTGTACTTATTTAATTTTACGTCTGCCATGATGTAATTATATAAGTGATTCAAACTTAAATAAATATTACAGAAATACCTATTAAATAAATGTAAATATATATTATAATAAAAATAAACTATAAATCTTACAGCGAAACTTACACCTACGTGCTGGTTTAGTGCGAGTTTACGACCATTTTCTGATAAAATTTTTTCAGCAGGTTCAATATATTTTATATGGAATACAAAAGAATTAGGAATGTTCGGAAATTTGTTTACGAAACAGACTACGTCGATTGGTTGCCTGTTGCAAATTTTTCATCAGAAAATTGTCGTAAACTCGCACTTAAGCGCCAAATTGAACGGTCATTGTTCATGGGGATATTCGAGCGTTTTATTGTAACTACTCACTATAGAGAGACATGAGAGAGGATTTCAAAGTTCTATGTATTAGAATTACAAACTTGTAAGATTTATTTTTGTTGGGATTACACAATTCTAACTGGAAGATACATTTTTATTAGCTCAATAAAAACCAAAACAATAGAAGAATATGTTTGCTTACAACCACTTTTTTTATGCTATCTTTCAAACGAAAAGAGATAGTAGATTTTTGAGTAGATATTTAGAAAGAGCGTATGTCGTTTAGTACGAATACATGTATAACTCAAAAAGTCAAAAAATGTCAGTTACAACAGTATTAATCTAAGGTCGCGATATAACGAAATATCCACTGGTTTAATTCCTATTACCAAATATTTCATTCCAGTTGGAAAAAAAAATCTTAATTGTATTATGTACCATAATGCAAGCTTGTTAATCGATTTCCAAAGCTAATCACTAGGTTTGTTAATTTTTGGCTAACCACATATTTCCTATAATTATTTCGCAAAAAGTTGCTTCCAAATCTAACTCCATACCTAATAATGAAAAAACTATCTCCAATTATTTGCCGAAAGTTAGACTTTGGGCAATTAATAATAATATTATTTTCTATGATAATTCTAAAATTCGAAATTTTATAGAATTCATAAATGCCGAGGATTACCATCAAGACGATAACAAATGGCTCATATTTGGGAGAATTTTTTCGTTTTAGGGGTAATTTTTCATTAAAATTTTTGGAATGGGGTCAAATTTCATAAATAGTGAATACCAAAAGACCCACAAAAATTTAAAAGTCCCCATTTTGGCATTGGAATAAATTTAGTAACCAATTATAATTAATTGGCAACTTTTATAATTTGTAGGAACTACTGGAATAGAACCAAAAAAAATTTACTAGTCTCATAGACTACAAATCTTTTGTTTATTATAATTTTTTATACCTTACAGGATGGAAGTTTCCTCTTTCAATTGTTTGGTTGTTTTATGTTATCTTTTTCGTCGTGCATAAACACCTCAAACTTTTGGGGCATTTCTGATTATTTCTGGGGCAATTATGCATTGAATGCAGTTTTCAATATCTTTAATAGCGGCAGATTTCTGATGAAAATCAAAAGCTCAAAAATTATTGACGATTAATTTAATATTAAAAAGCCAAAGATATAAAAAATTATCTGTTTACTAAATTTTAAATTTTTAGGTGTGAATTTATTTGATCTAAGGTGCTCAAATAAAAGGTGACACAATCGGTTTTTTTATTTGCAAATAATAGCACACCAGAAAATATTAAAGCCCAATATTTAAAACCAAAACAGAATTATTATTAATTGTATTAAAATAAGGTGCCTACGGGCGTTATTACTTTTCTTCAATCACTTTCCGATTCTGACACCCTTTGAAGTTTTGTATACATTTTGTAAATTTTGAATTCCTTAAAATTAAAAATATTATGAATGAAAAAATTTCCAGGTTTGGCTTTTTCTGTTTCCAACGCGTTTGGAAAATTCTGGTTTAAACGGATTAGATTAAATTTGATTTTGACTGTTTGACTTTCTAAATTTTATACTAAATAGTTTAAGCAAATTTTATCTTATTTTAATTACCAATCTCCTATCCAACTAAGAAAGAGAACTTTTGAAGATATAACTTAAGCAGTTTTAAAAACTCTTAAGCGTTTATGGCGTTTATAAGATAAAAGTTCCAAAGTACTGTGCTAAAATATTATAAGATAATTGTTTAAATTGATGAATATTGACATTTTGTAAAAAATATGAGAGCAAAATTATAGTATTAATTAGTTTATTAATCGAGTAGGTATGTGTGTTAATGGGGGCAATTTAAAGCTTGGTAAAAAAGGAGCTTAATAAAAACCTTAGTCAAACTTTGTTTAACAATTATGTGGAAACCAAAAGTATGTTTCATGTCAATTAAAGAAATACACTTTACCCTAACTGTTGCTAAATCTGATCTATAAATGGCATTTGCTACCTGTTCAATATCACCAGGTTAACTTAATTTATAAAAGAAAATATTAAATAAATTACGGTTTTATATTTTATTCCCCAAAATTTAATATCTCTAAAATGTATCAAAATATAATACAACATTAATTTTCTATAATTTTTCCCTTGAAAAATAACCAAAAATAAAAATTATAGGAAACAAATTTTGCTGTAACCTAAGGTAAAATAAAATAAAAATATATAACTTTAAGATACGTAGATATACTTATACACAAACAAAATAAAAGACAGAAAGTTAAAATAAATTGAATTTTCTTTCAATAAATTTCCGATATCAACAGCCTTCTGTGCTATATTGTCAACCAAAAAAATAAATAAAAAATTTAACATATTTCATTCAGTCTGCCGGCTCACACCACACCGTAACTGCCGTGGTATTTTTCCTTGATGCTGTTGTTGTTTTTGTGTTTGTATGGGAGTTGTGTGTAATTTTCTTATTTCTACTCTTACAGCAAAGGAAAATAATGAAAACTTTCGTTTCGTGCTTTTTTTTTTTTTTGCACTCATCAATCATTTTATGTAGACAATAAGCGTTAAGTCGTTTCCCCAATTTTCCTTTTTTGCGACGTCTTCTTATTTTTTAAACACTATATATTTTTTTTTTGTCTTCATTGTTGTTTTCACATTTATCATCATAACATTATTGTAATGAAACGAAAATATTTTTAGTTTGCTACTTTTTTCCAGAACATACACAAAAGTTGCGAAAGTTTGATTTTTTTTTTTTTTTTTAAATTTAAAGTGGTTTTTATCATTTTATTTGGAAAATTAAATAAAACATATTGACGAATTTTTCGGGTGTTCTTCCTTTTGTGTTATATAAATATATAGCGTCTAATTGTTGAAATTCAATTAAAATGTCTTATTTTGAGAGCGTGCGATGACGAAGCTACCAATTAGTAGATGGAAAATACCAAAGAAAAAAAAAATGTAAAGTGAATGGGGATAATATTTTTGGGTTGTAGAAAATTATTAAGTTTTTATCATGATTAAGGAAATAATATGATATGTACATAATTATAATGAGTTGGCAGAAATTTAGTGACTTTGTCATTCGTGAAAATTTAATTTGTATCGACATGTTAAATAATTAATGCAAATTTTCACACAAATTTAATTACATTTTTTTGCTTGATACATTATCATTGTGTAATATTTTTATTAAAAAATAAATAATAATAAATAGCATTGAACCGTATATAACAATATGAAACCCCATTCGCATTTTGTATATACATATAAATGTGGATGTGGTTGATTGTTCAAAAATTCTATTAAATCAATATATAGTACAGAATAGGAGCAGACGAAAGAAAAGAAAACAAAAGATCTTTTCAAATATGAGAATAACATACACGAAACCTTAATCGAAAGAAAGTCCATGTTGAATGAACAAAAATCAGCAGCAGAAAATAAACCAAAAAAGCGACCAACTGAGAACTATTGATATTTATGATGGTTTAACAACAAAAAAAAAGTTTTTCCCATCTCCATTGTTATTATGATACTTTCACAAAAGTGTACACAGAGACATACGAATAATCGACAAAATTAATATTGATTTTGATTATCGATTGTACTTTAAATAAGTAAACATAAATGTCGAGCTTTTCATAAAAAAAAAAAAAAAATTGAAACGTTAACTTTTCAACTAAACTTAAACTAAATTTAAATAATACCAAAAAAAAAACATTTAATCTGATTTTAATTTTTTTTTTGTTTTTGTTTATCGAATTAAATAATCAGACTTTTATTATTATAATTTTTATTTTATTATTTTGAATAATTTTGAAAACATTTTATTGCAGATTAAGTTTCTTACAAAAAAATTCTACTGTGCGCGATACATAACATTAAAACATGAAACTTACTAAGCAAACGAAATTTAAGTGAAATAAAAATTTATACAAATATATAAAACGAGACGATGGTGTGGTGTTCGCGAATAAAATCATTAAGTTTGCCTTTTAATTTAAGATTTGCTCGATAATCAAATAAAATTAATTCATTCAGAATTTTTTTTTTGGTTCTACCAAAAAATGGCAACCATTTTTGGTATAATAAATTTATCCAACCTATAATTCTGCATTAAACTTTTATAAGATATAATATTTTAATAAATTTAATTGAAATTATAATTTGTAACCAAAAAAAAAAAAAAAGAAACAAATAATAAAATATTTAATTTTGTTGTTAGTGTTTTGAATATATAAATATTTTTATGTGAAAGCTTTCTTGGTAAAGTTGAAAACCCAGAATAAGATTTTATGTAAATATGAAAATGAGAAGCACAAAAAAAATGTAATTTCATGTATATGTACATTTCAAACCAAATATTAGTTTTGATTTTAAGTTTATGTTATGAGAGTATGATTCAACTTGGCAAATGGTAATAAATGGAGACATATAGCAAAATTTATTTTGGCTGGAAAATCAAATAATTTCAATACTTAAAAAAAAAATTACAGTTTAACTGTACACAAAACGCTTCGTATATTTTAGGCGCATGTAATCAATAATTTGCGTAACTAGACTATTTCATTATATTTGTTGTTTGCTTCATTGAACGAGATGATATCTTTATTATTTTCTTATCCAATTTAACAAAACTATCTAATTCGATTCATAAAATATATCCAATCTTTCGTTTTTTTTTCGTTTTTTGTGCTTAATATACAAATAAATAAGGAATCGGATGATATGTGTGTGCTAAAATTATACATAACGAAAAAAGGAATGCTGTATATTTATTTTATCGGAAAAAAAGTAGAATGGCGCTGCCCAAAAATTTTCCATCAAATAGGAATATATTTAAATATATATTTTGAGGTTGCAGATATATACACTTACAATTTTCATGAAAATTTATATACAAAAATAATAATAACAGTAATAAAGAGAGGTCAGCTTTTTATAAAAACCAAATCTGGTTAGCATCTACATTATTTTGCGTTTCTTCTACATACATGAGTAGCAGAATTCAGAAAAATCTCTAGAAAGATGTATTAGATATGAAAACCATAATATCCGTTTCCTACATAGTAGGTTTATATATTTTGGATATAATTCATTCATAAATCCTTCTTCGTCCTTTTAAGAGCTTAAAGCATATTTATTTATTATTTATATCTTAACTAAAATTTTTTTCGTTGTTATCGATAAATGATAAAAATACATCTTTTTTCAATTGATCACATTTAAAAATATTAAAAAAAAAAACGAAAATAAAAACATTGAATTTCCTATGCGATTCATTTATTAAACTTAAATCATTGATATATCAAAATATTCACTAGACTGGAAAACTGGAAAAATGTCATCCTTATTCAATAGAAAATAGAAAAAATAAGAACTTATCATCAAAGGAAAATTATTTTAACAGAGAGAGCAAAAAAAAAAATTGTTGATGAAAAAAAACTATCTCGATAGAAAATGAAATTTTGTTCGGTGAAGTTGTTAAAAGAAAAACCAACGGTATATAGCAGCAGCATAACTTCTAAGTGTATCTGTAAACGAAACAGTTTGGAAAAACCTTATTTTTAATATGATTTATGTGGAATTAATTATATGCTTTTATGTAAAATACACAATAAAGTGCTAGGTTTTCTTTCACCTTTACACCCAGATGGTGAACGGAAATTATATTCAATGTGATATACGTATAATAAATGGCAAAAATGAACAATTAAGTTCAGGGTACTTATTGTAGAATTTTTTGGATTTGCTGAATAACAAAACTGTTGTAATTTTGCCGCACATTGGGTCACTTTTATTGTGTTGCGTTATACACATAATTTTCGTTCATAAATAAGGCTTTTACGTTTCTATTTGTATTTAGAGAGAAAGATCGATTACCTTGCCAAATTAATATTAACAGTACTATAAATCTATCTTGGCTTCTTATTACTTTTCGCAGGTACTTACCAGAATAGGAACTTTGTAATACGAATATCGAATATTTTGCTTTAAATATATCTGCTATATTTATATGGTGCAATAAATATGAAAAAGCCCAGAATTTTTATAGACAAATATTTTCATGCAAAACGTTTAGTTAGTAAACGTCTTACCTAAAATGATGCAGGACAAAATCTCACGTTATGAAACGAGACGGTAAATTGGTCCCGAAATTTCATTTTTAAATACAATTATTAATCTTCAGGAAATTTAATTCTGATTTTAATCTTAAGGAAAGAGAGAGGGGGGAATTTCCAAAACATTTTAAAAACAATTTTTTCTTTCCAAATATTTTAATTTTAAAATTAAATCTTATTGTTCGAGAATATTCTAAAATTAGATATTCCTTTAATCGGAATTTTATTCTGATTTAAAATGAAATCTTAATTTTCCCAAAATGTTTTAAAATTAATGTTTTGAAATTAAAATTTTAAATTTAAATCTAATTTTCCAAATCTTATCTAACTAAATTTTAATTTCCCAAATATTATTTTTTAATTGTAAAACTAAATTTCCCTTTACAAGAATATTTTAACAGATAATCGTTTTCGGGAAATTTCATTCGAATTTCAAAACCAAATCACGTTTTTACAAAATATTTTTAAATAAAATTTCCCTTGTCCTGAATATTTTAAAATAAAAATTTTAATATTCTAATTTTAAAATTAAATTCGTACAAACTTTCGTTTTATAGAATGTTTCAAACAAAAATTCCTTTTCCAGATAGTTTTTTAATTTTAAAAATAAGCTCAATTTTCCAGAATATTAGAAAATTAAATTATTCCTCTTACGGAAATTCCATTCTTAAAGCAAATCTACTTTCCAGAATATTTTAAAATGAAGTCTTCGACCTTTTCCAGAAATGCCATTTTAATTTTAAAATTAATTCCTCCTTTTCCAGAATATTTGAAATTGAAATCTCTGTTTATCAGAAACTAAAAATGCACTTTTTCTAAATATTTTCAATCACCTAATATTAAAATTAAATTACTAATTATTAATTTATCTGAATTTTCAGAATTTTTTAAAAATATAACTAAAGGGTGTTTCAACAGGTGCGCTTCAACTTTTTCCGATAGGGACGGCGAACGACGCCATATTTTTTATTGTTCTTTTGTCATTTGGAAACTTCATTAGTATACATTTCATCATGGAACGCTACACACGTGAACAGCGATTGCAAATCGTGCAAATTGATGAACGATTGCAAATTGATGACAAATTGATGAACATGATAAACGATTTTTTTTGGCCGCAATTGAATGGAATGGACTTGGACGACTTGTGGTTTCAACAGGACGGGGCCACATGCCACACAGCACACGATACAATCGCGTTATTGAAGACTAAGTTCGATGAGCGTGTTATTTCGCGAAATGGGCCCGTCCAGTGGCCTCCGCGCTCGTGTGATTTGACACCTTTAGATTATTTTCGTTGGGGTTATATGAAGTCATTGGTCTATGCCAATAAGCCGGCGACGTTGCAAGAGCTCAGAGCCAATATTGAACGTGAAATTGCTGGAATTTCGGCCGATTTATGCGAAAGAGTGGTCGAAAATTGGGTTCAAAGATTGGACTTCGTAAAACGTGCACGCGGTGGTCATGCAAAAGAAATCGAGTTTCATACTTAAATGTATATGTTCAAATTCGTTAATAAAAAAAAAGTTAGTTCAAAAGTCGAACAGTTTGTGTTTTATTCAAAAAAAAATTGAAGTGCTCTTGTTGAAAAACCCATTACTTTCCATTTCTATAAATTCCGTTCTAATTTTTAAATTAAATTTCTTTTGCAGAATATTTTAAAATTATATATTCCATTTCCTGAAAACCCAGTCAAAAATTAATTTTTTCTTTTCCAGAATATTTAAGAATAAAATCATTGCTCTTGGAGGAAGTTTAATTTTTACTCTAAAAATAAATCTCCTTTTCCATTATATTTTAAAACTAAATATTACTTTTCCAGAAATTCCATTATAATTTTAAAATTAAACTCAGCAAACTAATTAATTTAAACTAACTAAATTTTCATTTCATAAATATTTCATGTTAATTTAAAATTTAAAATTTGCTTTTCCCGAAATTCCATTCTAATTTTAAAATTAAATCTCCCATGTTCAGAATATTTTATAACTAAATTTCTCAATTCCTGAGTATTTTAAATCACTTTTCAAGGATATTTAATACATAAATTTCTATCCCCGAAATTCCAATCAAACTTTCTTTTCTAGAATATTTAAAATCAGTTTTCCTATTCCTGTAATTTCATATTAATGTTAAAATAGAAATATTAATTTATCTAATTTTTCAGAATATTAAAGTGCTAAATCTTTATTTTCTCGAAATTCTATTCTAATTTTTAAATTAAATCTCCCTTTCCAAAATATTCCCATTTCCCATTTTTATTTTAAAATTAAATTAATAATTATTGATTTATCTAAATAGCCAGAATATTTAAAAGCAAATCTTTCAGTTTCATAAATTCCATTCTAATTTTTAAGTTAAACCTCATTTTCCAAAATATTTTAAAATTAAATCTTCCTTTTCCTGAAAATTCATTTTAGTTATAAATTAAATCTCCTTTTTCCAGAATATTTAAAATTTAAAATTAATTCTCTGTTTTCCAATGTTTTACAAATACACTAATACATTCAAATTTTTAATTAAAATATTAATGATTAAGTTATCAGATTTTCTAGAATATTTTAAAAATTTAAATATTTCCAAATATTCCGTTCTAATTGTTAAATTAAATCTCCTTTTCAGAATATTTTTATATAAAATCATTGCTTTAACCGAATTTCTTTCTTATTCAACAATTAAATCTATTCTTCTAAAATATTTAAAATTTATGGTATGTTGATAACCTGTACCGTTTATTCATCCAAGAGCAAATGATAACATCCCATATTTTATGCTTAAACTGTTGATTTATTTTTGTTCTAATACCACCGGGTTTATATACAAATTTCACACCTAAAACTATAGCTGCAATTCACTGATTTTAATTAATTAATTATTTTAATACCACTACTTTCGCGAGGGCGTAAAAATTAATTATTTTTTGACGACTTAAAAGATGTCGCATAAAAATTACTAAAATTTGATATTTTGTTGTCTCTTGACACTGCTATTCGAAATATTTTTTAAAATGTGATTTGTTTTTATCGTGATGGCTGCGATATATTACATTATCGTATTCTCTTTTGGCGCGTGCGGCGCTGATGGTAATGATAATGACAGTATTTGTTGAGGTTGTCTCGGCGGTTGCGTTGGCGCTGAGTGAGTTGAATTTAGACCAAATGAATTGCAATGAATCTATTGTGTGCGTTTACTACGAGTATAACAATATATTGTAGTGACGAATATATTGAGTCGCTACAGGACTCCGCCGCAAGTGAATTACCCCTTTTTGAGAAATTTGAACTATTCGGCAAAGTGTACGGCTTTATGTTTGCGAATGCCTGATATTTGATCAGGTGAACTGAGTATGCCGTATGCCGGTTTGATTCGGTCAATTGAAATGGTTTGGTTTTAACCATTAATTAAAACCGTGAATTGTTTGCGAAGGAGATAAACCTGTGAGAACCTTGTCTGTTCGAACGAAAACAAAATCGCGATTGTCCAGTGTTTTAGAGGCAAAGATATTATTCTGTTTCTTAGAACGAGGCGAAGTAAGAACATGGTGCTGCATGGTTTGTCGCAGTTGGTCGACGACTGTGTCTTCAGTTAGTAATGGTAAAGGAGGATTCTCAACGAAGAACTCACCGGGTAACTTGATTGGTTGCCCATAAACCATTTCAGCTGGTGAGCACTTCAGATCTTCCTTTACTGTTGCTCGGATTCCAAGTAAAACGATAGGAATCTCCGAGCTCTAATTAATTGTATTTAAGCGTTCAACCATGCCATTGGCTTGTGGATGATAAGCCGTTGTGCGTATTCGTTGTGAGCCGAGGAGTTTTGTTAACTCTGTGAACAGTTTTGACTCAAATTGCGTTCCCTGATCAGTTGTTATATGAAAGGGTACGCCGAATCGAGATACGTAATTGTTTACAAATGTTGTGGCAATGGTTGCTGCTGACATATTGGTCATGTAGTATGCTTCGGGCCATCGGGTGAAGCGATCGACAAAGTTGAGGAGGACGTTGAACTTTTGATTTTTGGCAGGATAAACAGGAGTTCGCCCACTGTATTACGTCCTTGGTTATACTAGGCCAAAAGTAACAAGCTGTAATCAATTTACGAGTAGCACGGACACCAGGATGTGAAATATTGTGCAATGCGTCGAAGATTGTTCGACGTAGCGATTTTGCTATGTACGGGCGATTATTGTCTGTAGAAATTTCGCAGTAAACCTCGAGGCCGGGTAGTTTAAAAAGGTCTAGTTTATAAGTGGGACTAGTGTGACGTCCAGAACCAGAAAGTAAATTCTGTAGTTCTAAGTCTGCTTTTTGTAATTGAATTATTTTTTGATAATCGACGTAAGTCTCGATTGCGGCCTGTTCGTTGTCTGTAGTACGCGAAAGTGTATCCGCGACTACATTGTCTTAGCCTTGTACATACTGGATATCCGTGGTGAATTGACTAATGTAATCCAAGTGTCTTGCCTGCCTTGGATTACGTTCAGTTTTTGACTGAATAGCTTTTGTCAGAGGTTTATGGTCGGTGTAAATTGTAAAATCATGACCTTCGACAAAATATCGGAAGTATTCAACTGCCTGATATATTGCGAGTAATTCCCTATCGAATAAGGAATATTTTTTTTCGGTATCCGATAATTTCTTGCAATAAAATCCCAGGGGTTCCCATTGATTGTTCTTGCATTGTTGCAAAACTGCCCTGCCAGCAGTGTTTGATGCATCTGTTGTAATGCTGAGCTTTGAGTCGCTCAGTGGATGCGCGAGGAGTGTTATTTTGGCTAATTTAGTTTTTAATGACGTGAATGCGTGTTGACATTCGTCCGGCCAAGTGAAATTCTTGGCTGTCTTGGGCACTTTGTTTAGATCTGCCAAGTGGTTATGAATAGGTGACAAAATATCAGCGAGTTTTGTTATAAATTGGTGGTAATAATTTATCATGCCGACAAAACGCTAAATATGTTTGATTGTTTGTGGAGCTGGGAATTCGGAGATTGCCTTGATTCGTTCATCCGATGGCAGAATACCGTCGGGAGTAAGTTTGTGGCTGAGGAAGTCAAAAGTTGTTACTCCAAATATGCATTTGGCGGTCTTGATGTGAACGTCAAACTCCACTAACTTTTTAAATAGTTGGTTTAGATGCCACAAGTATGTCGTTTATGTAGACGAAGACGAAATCAAGGTCACGAACGACTTCGTTCAGGAAACGCTGAAACGTTTGTGCGGCATTGCGTAGTCCAAATGGCATTCGTGTGAATTCGAATAGGCCAAATGGTGTTGTTATCGCTATTTTATGAACGTCTTCAGGTGCAACGGAAATTAAATGGTACGCTCTAATGAGATTAATTTTGGAGAATATTTTGCATCCATGTAAATGCATGGAAACATTTTGAATGTGGAGTATCGGGTACCGATCAGGTGTTGTGACTGTATTAAGCCGGCGATAATCCTCACATGTTCTCCAATCTTGATCTATCTTTTTCACCATGTGCAGAGGACAAGTGACGGGAGATGCAGATGGTCGGGAAGTCCCTAATTCCACCATATGCTGGAATTCTGTTAGCGCTGCTTTGTGACGCACTTGATCTAACCTGCGTGGTCTTGAAACAGGTAAATGACCTGAAGTAACTATGTGATGTACCACGTTATATTTGACTGGCAGATTGTGATTAGGCTCGGCTGTTAAAGACAGAAATTGTCGATAATGTAATGTAAAGGCGTAGGAGTGGTGGTTTGCACCATGACGGAATTTCATTCTTATTCTAAAATTTAATTTCCTTTTTTAGTAATTCTATTACAATTTTAATATCAAATCTCTCTTTTCCTAAATATTTTAAAATTAAAACTTTATTTTTAGAATGTCTTTAAATTAAAAATTATACCATTCTTATTTTAAAATTAATTCATTTGTTTCGAGAAATTCTATTTTAATTTTAAAATGCTTAGTTTTAAAACTTTCTTAGTTGCAATGTACCTTTGCTGAAGCTGCAGTCGTTATGTTAAATTACTTAATAAAAGACAGTAGTGCAACATACATAGAAGTTTAAAAATACAACAGTCACTTTGCGACTGCGGGAAAATTTTGGTTCAGAGTTTCACAGTCGCAAACACAGTCACACAACAAAGCATGAGCTAAGTTTTTCCTAGTGCCTTGTTATTTTGAGAAGTATCTTTATGCATATTCACACACTTAACAAAAACTGAATTTTAAAATTAATTTTTTTTTTTTAACTTTTTTAATATTTTAAAAATAGCCCCGTTAATAACGAGTTGCTGAACAGTTTCTTTAATCGGCTTCATTATACTACATGGATGTATTAAAAAATTCGAAATTTAAACTTGTTTTTTTTCTGGCGTTAAACTATATTAATTTCTTGAATATATGAGTAAAGCTTATAAGTGGATCGCCTGGAAGTGGCTTCTATTAAAAGCTTATGTTTCGAATAAATGTATCTGTATGTTTTTTTTCTATTGTGAAATCGAAATTTAAGGTCGAAGATATAATTTAAACGAAGTTCTTTACCCTCGTATGGCCTTTAATCGATTTTATTGTATCAAATATTAATAAGCTTCCTATAGGAAGCATTTAACCAGGTAGTTTTCAAAATCAAGAAGATAATTTTTAAAATATCTTGAAAGACCTGTACAAAAAATAGAATAAAATAAATTAGATAATTCTTGAAGAAAAATTGATGCACCATAATAGTATAACCTGACGCCTCTCTAATCTCCCTCACACCGAATGTTTTTGTTCACTCCATTTTTTGTGAAGCAAAAAAAAAAATGGAAAAAATTAAATTCGATTTGGAAAGACATATCGATTCATCAAAATGTTCAATTTTGGTTGATCGTATTTTCTCTCTCCTTTAAAATACATTTCTTATTTTTCATTCTATTTTTTTTTTTTGTTATTTTTTTACTCTTGCAATAATATACATTTATTTTAGTTCCAATTTTTAACATCCAGTAAAAATACCAACAACTGTACAAAAATACAAAAAAAAAGCCTCAGTCTAAAATGTATTTTGAATGAATGATTTAAAAGGATTAATGGGAGAAATAGTTTCCTTCTGAACATTATTTTTTCTTCGTCTTCATTTTTCCGATAATACCCCTCTCCCCATGGCACCATCAACACAAACCAAATAGTATTAAATTTTTAATTTTAAATTGAAAAAAAGAGAAAATGAAAATAAAAATTGTATTTTGGTTTGGAAAATTTTAAAATTAAAGCGAAAAAAGTTTTTGCACTTTGGCACAACAACAAAAAAAAAAACCAAAGTGAGAAACAATTTATTTACTGTTTCTCTTTATGAAATTCGTTCAAAGAAAAAGTGAATTGTTTTGTTTGTTCTTCTGCCGAAAGGGGATTATAATTTATACTGAAGTTGTTGCACTTCAGTAATAAATTTAAAAAAAAAAAAAAAAAAAACATTTAGGAACTTTTTCCGGGGTAGTGTAAAATTGAACAAAAATATTCGATTAAATACCTGGTTTTGTGAATCTATTAAAAATTAATGATGCTCATCAAGATGAACAATATTAGGCGATAGAACTCATTGAATTATGTATAAATTATGTTATTTATCGTTGATAGCATTAATAATATCTTAACACCAGAAACTTAATAATTTAATGAAATTTTAATTTCTACTAATGATTCATTAAATATGTACACGTACACGAAATTATATTTAGAATATTCACAAACAAAATAATTATTTAAATATTTTTTTTTATTATAATTACAACTCATTCAAAATGTAATTTCTTATTTATTAAAATGAATTTCTTTATAACACACAGTTAAAAATAGAAAACAAAATAAGAATATGTGATGCAAAAAGACGTAACTTTACCTGTGATTTTATTCTTTTCAATAATTTCAAATACCTTTTTACAAAATTACTTTATTTTAAGTGGAAAGATAATTAAAATGAGGTAGAGAAGACGACGTAGATAAAAAAAAATCTATGCTATAATTATAATATAATACACACATATACGTACATATATATAAAAAATATACACCATTTGAAGAATAAAAAGAAACCAAAAAAGAAAATGAATTAAATCAATAGTATTAATGAAAATGAAGAGACTTAAAATAATATCATTATAAGTATAAATAGAAAAACGAGAGGAAAATCTTATTTGTTTGCGTTCAATCTTATTTGGTTGCAATTAACACGGGTTGTGCCTCAATTTACAAATGCTATTTAAATTAGAATTAGTCATCAGTTGGTTTTAATATTGATAAGATGTCGTCGGCTTAGTTCTTTTCTGTTCTAAGTGCATAAATGCAAATTTAAATTTTGAGTATTATTTTTATTTATTTATTAAACTTAACTTAGAAATTTTGGATTATTATTAAAAAAATTAGAGTGTTTTAAATCATTTCTTATTTACGAAAATTCTGTAGACCCCTTAGATTTCTGACAAATTGGAAAATTGAAAATCGAGACATAATTCGTTTTTGTTCTATACCATATATGGTTGTTAACTACGTGTACTTTCTTTTTTGTGCAATAGGAGATTTCCATTGGTTCTTATGCATATTGAACAAAAATGAATTGGTGGATTTCGGAAACCTGTGTGTGATATTGAACATTAATACTCTTTAATTTTAGAGTATTTTTTATGCAAAAATTTTAATCAGAAGAAATTTAATTTTCCTTAGTATGTATTTTTTGATGTCAAACAAAATATAATTTTAAGCGATAGTATCAAGCTTTAAAGCTTAAATTTATGAATTTTCGAGAAATGTACCAGATGTTTAGTATCACAGTATTTTTTTTTTTAAGTACTCATAGTAAGAATCTATAGTATTATATTTTCTTTAAAAAAAAACTATTAATTTTACTATTAAGAGGAAAATAAATCAGTTAAACAAGATTACAAAACTCATAGTATATTTCAAATACCGTAACAAAAATTAAATAATATTAAAATAAAAATAATTTCAAAATAATAAAAAGCGTATAAAAATTCATTTTGTTTACATAATATAAATCACATTTTTAGCCTTATTTTAAGACAGACTCATAATAATGTTGGTCAACTTCTGGCATGTACTTCATCATTGACCGAATATCACGTTTTTTTTCCAGTGGAAGTATTTTTTTAAAATTTGCCGTTGGAATGTTTGGCAGTTCATCTAGTTGTTCTTGATAACATTTTCTGCGAGGATTTTTGGATTTTAAAACTAGCTTGAAAACCGGGTTTTCTGTTAAATCGATTTTATATTCCACGCTTTTATAATCTTGTTGAGTGAATATAAGTTCTTTTACTTTTATAAACGGAATAACATGAAATTCAAAACATTCCGAAATTTTCGAAAAGTTAAGGAAATCTTTTGGCTGCATTTGAAGTATTTTTAATGTCACTTTCGGATATTTAAGTGATTTAAGATGTCTCATTAGTGACACTGGACTAAAAATTTCCTGAAAACGTAAGTGTTTTTCTATAGCCGAATGAACAGCATCTATTTCCTGGATGCAGGAGTGTCCAGGCTCTGAAAACTTTTGCGATACTTTTTGAATTGTTGGATGTTCTTTTAAAAAATGCATTAGAGCTAATGATGTTATTTTGTTGCGATTTTGCGGAACGCACGAGTCTGACCACAAAGTCACCTCAGTCACCTCAGGCAAATCGTTTCCTATTGATTCTAATATTTTCAGTAAGGCACTGGCAATATCGTTTCCCGATCGACCACTTTGTGATTCGGACCAAATTGCGCAATATGTTGTTTGTGTACGATTGCAATGCCCAGTAAGATTGTAAGTAGCAAACTTACGTTTGTAGAAAAAGCTGGAAATATTGCTTTTTGGCAGATTAAAAACATTTTGAAGATCATAGCACACGATGGCTACGTTGGGATCATCATTTTCTCGATTTTGTTTCCGTTGAAATCTACATTTTTCTAGATTTTGGCGATGAACTTCATACTCCTTAGATTTTTTTGGTGATTTCTTGTTGGAATTGTATAATGAACATTTATCGCAAATGTCCTTTTTAGGAATGTGGAACGAGTAATTATAATTTGTGTTAAAAATTCGTCTGTAAACATTTGCTGTGGCTGGTCTCGTATTTTGTGTATCGGCACTTGTTGTTAACCATTCCAGGTACATTCTGTACATTTTTTGAATGGATAATGCTGAATCCAAATATTTTTTTTTAGTTTCACTTCGACAATAATGAGATTCTGAAACTGGGAAGCTTTCTATATGCTCTTTCACTTGATTAATAATTATAGATTGAGTCTCCTTTTTAACGTATTTCCCTTTTTTGATAAGCAGTGGGGATAAAGTGTCTTTATTTAGAAGATGTCGAAAAAGTAATAAATTCGATGTTTGCTGATGTTGAGGGTTTTTAAAAAAAATTGTTGGTCTAATTTGTTTTTGATCCATTGGCAGAAAATATCTATAACTGAATATTTTTCTGGACGTTTCCTTGCTTTTCTTTTTAACATCTTTACGTTTTACATTTTTATTATAAAAGCTAAGTTTTTGTTGGTCATTCAACTCCCAGAAACTGGAATGTAATTCCGTTTGCTCTTGTTCAGTTATGTTTTCTCCACAACTAAATGTACAGGTTAATTCACATTTGCCTTGAACATGTTTTGCTTCTCGTAACCGTCCTTTCTGATCCAAATATGATTTGCCTTTTTGTCTCGCAATCTTGGAGATATTTTTCTTCCAAGATCCTGGATTAGAAAGCCTTTTTCTTTTTAGATTGTTTTCAATTTCATTGTTTGTAGTAAGAGCATGCTGGTTTTCCGGATTTTCGTCGATAGATGTTGTAGATTCAATAATATTATTAGTCAAAATATCCCTTTCATTTGGTTTTACATTTTGCTTTTGTTTACGAGGAACTTTTTGTTTTCTTATAGGTATTTCGTTGTCACTAGTATCTAGGTCTTGCTTTCCAGGCAGATAATTCGGATCAACATCAGAATCATCAAACTCGAACGAATCATTCATTGAGTTTAGTTTATTTATTTCTAATGATTCATTAAACATTTCTTCTGAAATTTCATTAAAAATCCTGCAAACAATATTTGTTTGATTAATTATTAAACAAAAAAGAAACTACCACTAACTCACAATAATTCATTTCGTGGCAGTTGCCGTGGAGGAGACGAGTTGTTTGACATTTTCCGATGTGGAATTATAGGCTAATTAAATAAAATATAAATTAATAATAAACTAAAAATTATAAAAATAAAAGATGCTTACGTTTATCCCGCAATAAGAATGATGAATGAAGCAAAATCAAAATTGTACCATCCTTATATACTTTTCAAAGTGAGAGAAAGATATAGAACAAAAAAGAACAAAAATATAATTTATTCTTTATTGTTCTATCTGTGTTATTAACACATAGTTGCCCAAAAAAGAATAAATTAATATTTTCTTTCTTTTATGTTCTATGTTTTTATAGAACATTAAAGAAATAAGCTAATATATATGATATTGAACAATAAGGAATTTTCAATAAAACGTATTTCACTAAATTGACCAAAAAAGAAGTAAAATTTATTTTCTGATATTTTTTTACAGGAATTAAGGGATATAGAACAAAAAAACTCTTGTAATTATAGAACATAAAAGAAAGTACGTACACTTAACATTTTATGAAAATAGAACAAAATTGAACATAATATCTCAAAAAGTAAAAGACATAGATCTACCGCGACTAGCTCAATCGAAAGAGCTACTTTCAAAACCTCAAAAATCGATAAAACCCAAAAATCGAAAAAATGTGAGATAGAACAAAAAAGAACTAAGCCGACGATGTATCTAATTTATAAACACATTTGGTTTTGTTTTTCTAATATGATAACGAGCGTATGAGATGTGTTCATTATCACGATATTTTTTAATAAAATACTTCAATCTAAAGTGAATTTTTCTTGTCTTCTTAAACTGCAAAAATGATTGAGGTAAAAATATTATGAAAGAGCCAACTACAGAAAATTCGTCGGTTAATTTCTTCCTAGGCCATTTCAAGGCAAATAAGTTTTTTTGTTTGTTTATTTCATTAATTACATGTATAAGCTATATGTGCTAGGAGTTCGTTGTATTCCCAGCTCGTTCGAAATTCAGGTCTAATAAAACTTTTATTTTAGTTAAACCGAAGACGGACAGCTAATGGTGACAAGGTGACATAACCATTCTTTAAAACAGTACTTAACATTTTTTTATTTCGTAGCATTTAGCACGCACCGATCCAACAATGCTATTTTTAATTTAAAAAGGTAAATACAACTTTTTAATTGGCTTATAATAGAAAATTTCAATTTTTTCGGTTGTAATAATTTTTTCTGATACAAAAAATTTAAGATTCGATTTTCTCAGCCGATTAAAATATATTTTAGGAATTTTAGTATTAAAGGCAATATTGGTTTTGTCTGATTAAGCCAAAATAACACAAGTCGAGTCGATTATCAACGAGTTCACAAAAAATAATCAAATGAACATAATTGGTTATTTCTGTCTCCCAATTGATTGGCTAACGAATAGAATAACACATATTATTATAGCATAGTGTCGGATCGATCAGTAGTAAAAAATGATTACTCGATCAGTGAAGAGCGAATAATAAATTTTAAAGAGCGGGTTTTAGAACACTGCATTTTTCACATTTAAATTTCGTCTAAAATTTAGGGACCTTTTAAAAAATGATTTATTATCAAAAATAAAAATAATTATTTAGCATTCCTTACGTATACTCTAAGTTCAAAGGCCAAGAATTTTTTGGTTCAGAGGGCAGAAATTTAACCCACAGGCCCAGCAAGATTGCAGAATATCGTGAGATAACTTGCAGAATATTCGACTAGCGAGTTATCGCAATGTCGCATGCAATTCTCAAATGTTGTCGCCTGTGTAACTTTGACCACATGCATGAAAAACTCGTTATATTGGATTGAGTTTATTCTATGGAATATCTTGAGATTATCTGGCGACAAGTTAAAAAGTGTAACGCTCTATCATGCTAAAATTGCTCTGCAGTATAACAGGTCTCATTAATCTGTAGATTAGCTACAGTTGATCTGAAGCGTATCTCACAAG
The DNA here is from genome assembly GCA_958295665.1 of Tipula vernalis. Lineage (NCBI taxonomy): Eukaryota > Metazoa > Arthropoda > Insecta > Diptera > Tipulidae > Tipula > Tipula vernalis. Next base: position 432,585,932 of record OY282558.1, read on the forward strand.
GTTAAAAATGCGATTTTGCTGCTATAATACGTGAGTAACACTGAAATGTATTCTTTCATTTATCATATGACACGACACAGGCTATACCTTCGTTTATCTTAATTCTATTATCTTACGTTTAACTTGAGCATATCCTTAGAATATTTAATTGGTACTAATAAAACAATTTTTTTAATTATTTGTGTATATAAATATATTTATTTAACTTTAATTTATACTTCATCATATTAAAAACATTATACAAGGTTTAATGTAATCCAGATATATTCTAACTGGCTAATTAGTAGACAAAGTAAATTAATTCAAAAGATTGTTTTTTCATTAAGTATTTTCCTTATTTGTTATAGCTGATAATATTTGAGTATTAAAAAAATTAATATTGATTTCATGAGATTAACATATATATTTATAAAATATATATGTAGCTATATATTGTAAAAGAATATTTAAAAAAATTATCTTTGTCCTTTCCTTTTTGACGATTATTTCGTTCTTGCGCATGGCGAATCCAAGCTTTAGCTGAATTTCCAAATGTTGCAGCTGAGTAGTTTTTAAACGATTTTCTTATAGTTTTTATAAGGATACATACTATATAACTCATTAAAGCTTGAAAAACTGAGTTTCTCCATTGTACCCTTCCATGAAATACTGAGAAAAATATTGTCGGAAACAATTTCTTGTAGAAGCTTTCTCAATGCTGATTTTTCGTCAGAAAGGTCTTAATCAGATAGCTGCTTTATCTGAAAAATGTAAAAAGACAGTTGAGGTATTCAGAATACAACAATAAACTATACATTTTTTCTTAATTGTTAGTCTATTCAGATCTGCTCTTCTCTTAGTACTGGATCTCTTACAACGAAAAACAATTACAAAAAAAATGTATTACTATAAGTATAAATTTACATAAATAATATATTGACCTACCAATTTATTTGAGGAAGCTGATTGCTTGCATTTATTATTTAACTCACTAAATTCGTTAATGTTCAATATAGGCAGGACTGTATTGTTTTCATCGTCACCATCATCGTTTACATCGCTCAAAGGATTTATTTTTTTCATGCATAAAGATAACATGCCCTTAATATCTTTATTGTCCGATTTCAATACTTGAAGTTCTAAAAACATATGATAATGTGTTAATCATAATTTTTTTAAATATTAAAATGACAGAATACAATGAATGAAAAACCTTTTAAAATGTGTTTACTGTATCCACATTCTTCAGATTGCGCTGTACTGCTAGTATTTATGTTGAAACAATTTAATGATGTGGCCGAAAAACTATTTGGAAGGTGAGATATATTTGTTTCCTTTGATCTATTTAATGTAGAAGTTGAAGGGTTGATGTAATGGGAACCCTTATTCCTGGTAAAACATTACGGAATGTTTTAGTGTTAATGACCGACTCAAATTCTGATCCACACTAAGTTTCGATAAATTCTTGGCTGTTTGGTAATTCGCTATCTGGTATAAAAATATTATAATCATATTAGTCATGGAAATAAATTCAGAGTAATAATTAGATTATGGTTTACCAAAATAATTATTGAAATCAAGTGTTACAATAATTTGCTTTTTTTTAACTATTTGTACTAACTCTTCCTCACAATTAGAAAAATATTGGGCGTTGTTTTCCTTTTTAAGGGCATCCTTGTATAATGCTATAAAGAAAAACGTGTGTTTTTATCATTAGTTTTATAATTTTGAACAATATTAGAAAAAATAATATACCAATCTATATCCTTGTAAAGAACCCTGCATGGAAACGAAGACCAATTAGGACCCTTAACATCTTTAAGTCTTTTTGCGTATTTCAATTTTACTCCTTTTAAATGTTGCGGCTAAAAAAGAGTGTCATTACTAACCCAATTATTTGGAACAGCTGAAGCCATTTTCCACCCATTTTCTACTGTTTCGACAACTTAGAACATTCTAATGTAAAATAAATAAATTTTAATATTTTTAACATATAGAATTACAATTTGCCTATATGCAACTACATACTGATTATGTTTATATTTTACGTACAATACTTAAAATAACAGATTTAGCTTGTTAAATGTAACTTTCCACCTTTTTACCTCATGTAAAGTTCTTATATTTCTTGCAAAATCACTTGGTCTAGCTATGCCTTTCACAAATTAGTAGAATATTACTAATTGTATTCTCATCTGAATAAGGTATCACCATTAAGCCAGTTGAGAATAATTTTTTTTGTTACCCAAAGGCATACGAGGTGCACGTAATCAATTGGGAATTGATCAATCATATCGATTGGTAGTAATTCTAAAATAGATACTTTTTCGTGGTGGTCTTCTTGCAACTTATTGCGAACAGATAAGTCAAATTTTTTTATGAAATTCTCCTTCTTGTACGCAATCACCACATCCAAAGTATCCACTAAGCCCTCTTGCACCTTAATTGAAGCTTTTCGCAGGTGTATCACAAATAAAAGCATCTGTGTATGTATATGCAGGGAAATTTTTCTATTGTTCACTATTAAACCGTCTTTGATCAAATTATTTAATTCATCAACTAGTTCTTTTGAAAAGTGATCACAATTATTGGTTTCTCATTTCCATGATAAATACCAATAATAAAAGGAGACATCTTATGTTTTTGGTTTCTCAGTAATTCTTGAATTAACCAAAAGGAACTCTTTGAGCTTTTGCTTATTGTATGGCCGTCAACATTGATGTCTAAATATATTTCAGACGTAAACATAATATGTGATTTACATAAATTTTGAAGATGTCGTTCGACATGAATTTTCACCCCAAAATGGGAATAAAAACCACAACCAACCGCTTTCTTCTTTCATTCCTAAAATATTTCTTTCATCTTTGGGAAAGTTATAGATTGTATGTTTTCGCAATATTTTTGTTAGTTCACCAAGTTATATTACAATCGCAAGCCCATTTTCGTGTATCTTCTTCAAAGAATTCGTTGTATAAGAAGCCAATGATGTGGACGATTCTGAGTCTAATGACAGCATTGGAGATGATGGTTTTAATAGTGAGTCCTCTATTTCTGACCCATTTTGTAGTTCATAAACAATATTATTTGATGTATTCTGTTCTTTCATGGCCGCATCAGCATCGTTATGATATCGTCTTCTGAAAGTTTTTCTAGAGCAGCCTCATATATTTTTAAACTCCGACATGATTTAATAAAAATAATTTTACAAGATTTTGTAGACTTGATTTACCCTTAAAAGATAAATAAATATTTACATATTTGCTGTAAATAGACAATGAGTATAAGATAGATTTATCCACATTCATTATTTCATTCGCTTTTATGGTGTTTATACACATTATAATGGGATTACATTTGCAGTATACTCTTTTCATACTGTTATTAAACTGGAACCTCTATATATTACGTAGTTTTACATATTTCTATTTCGTATTTTTCATCAAACAATAACTAGTATTTACATGCATTGTATATAAAATTAATAAAACAATTACTCACCTGAATTAATATATTAATATTATTTTTATAGTTTCCAATATTTTATCGTAAAAATATTTTTTTTTCATCCACACTATACAAAATTCTAAATCGTACTGAATTACCGATGTCATTCTTTTTTCATCATATTCCTTTTTTTTTTTTGAATAAAACTTTGAGCATTGTCGGCTATGCGTTAGGTTTCTGATCTCGTTGATTTATAAAACTTATTGCGATTACGACGACGCATATAAACTTATCGTAGGCGCATCGCAAATAGTATGTAATCAAAAAAATCTTGCTGGGAGAGTTACAAACCTAGCAACCAATTGGTTACATATTCAACCCATATAGCTAACTTCGTGGTGTACATTTGTTCACCAGAAATGTACCATGTACGAAGTATAACTGAAAATATTAAATATGGATTCTCTCTTGAATTAATAATATTAAAATAACATTTCTATAAGGTCATGTTAAATATTGTTGTTAAATCATTAGTAATGGACCATTAGGTGATGTTAAGGTTTTAAATAATCATTAGAGAGTTGTATATATTGCTCATGACGTAACTTAAAGAAATATTTAAGTTGAAGTATTTTGTCATCTGAAAATTTTCAGGCCACACAAAGATTTATTACATAAAAAATATTTAATAAAAATGACAAAAGTTGTCATTATTTGGGATACAGACTCCAATAATGATAGGTAAGAAATAAACAAAGTACCACATTTCACTTCCACTCATATTAAACCTTACATTTAGTCAGCTTTAAATAGTTGCCGATTTAAACATTTAAAATTTGAAGAGTTGTAAATTTGTTTGCTATTAAATATGAAAAAATGTGAGATAGATCATAATTCAGAATCCTTTTGAACAAGTCGTGCATAATATCTACTGCATAATTTTTAATAGTGTGAAAAAAATTTACAGAATTGAAAGCAAAATGACGCCTTTTCCTACTTTGGAACTTAATGTTAGTTGATCATTTTTAATGATCATAGAAATACTATTATCTATGTCAATTACAATATTTTACGAGGAAGACATAAATCTTCACTCATAAATCACATTTTTAAAATTTTTCTGAAATTGCTTCAGGTTGAACTTTTAGTTCAAGTAGTACAACAAATGCAGAAATTTAAACAGCAATATCTTCTTGCCTTACATGAAAATTTAAATTTTTAAGATCATCAAAATTATTACTTATTATAGATAATTACATGCGAATCATTTGTTTATATTAATATTTAGATCTATTCGCTATTTTGATAAATTAACAATAATTTTTTCACAAACTTAAGTTGAATTTTTTAAGACAAAATGAAAAACTTCAAAAAATTGTTTTTTTCAAATATTGTAAGCCAAGTATTAATTTGGAGTTTTTGGGATCCTTAACTAAACAAATCTCATAAAACAAATTTTGAATAAATGTCCAACATAAAACAGATTTTACTGAATTGTCAATTGAAAATATGAAAACTTTTAAAAGCAGCTTTTAAAAATAGTGAAAGTTCATAAATTATATCATTAACTTATACATAAAATCCTTCTAAATTAAAAAAGTCATTAATTGTCGTTTTTAGCTTTATTTGCACTGTCAATTCCTTAATCCTTAATCATTGCCTTTAAACGTTTTATTAGTGTTAGCTTCGACGACAACACTTTTATGTGTAGGTGTGATGATTGCATGTATCAAAATAAATAAGTTTACGTTGAACGAATCTGAAGAAAATAATAAATCAGTCTGGACTTTCGAGTCGTTTTCGACTTTCCCTAAAAAGTATTTACCATCTGTAACGGTGGATTCAGCTAATTGGTAAAGCAAATTGAGACTTTCAGAATCTTTTAATTTCTCTATAAAATATATGCTTCCAGATTTCCGTTGTATATTTTTTTGAAAATAAATTTCAACCTGCAGTAAAAAATTAAGATCCATTAAGTCAATCTCATTATGAACGTGAAGCTATATAAATTTACCAAAGTATATCCAAAGGATTATATAAACAGCTTCCATTGTTTAACAATATCTAATAAAGTAATTTTCTTTAAATGGCACTCGCAATACATATTTCGAGGTTTCCTTCCAAAATTTAAAAACTGTGTCGGGCGGCTCAATGTTCTTGTTTGACCAATTTTATTTGGATTTCTGGATTTCTTTTTTAAAACTCGAATCCGACTTTCTAAATTTTGTTAGACAATTGTGATATTTATTGTACAGAATCCTTCCAGGTTTTCAGTTGCTACAGTGGTTAATTGTTAAAAAATAAAGTAAAAACTAAGAAGGTTTTTATGATTTAAATCTTATTTAATCCAAACGACGAAAAACTATAACATGTGCTTATCGCTTGTAGTATTTTAATTCAGTAGAATCTAATATGTACAACCGCCTTGGAAATGAAAATTAAGGTAAAATGTTTAAGTATTAAACCAAAATTAAACCATTTTAATAAAGTTAAGCTAAACACAGAAAAGTAAGTGTATATCTATATTTTGGTCCTTTATTGCCTTCAAATAAAAAACAACTCCGATGGTTAAAAATTTTAAAAATAATTAGATAACCTCGTTTCTTTGTGGAAATTTGTTTCGATTTGTTGGCTTAAACTTTCGAAATGAGCTGGTTTTAATACGATAAGTTTGGTTAAACAATTTCTATAATTATCACTTAGGCTGGTGTTGATTTTTATAGAAGGCACTTATACTCCGCCCTATATAACTGTTGTTTCAAGTATTTTTGGGATATAATACTTCGATACTTTCATTGAAATTTAATCTTATTATTAGTCGCAAAAATTTAATCGTAACCCGTTGACATAAAATTCGGTTGTATCATTGCATAAAGCTTTTAACAAAAAAAATTTTGATCGTTTATAGCTAAATTTGCTGTTATTTGTTAAAGTCATTTGTCAATTAAGGAATATTGGGATGGTTGTGCCAAAATTATAAAATTGGTAGATTTGTCTAGCATGAGCAAGTGTTTTATGCTAGCTGTGAACTACCGAAAGAAGATTACAACTAATAAATAAAGATAGATGACATAAAAACCAATCTAACAAAACCCTTTCATAATAATAGCCTCACAAACTCTTTGCGACAGACCAGGTTCACTCTATTGTCGTCAAAACCCGCCCTTTTTTCGAAACATTTTACACACCGCAAGACTCAATTAATACTATGACAAGTTGAAAACATAAACTTTCCAGCGCACTGTTTTTAGAACTTACCAATAATTGTTAAATTGGTTTTCTTAACCACATTCTATCCACTGGCAAAATCCTCGGGGCCATAAATGAGAAACGCTGTAAACCATATAATTTTGAAGGATATTTATGTTTCCGAGCATCTTGTTTTTCTCGCAAATGAGGCCTCTAACTATACCTATTCGAAAAGCAGACCATAAGAATAATCACAGCAGCATGAACTTCACCAATTGGCCAGAAAATAGCGACAATCAGTTTTGCACATATGGCAAAGTATTGAAGTTCATTAGGTTTTTCCTAACGAAAACTAAAAATCTCTAAAGTGTGAAGAATATTTACCCATAATACTCAACAACAATTTCTTGCAGATTTTCGGCAAATTTTTGCAAATTTTTTTGCAACCATCCGGATCGAAGTTTTTGGAATAAAGAGTTATGAAGTTTCTTTAAATTTCATTTGTAATAGAAAAATATATAAAAATACATTGAAATTATGACATAAATCTGTAAATCACCAGTCCCCGTCACAAGAGTCCAATAATAATTCTTGGTCATCAACGTCGCCCTCTCGAACAACTCCTTCTAATTCTAGAGTTTCCTCTAGTTCTACCTCTTCGGGTAACGTATCTTGGCTGTCTTTATAATTTTAACACTGGCGGGACTCACATGAACCACAAATAGATGAGCATGGTAGCTCTGCTTTCTTGCAAGAACATGTTCCCTTACATTCTTTCTTACATTGACAAAATATCATTTTTTAGAGTTCCGGAACCGCTGGGTCTTTCGTGGTTTGGACCGGCATGAGTGTACCCCCGACACATTTCCATCTCCATTTTTCTGGTGACAGTTCGTTTCCGAGCCACTGCTGGACTTGCTGATATACCCGATAAAGGTGTTGTCTTGCAGCTTCAGGTGTGGGTGGCAAGGTTGCTAGTTTGAGCGCGGTTTGGTTTCTGTTTCTGTCTCTGGTGAATCGCTTGAAGATCTCGTATCTAATTTTTGTCAAGGTTTGTGTATCATCACAGTTTGCCCGTCCTGAAATACAGTATCGTGGGGAAGATTATGGTTTTTAAAACTTTCAATGACCGCTTCCAGTTCCGTTTCGCTGTTCTTCGTTACCTTTCCCTCTAATTTGTTAAATATTGACGTTTTTCCTTTTCCGAAAAAAGCGGAAGTTGTATCGCTTCCCGAAATAGCACGGAGAAATAAAATATTGTCTCTAACGAAGGGCCGTGCATCCAAGCTCTTGGAGGAAAATATTTGCTGGTGGTTTTTTCCCTTTCCAGGCTTCAAGAAATAAATTGTTTGATCTTTTGGGGTTAGGGCTGTTATCAGTACAAGAATGTCAATATCCTCTGCCACTACTACAGCTGGCGGGCCTTTGACAGCATATTTCTGCAACGCCGTACAATACGATCAACGAGTCTGCAACGTCTACTGCTTGTCTAACGGAAATGCCATTTTCTTCCAGAACACACTTCAAATACTGAATGAAGCGAATTTTATTGTTATTATTGGACAAAAACTTTTCCTTTGGAAATGGATCTGCTGTTATAACTTCATCCTGAACTTTTATAAAAGACGTTTTATTTATAAAAGGTACTACGCGATACTTGCATGTAAATGAAATAGCATGAAATCTCTTGCCTTGCATTTGATTAGGGATACTATTTGTTCCAATCGCAAAAGCTTCGTGACAATAACCTTCTTTGCCAGCAACGAGCCCGGTGGACAATGAAATAAAATCTTCTGTATGTGGGAACGGGTTGCGTATTTCAATCCACCCCTTTAACTTAGTCAAGTTTTCATAATTGCGATCTACCCGGCTGTCTCAGGCATCTACATGCTGGTCACTGGAGTTGAAACGGAACCCGCAAAACTCTTCCATTTGATTACAAATATTCACAATGAAATGAAGGGATACGATGAACTTGGTAGTGCCGCTAACTTTAATCATTCTCATGAAGTCTTGTTTAATCGTCATGTCAAATGTCAGAGAGTAACTCAATATTCTGGATGCGCTTGGGCCCGTTATCTCGAAAACGGTCAAATTTTCGAGACAAATGATTCGGACTATTTTTGTAGGCAAGAAACTGATCTTCAATTTTTATCTGAACAAAAAACTCTAACTGCCATATTTTGGGAGATAGTCGCGGAAAACCGTTTTTCCAAATCGCTCGAGCTCATTTTCAAGGGGGTGCCAAATGCCATTCATCAACTAGCTAATAAAAATGGCAACTAGTAACTTTCAGGTTCGACCCTTCATTTACTGGACTATTTAGCTAGTGTACTATAAAGTTATTGCAATTAAAATTTCGCTTATAACAAAACGTCAAAATCTCGGCCAAAATGGATTTCTAAGGCTCTTCCTTTATCTTAGTCGTTTATAAGTCGTTCTAATTTTGCTACGTTTAAATGATACGCAAAATCACCTGCCACTCTGCTAATGTTTTGTGAAGAAATGTTTAATATTTTAGATTAAAAGATAGAGAAATGTATAATATATATTTAGGCTCACCGAAATAATCAATAACATGGTTTTACAAACCCTTGTTTTCTCGTTTGAAGAGTTTGCTGTTTTGGCTAAAAAATACAGTTGATTTCGCTTTCGTTAAAACTTGTTTTCAATTTTTGTTGTTTTTTTAGCTGTAGCAGTCCTTAGTATATATTCACTTTGAAGAGGAAAATATTTTTGTAACATATCTTCCAATTAATCATTTTCATTTTCAGTTAATTTTTCTTTAGGAAACCCGTTACAAAAAAAAATGCAACCATTAAACCTCAAATGAAATTTAAATAATTATACTTAAAATTAATAGATAAATATAAAAATATTTAATTATAAAATAATTAAAACACTTTACACGAAATTTCTACTTATAAAGATACACCTTCATTCTACGACTATCACAAATTATACAGAATTAGTTCTATTAAATAAAAAAACTGCGGCGCTCAATTTCCGTTTTGTTTGACATCTAACTTCAATTTCAGTTTAAAGTATTACAAGTTAAATCATCGTTTACAAATTTATAGTTTTTTGTTAGAAAATATATCAAAGACAGAATTATACATTTTTATTTAAATATTACGAAAACTATGACAAGTCATCTTGTTTTCTATCAATATTATATTTGTTATAAATAAACTAAGACAAAATCAAATAACATAGTACTGCAAATTGGCCGATTTAAAAATCTTTTGGAATCTTCTTAATATTACAGCTAGAGTGGTGATTCATTAACACTGCTGATTTCTGAAATAAAAATGAACTATGACAATTTCACTAGCCATAGTCCCATTTTTTATTATTGCCATTTTGCCAACTTTAAAAACGACGTATATACAACTATTTAACATTTTCGGTAATTAAAGCGTGATATAACATAATATATTTGAAAAATTATATATAATCATTGAAGTATCACCATAATTATCACTATTATCCCTAGGACATATCATATTACAAATAGAATAATTAAAACCATATGTTGTCATCAAATATTTACATATTTTGTCATCATGTCTCAAAAATTTAAAAATAAATGTATATCCATATTTGGTTTGTGTCATAGAGGATGGAGGCAAACAAATATTTGTTTTTTTCTTTCATCCATCTCAAAACGACTTATAATGACCTAATTTGAAAATTGTATCATTTTAAAACGAAACGAAATACTAAAATAATTTATAATAATATAAAATATTAAAATGACATAGGTATTTTTGCTTTATTATTGTTATTTTCATTTTATTTTAATATTTCTATGTCTTTTTGAAATTTGATGAAAAAGGACATCATTATTAATCTTTTTGTAACGAAAGAAATACATTTTATCTTTTGATGTCTCTATGCATATACGTATTTGGTCCGAAAATGTTGGGTGTTGAGAATATATACTTATATTTGTATTGTGTAGGGATGGTTTAATATCCAAAAGTCCGGATTCACAAATTGAAATAATTTTCCTTCGTTTAAATAATAATTAAAAGTGTATGGATATAATTCTGAAAATATTTTAATTATAAAAGTTCTCTGGAAACATATATTTACATTTCGTTATTATATTACATAGTTTTTCTATTCTTCGGTGTAATAATATAACGACTTGTAAAATATACAAACTACTAGTAGTACCTTAGTACGCTAAGTTTGTATTACAAAAAAAAATTGTATACATATAAAAAATAACAACATTAAAATTTAAATTGTAGTTTATGGTTCTGTTAGACCAAACTAGGTGGTTTCAAGTTTTTTTTTTAAATAAACTTTTATGCAGCAGGTGATACACTTTTCCAGATTTTTCCGCCTTCCGCAAGCGTAATCGATTTTTATATACTTGAGGTGTAATGCAAATTCTATAATTATTGTACCATCAAACGGCACCTGTACATAGCTAGGTGCTATACACTAATATTTATAATTTGTATTTTCGTACAAACAAAAACCGAAAAAAATTATTTTAATTTGTGGAATTTATTTGTATCAAGCAACATTTTAATCTAAAGCAAACTGAATTTAAATTCAATGCACGAGCCATCTCAATTTTCCTAAATTGTAAAATGATTTGTCTGGAATTTAAATAAAAACCACTAAAAATTTTCTTAATGTACTTTAAAAATAAAATATAAAAAAGTCTATAACATTTTTTTTTTGGTTTGAGTATCTTTTAAAGAATTTTGTATTTTAACGATTACATAAGTGTTGCAAAGTCATTGACAAATCATTTATTTTATATAGACATTTACTCGTTCGTATGTATGGGAAAAAAGAGAAACTTAAAAAATACAAAATGATAACAAAAAATATTTATCTATAATTTTTTTAAAACATAAAAGCTCATTGTGCTGCAGAAAATACAAAAAAATCTTTAGAAAGATCTTAAAAATAAAAATAAATTTTAAGATATCTGATCTTTAATCACTATAACATTATGTGCGTGTATGTGCTTTAAAAAATCCTTAGTATTTATGTACATACAAAACACTTAGTCGAGATAAGACAACAATGTGTTAAAGCTTTTGAGAATTTTTTTTTTGTTAAGGCAAAATGGAAGTAATTTCATTAACTTCGATCGACAAACAAATTCATTCAGGATGTCTAATGATCTTGAAATTCATTCTAATTAATCACGCAGTATAAAGAAAGCGCCCTGTTTTTTTTTGCTGTATACGAGTATGATGGGGGAGGAGAACGTTAAGAAAGAAAATTTACGATTTTCCTCTTCCAGAAAAACAAGAAAAAAAAAATTCTGTTTAATTTCAATTTTTTGCAGCTAGCTACTAGCACTAGAGAGAGAGAGTCTAGTGTTTGTATTTTCTTTACAAAACAAATATTTACAGTATATCGATTTGTTAAGTGATTGTATTATAAAATCTTAATTCAGTTATTTAATTTGTGGTTTTTCTTGGTGCCGTATTTTATTTTATGGTTTTTGAGGGGAGATTAAATTTAATATTGAATCTTGGTTATATTATAGGTACATATACATACATACATAAATCAAAAAATTAGATGCCATAGATTTAATTTAATTTCAGTTAGTTTAAACATCTTTGGCTATAAAATTATATAAAATAAGAAAATTGGAGACATTATGTAAGATTACTGTCATTTTATTAATCTAATTTCCTCTCATTCAATAGCAATTTTCTAAAAACTTTTTTTTTTCATGGTGCTTCTTTTAAAACTACGTTCCTGTCTTCTGAGTGCATACACAATTTTTGTCTGTTTAACTTTAAGAAGATAAAAATGGAAAAATTAAATATTTAAACATTTAAAAAAAATAAAAGAATGAAGTAGGAAAATTCTAATTTGTATATTAAAGGAAAATACCAAAAAAAAAAAAATTTGGTAAAATATTCAACCAAAAAATTTGAAGTAACAAAAGAAAACAAACGGATATAATCATGAAATTACATAAAAGTAGCTAGAGCTATATGGGGATCCAAAAAAAAAAAAATTTTGTAGAAAATCAAGGAAAAATAACATTTCTGCTTTTTTCTTTTTTTTTTTGGTTCATAATATTATGACAAGGTATGTTATACCAAGGTATACGAAGATGAGAGTTTATTTTTCCTGTATACATATGTACTCACATATATGACTTGATATAATGGAAAACTTTCACATCATAAGGATTTTTGTTTCTTACATAGTTTGTCTTTATTTCTGTTGTTATGATTTATGCACGTCTAGTTTACAAGATTTTCGCTTCATTTTTTTCGTGTTAAACCAAAAACACCGTACATAACTACTTACACATACGAAGAATCGAATCAAAACGTGTATTCTAGAAGTAAGACATAAAAAGAAAACTTATTAAAAATCACAACATTTTAGCTACCCTTTAAATAAAATATTAAGGAGAAAAGCTGAATGATATATGGTTGAACATGAAACAATACAAATATGGCGGTTTTTTTTGTGGTTACGGTAAACAATATTATACCAACCGACAGTACTTATCCAGGAGTGTTTTAATACAATTTTAAAGGGTAGTCCATTTCCATAGAATTTCGGAAGATAGGCTACTAATGAACGACAATGCGACACTGGAATATTTTTCATATTTCCTCAATATTTTGTAACAGCTCGTCTAAACTCATAAGTTTTAGGGGCTTTGCAGTGGCCAATCAAAAACATCTATTTTTTGATCCGTAAACTAAAACTTGGGTTATATTGCAATGTGGTTAGGATCGTTATGCTGTGGGAAAATAAACTCTCAGACCAACTCTGCGTAACCCATTCAAACCCGAACTATGTTCTAGTGCCCCCATTTTACTGATATTCATAATTCATGTACATTTCAAGTTCAATCCAAGCTAGTCTGCAACAATAGAAATGGGGCATTAATTACATTGTTAGGCTTAAACTATTAACTAGAATAGTAGGTTTACCTATAATTCGATACTGTATGGTTAAATTGATGCCACTGAAATTGTTTAATGAAAGACGTCTATTAGCTATTATTATGCTTATAGAAGTTATCGATTAAATTCAATTAAATTATTGGTACTAACAATTTTTGAGCACAGAATCAATATCATTGTGAAAAAAAAATATTCTAAAAGGCTTGAGAATAGCGCTCAGGGGCTGGTACGATATATCATACAACGTACGATATATCATACAATACTATCTATCACTTTTAAATATCAAACAATTATTTTAATATTATTAAAAAAAGAAAACAACTTTTTTGCACTTGGCCGGCTAATTATCTTTGCACTCACTCTAAACTTTGTAAACTTATTTGTAAATAATTTTAGGGTAGGCGGGTATTTTGTAGATCGTTCTTAATTTTTATGTAATCAAAATTATAAAGCTTCTTAGCAATTGTGAAGCAATTAAAATGAAATAGACATCAATTAATTATATATTATGCGTATTCTGGTAGATATAAAATAAACATCTACTAAAGATTATTCGGTTTGATCGTGCAAATCTGCACGTATTTTTTTTTAATGTCAATTGGAAATAAAATTTCTTAAATGTTGTTCCAAATCGTTAAATAACGAATAGAGAATTTCTCTAATTAATAGGTTGCTTAAAATATCAAATATGCAAAATCTACTTTTTGTGCCACAAACATGAGTTTACTCAGTTGCATGTGTCGTCATGTTGGTAGATATTTGTTATAATTTTTTTTAATATAGAAAGTGCCTCGAATAACCGGTACGCAAGCTCTAAAAACTTAATAAAAATAAGTTCTCGCCAAAAATTGTTTGAATGTAAAATAGTTATAGCTATTGAAAGTAGCTATAGAAAATTAGTCTAGTTAGATATAGTCATTGCAATATATTGCAATGTATGCTGGCTTTGATCTTCAGAAAATGACTTTATCCAATTCTCTAAACGTCTTTTGATGTTTTCATTCCAATAAACGAAAAATTTTGTTAGCGCAAAACTACAAAGATTCATGAATTTAAATCAGCCCACTATTTACCCGCATACTATATTATGTCACTTGTATATTTTGAGAAAGAGAAACATTGTCTCATATTTAGAGAGAAATGATACAACAAAAAAACAAACTGTTCATATATTAGGGCATTTGTAAGGCGTATAAAATTTACGATACGTTAGTAATTAGATTTATTTGAATTTTGAATTCTTGGCAATTAGGTACATATGAACAACAAGCAATTCTAATTTACGCAATATTTAAAATAAAAAGCATTAATTTAAGGAACAATTAATTTCCCCTGATATAAAAAATTAGGGGAGGGGAGGCTATAAGGCTCGTATTTGATTTAAATAAGAAACGAACGAATCTGATTAAATTCAAATACGAACTAAATACTTCCAAGAATCAAATACGTTCGAACCGGGCTCACAAATAGTCCCCAGGAAAATGATCCTGATGAATACATTATTATCCCTATTTAAACCATTACAACATTAAACAATTTAATAAGAAAATTTAAATTCAATAAGCATAATACAACACATAAAAATTCAAATAAAAAAAAAATAAAAATATTAATAAAAATAAAAATGAAAATAAAAATAAAAATAAAAATAAAAATAAAAATAAAAATAAAAATAAAAATAAAAATAAAAATAAAAATAAAAATAAAAATAAAAATAAAAATAAAAATTAAAATAAAAATAAAAATAAATATAAAAATTAAAATTGAAATTAAAATTAAAATTATAAAAATAAAAATAAAAATAAAAATAAAAATAAAAATAAAAATAAAAATAAAAATAAAAATAAAAATAAAAATAAAAATAAAAATAAAAATAAAAATAAAAATAAAAATAAAAATAAAAATAAAAATAAAAATAAAAATAAAAATAAAAATAAAAATAAAAATAAAAATAAAAATAAAAATAAAAATAAAAATAAAAATAAAAATAAAAATAAAAATAAAAATAAAAATAAAAATAAAAATAAAAATAAAAATAAAAATAAAAATAAAAATAAAAATAAAAATAAAAATAAAAATAAAAATAAAAATAAAAATAAAAATAAAAATAAAAATAAAAATAAAAATAAAAATAAAAATAAAAATAAAAATAAAAATAAAAATAAAAATAAAAATAAAAATAAAAATAAAAATAAAAATAAAAATAAAAATAAAAATAAAAATAAAAATAAAAATAAAAATAAAAATAAAAATAAAAATAAAAATAAAAATAAAAATAAAAATAAAAATAAAAATAAAAATAAAAATAAAAATAAAAATAAAAATAAAAATAAAAATAAAAATAAAAATAAAAATAAAAATAAAAATAAAAATAAAAATAAAAGTATAACAGTATAACAGTATAACAGTATAACAGTATAACAGTATAACAGTATAACCGTATAACAGTATAAAAGTATAACAGTATAACAGTATAACAGTATAACAGTATAACAGTATAACAGTATAACAGTATAACAGTATAACAGTATAACATAAATAATAATATAAATAAAACATATAGCAATTCATTTAAAGTTTAAAAAATAAAAATTGTTATCACAATTCATTGTGTTGTCTTGTAAGTTCATTGTTTAATATGATAATTTTTGAAACAATCTTTGGGATGTAGCCCAATATTGAACATTTCGCAGATGTACTTAGTACATTTTTTACACAAAGCGCATTTTCTTCGAGTTGGATTATATACATATAATAAGATGTCCCATTCTGTCAAATTGGATATTACTATTTGATGGTCTGGGACCTGGCCTCTTGGAAGATATGGAATATAATTTTTGTTGAATATTCTCGGCAATGAACGAACCAATTCTCTAGTAAATTGTAAGAGTGAGACATTTAGATGTGCCTCTCTGTACAAAAACCATGCGTTAGTGACTGCTCCATTTAACATGAACCGAAAAATAGGCTAATACCACTTTTTAGAGCGAATTCGTATTCTATACAATCCCCTTTGTTAATCAAATAAGTCAACCCAACCCATTCCACCATTATAAAGCTTTATTAGTTCTGGTTGAGGTATAGTCACTTTCGTTTTTTGTATGCCGCTATTCCTGTAATACTATATCGATATCAGTCATATTCGTTGCCATAGTGACTTGACTATTGTCTTGCCATCGAATCAATGTGATTTCCATATCACGGTCTTGAATCGCATAGGACGACCCTTGTTCCGATTTTTTTAAATCCGGTAGCGGGGCTCTCTCTATACGATTTTTTCTTATTGTACCCACGATGTTAATTTTTTTGCTTTTGAACTCTTCTAGCAATTGAAGAGAAGTGAAAAAATTGTCGATAAAAATCGAAGATCCTTCAGTTATTATATTTTCTGATAAAGTTTTTACTACACTTTCACCTGATAGTGTGCTTGTTTCTCTTCCGGATTTGCCTAAAAATATAACCAATTTTATAAAATAATTGTGAGGGGTGTTTATGTATGTAAAATGCTTACCAGTATAAGGTATAAATTTCAAAAAATAGCCCGTGCTTGTATTGAGACACCAAAACTTAAGACCATTGCTTCATCAATTGAAAATGCAGTACACAATGATTTGCCGTAGAGCTGGAACTTGTTGTTTAAATGATCAATCAATGGCCGAACTTTATATAATTTATCGTTCATGTCAATGGTGGTGTTATCATTTAAACGGAAATATTGCATAATAGCATTAAATCGGTTTCTCGATATGGCATTGGAACCATTATGTTAGACGCGTCTTTTTGCATCTCCCAATATATTCTACGATTTGGAACCTTGACGTATCCAGACAATAAAAGAACACCATACATTTCTTCTTCTTCTTCAATAAATATGTTAGCACAGAATGTTTTAAATTAGTTGGGCGCACCCCCGCTTGTTCCCGAATTGATTTTCCTAAACAACTTGTGTTTTAACCAGTATCTAATTTTTAAAATTTTTTTTTGCTTCGAGCTATGCGAGCTGCTTTCCGCTTCGTTGGTAACTATTTCATTTAATTCTCTATTTTGAATTACATTAAGTTCACAATTTTGGGATAACATTCTTCTTCCTAGGCTTGGAATGTGTTGTTCTCCTTCATCTTCACTGGGGGCATCGACCTTATCGCTATCTGCTCGATCCATTGGCGGCATAAGGATCAATTGATATTCATCTACTCTATCTACATTTTCCGAATCTAATTTGTCCAAATATTTTATAATTTACTCCGGGTGACGCTCTACCATCATACCATCGAAAATATATTACTATAATTCCTTTAATTGCGGGTTATAATTTTTATTTTATTTTAAATTAAATTAATTAATAGATTATTTTTATAAAAAAAAATACATAATACACAATTAAAATTAATTTTAAACTCATTTTTTCTAAATTTATTACTTACTAACGTCGATCCATATTGTTCTCATTAAACAACGATCAAAACAACACTAAAGTATTTTTTTCCGTTAGGTTCTTTATTTTTTTTTATTAGTTTACACCATTATCAACAATTCGAGAGAGAGAGAGAGAGAGAGATAGAGAGCACAAGAAATATGTATGTAAAGAATTCGAAAGAGAAGAGATTAAAAAAGAAGCGATTTGCGTATGATACATCATACATCGGGAATAAATGGGTGCGTAATTTGAGGTGATCGCTTCATTTATTTGTTTAGCTTTATCTTCCTATTCCGTTGTTTTTTTGAGCTCGTTCTTTTCTGGGTCTGACTTCGAAATCGCCAATATCATTCCAGGTTTGTTGCATTTCGTTTAGAATATTTCCATATAGTATTCACTGGCTTCTTTTATTCTGGTGTAAAACTCTTATTTCTGCTCATTTTTTCAACTAAATAAAATACCTCTGAACTGTCAAAACCAATATTATATTTAAAAAATGAACTAAATGGCCAATATTAAATAATTCAAAATCGTTGGGGCTCAGAAAAATTTAACAAGACAAAATATAAAACAGAATAAGGTAAAACTAAATGGCTGTTTCAGTTAAAGTTATTGTTGATAGTATCTATTATTCTAATTTCTCTTTGGATCATCCAGCTGCGTTGAGGTTTCACAAAAAATTTAGTTTTAGCACGTAAAATGCGTGGGTCCTTAGCGGCGGCTTCTGAATTAATTTATCACGCTTGCAATTTTAACAAATTGACCAACAAATTCGGCTCCACTGCACATCCTTTGGAGACGTTAATTGTAGTTATCCAACGGTAACGTATCAAAGTAGATTAAGGTAAACCGGTTAATATAACCTTTCGGGTATTTAATTTAATATTAACCGCAAGCAAAATACACAGCCTACTGCACTTTAGTTATACTGCAAGTTGTATTTAATTCAAATCCACTGAAATTTCAATTTTGTTTGTTAGGGCTATCACTGTTCGTTAAGTACCTCTCATATTTCAAGTTTCAGTATTGCAATTGCAAGGAATGCGATTATGTGAGTAGTACGAGAACTCATAATATATTTCAAAATGAGTTACGAGATTTTAGCAGTATGCATTTCCATGGAGAATATTTCAAAATTCTATATTTTAAATAAGAGAGAATTTTTTTGATTGATATTTTCCTTGGCGAGATTTCAAGATGATCTTCCCTAGATATCTGGTTTGAGTAAGCTTGAGTTGCTCAAATTATCAACATTTTTGAGATTATGCATTGATATTTTTCAAGATTATTCGAAAACTTTAAGATTACTCGAACGTTTTGAACTATTGGAGTTAATATTGTCTTAATCAATGTATGATGAATCTTCAAAATATGTTTTTAATTTCAAATTTATTTAGCTTTCTTTAAACACAGTGACACACTCTTAAAACTGTGGTTATCGGGTATCAACTTCCAAATTCAAGAATTAAAAAAATGAACCGATTTTAAAAAGCATAGTTGTGCTGTAAAAAGCTCAAAAAAAATTGTTTTTGAACAGCAAATATTGTTACACAGTTCAAAAAATATTGCTTATGTAATGCAAATTGCATTACATGAAGGTCCAGTGCAAGGCTGTATTGCAATTGATTGCAATCAATTTGTAATACAGCAATTAGATTAAATTTTAGTACAACATTCCATTAGAATATAAAGCAAATTGTAGGAGAACCGTTAATCAACTGCATTAAAATTTGTCAAAGACTGCATTATTAAAATATTTTAGAAGTATTAAATTTTAAAGCAAGTTGCATTGAATGCTCCGTAATTTTAGCGATTTTTTTTATTTTTCCGGGGTTGTTCTTTGTTTTTGGTGCCTTGAGGTAGAGCCTTAAGAACTGATAAGCTTACGTTAAAATATAATAGATATTTTCGAATCCGGAAAACCAAATTATTAAAGATTTATTAAGCTGCTTATAGGTCATGTAGCCGGTTTGATTTAGTGAATATTATACCAGTAATGCAAAACTCGTGCATGATCTTATTATTCATATATACATTTAAGTTCGCTTGTTTTAGCGAATTTTATGTTGGTATAATTTTTCAATTTGTTGCTTTAAAATGTTTAATACTTGTATTAAAAATATTTTTTAATGCAAATACTGCTTTAGAAATCAATCATACTTTAAAATTTAATAATAACCTGCATTACATACATAAGTCGTAATGCAAGGCTAGCATTAAAAATTGAAGAAATGATTTTGGTCGGAGAGCACAAACTACGTAATTTTCTTATTGGCTGTGTTCTCAATTGCGTGCTCAATTGATATTGCTTTTTATCTATATTTAGTAGTTGGATGCTTGAAATTAAGACGAAAAATTTCAGTGGCCCAAAATGTTGGAGGTTATTATAGATTGTGACACGTAAAGAAAACGTTGAGAATAATGAATTATGGGTATGGAAGAATGACACATATTGAAATTAAACAAACATATTTGCGCTTTTATTTTGTATTGAAAAACCCGAATTTCTTTGGTCCTACTTTTTAAAAGTAAGATCTTTGTTGGATCCGCCCAATGTTTCTAATTTTGTGGCCAACACGTTCAAGAAAATTAAAAAATGTATAATGTTTAATGATATTTTTCCAAAACTGCTTTTCTCGAAAAACTTGGAAAAGATTAAAATTATAAACCGAAAATCGAATGTTAAGTTTTTATATCTCCTTTGAATTATTTTACAGAGCAAGAATTGGGTTGAATTTGGTTTATTGTACAAACGAATGATATAAAAAAATGTTTTAGAAATAAATAAAATTTGCATTAATCGATTAATACCAACCGCCAATTATGAGTAATCGTTAATCAAAATTTGGCCAAACCGATTAATCCACGATGACTTATTTTCCAAGCAGACAAAACTTCTATCCAATTTCCTAAAACGACAAAAATAAAATTAAATTAAAACTCTGATATTGATTTTGACTTTTAGAAAAATAATGAAGCACATATTATCTCTAATCGAAAACCACTTTGGTCCTAGCTTGCAATTACTCCCTAAACTAGTAAAAAATATTAAGTAAAAAATATTAAAGCAAACAATTCTAGAATCTACCATCTAAAATCTGTAAATGTGTTCCGATATCATTTGTGAATCGTTCCCTGACAATGAGCTTCAGACTTCGTAATTAGTTATTACACCAACTTGCACTTAGATCACTCTTCTCACAGAGAGAAATGAGTTTTGTTGAAAAGCATTGACAGATCCTCATCCAACAAAATAATTCCACACAACCAGAATCTACCTACTGATCGAGTTTAGCTAAACTAAATTTAATAAAATGCAATTTGTCTATAGGACTCTAGTATTGGAGGTATTGACCTACCCCCTTAGTAGTAGAGGTATTGACCTACTGTAACTATACACGAAATTGTACTTTAAGTTTGCATTTAAATCACTCAAGTATCTTTGCAACTTTAGAAGCAAACGAATTTTATTGACAAGCATTGAACTTATTTAAAGCACTCAATATTTGGAGCAAAGTTCTAAATTCTGCAAATGTGCTCCAATTTTGACGATTGATATCTTTGAGCTTAAAGAAAAGGTTTACCTAGCATATCATTTCGTTGGATCATTTGAGTATCTCTATATATTTTAGGGAAAATTGAATTTTATTGAAAATCGTTGAACTCCACAATCCTGCCTCTAACACACAATCCTGCCTCTAATAAGTATCGATTATCGATTCAGTTTAGAGTGTTCAAACTAATTGAGCTTTAAAATATTTGATAAATATTACCATTTGTATATCTAAAGAAATGTCGAGCAACCCGGGTAAGTGGATCGCCTTTGTAAAAAATGTTTCTGGACCCTATTAAGGTATTTCTCTTCCAAAGTCATCAAATTATCACTCTTCGGAAAATTTACAGATACCACGTTCTTAGGAAATACTTCTACTTTTGCTGCCAATTTCCGATTTTTTTAAGCAAATTTTAATTTAAAATGTATTCAATTTAAATAATTATGGAACTGGTTCAGCTGCCTCATACTCATATATGTACCTATGCCAATATTTGATTTTATCAAAATGTTTATTTCTGTTAGCCAAACTAAATGTGTTTTCAATAAAATTTAAAAAAATATTATGCAATGTTCCGGAATTTGGGCGTCCCATAGCTCCTTATATTCACCGTCTTGTTTGTAGAATTTGTCTTCCGGTATAAAGTAATTTTGACTCGCTTCTTCTTTTACACATCAATCTGTTTATCCAATAACAAGTTCCTTGTAATCAAAATAGAGTGCACCTCTTGGACTAC
This sequence comes from Tipula vernalis, assembly GCA_958295665.1. NCBI lineage: Eukaryota > Metazoa > Arthropoda > Insecta > Diptera > Tipulidae > Tipula > Tipula vernalis. The sequence goes on from OY282558.1 coordinate 432,608,174, forward strand.
AATCTGTCCTTTAGCGGACGTTCTCTGAAGTGGTCTGCTAACTTGAACGATCAAATTGGTAAGCTTCGAATTTAATTTTCTCACTTTTGGAAATTTCGGTTTTAGTTTAGCTCACAAAACGATCGAGTGAAAGCGAAAAACCATACCGTTTGGATACAAGAGCAAATAAATTAATTTGTACGGATTGCAAAGCGTTTTGTATAAGACAGTCCCTTTAAAGCAAGATTTAAAGAGCAAATTAAGGGGATAAGCGAAATCAACCTAGATTCTAAATTTGCTTAACATGTCAACTCTTAACAGCATAATGTTACGTTTTTGCCTTGTCAATCAAGGTTCGTATCACTGGATTGTGAATAAAACAAAATCAATTCAATTTATCACCAACGAATTTTTTTATGTTACACAAAAATTATAACAACACTATTTGCTAACGATATTTCACAAAATCACTTTAAATAATTTTCACACAATTTTACTGTGCTCTTATAAATTTTAAAACAATTTTTAAATCACTTTTTAATTCCATTTTAATCTTTACACTATCGCTTAACAAATACTAATAATCCAATTCGACTTCGATCGCCTTTTATATACACAAACCAAACTTCTAGAAAGTTCATTACTCTTCTAGTTAGGATAGCGTAGACACATGTAGGACAATTTTATCATGGAAAATTTCATTTTAGTACAGTTAAACATTGAGCTATTAATTCAACCTATTCTATTACACACTTGGTGTCATTATCACAATAATTATTTTGTGACGGTGACACCTAGGGTGTAATAGAATAAGTTAAACTTATAGCTCAATATTTAACTGTACTAAAATGTAATTTTCCATGATTAAAGTGTTATAAATGTTTCTACACTATTCTAACTGGAAAAGTCATGAACTTTCTACAAGTTTGGTTTGTGTATATACAAAAAGCGAACGAGATCGAATTGTAATTATTAGTATTTGTTAAGCGATTGTGTGAAAATTAAAAAGGAATTAAAAATTGAAATAAAAAGTGTTTTAGTGCGAAATAAAAATTAAAAGCGATCAGTAAAACTGTGTGAAAATTATAAGAAGTGATTTTGTCAATTATCGTTAGTAAATTGTGTTGCAATAATTCTTGTGTGAAATAAATAAATTCGTTGGTGATAAATTGAATTGATTTTGTTTAATTCACAGAACCTTGATTGACAAGGCAAAAACGTAATAATTTGAATATTGACACAAATTTAGAGGCAGAACATGATGATTTTTTTTATCAATGTAGTGCCACAGGTACCTAAATGGAGTAACATAATACCAATGAATTACCACACAAATTAGCGGCATTTAGAGCACTGATTTCGTAATTTCGCATAAGCTCTTGATAATTCCGAAACAAACCAAAACAAAATAAGCTTGTTGAAACGGTTGAGGTGGCTTGAAAAAAAAAAATGACGCTTAAGGAATGATAAGGTTTTGCGAGCTTTTACATTGAGGAAACGGTGAGTTTTGAGGGAATACATAATTTTCAAGGGAACCTTTCCGTATTTTTATCTGCACTGTCCGGTTTATAAATGAATAGTTTGCGAACGTGAGGTTAATAATTAGATATTACATTTGGATTTTGCTACAAGGCTAAAATTGTTGACTAGTAATCTATATTATTAAATCCAGGAGAATCTGTTCAAAAGAGAGATTTTGTTTAAAACAAGTCAGACTCTCAGGTACAGTGTTTTGGCTACATTTTCTAAAAACAATATTAAAGTTGAATGACTGTAATTTTAGAGCCAATCAGGCTAATTGTCACTCCAAGTCTCATTATAGGGTAAACAATTTTTGTGGCAGCGTAATTTCGTTGGGATTTGGTCAGTTTCCTACCCGCCAAATCAACCAAATGTTCCTGTTTATCTTAAATAAAAACTTCTTCGCCTCGGTTTAACCATGGGCTTTGGTCCTATTAATCTTCTTATAAAGATCTTGATGTAACATTGGAGAGATTGAATAAAGATTGGAAGCACCATCAATCACCTTAACGTCACTGTGGATAAGGTTAGTGCGGCCGAGTTTTAGTGTTTCACATGAGGGAAGCATTTAAACCTACGCACGAGACCAAAGTGTTTTAGTAATCAGAGAGATCATGAATAGCGTTAGGAGCAGTGTCGAAAGCAGTAGTTTTAATTTCATAAAGCGTAATTGGTATCAACCCGTAAGCTAACCAGAAACCAATCCCTAAATAAAGAGGCTGGCTCAGTGTTTTAGAACTATGCAAACGTTGTGAAAACTCTTTGGATTCTTTGTCCAAAACCGAGATATTGGCTCCACTAAAGAGAATCCGGTTATTTGACTACAAGTTTATTGTGGTTTTGCAAATCGATTTTTAATATTTTAACGACCTTTGAAAAATCACGAGAAAGCATAGAGTGAGAATTACTCAAATAGAAGGAATTTTGTGTTATGTTTACTCTTTTTGATTTGCCGTTGTTTGGATCACTTAAGTATCTTTGCAAATTTAGAAGAAAACGAATTTTATAGACAAGCATTGAACTTATTTAAATCCCATAATTTTTGAGACAAAATTAATTTTGATAATTAATATCTTAGAGCTTATACAATAGGTTTACCTAGCATAGAATTTGGAGGAATCATTCGAGTATCTCTACATATTTTAGGGAAAATTGAATTTTATTTATACTGCCTCTAATCCTGCATTTACACTGCTCATACCTACTGTATGGACTTCATAATTATTTTGCTAACTTGTATTTAGATTACTCGATTATCGATTCAGTTTAGAGAATATTCGCTAAACATGTCCATTATGTATTGATCTAAACAAATATCGAGTGACCCGGGTAATTAAAAGAGGTATACACTCGATATTCTTCACGTTTCTGGTTCTACATACTTGTCTAACAGACATTTCGAAAATTTAGCATCTTGGCTTCAGCCTAGCTCGGATTAGCTATTTAAAGATGTGTAAAGATAAATTAGGCATTGGAATCTCAAAATTTGGTACAGATGAATAAGCAGGTAAAATATGCAATTCTCCTGTGACGCTTAAGGAATTAAAAAGTTTTGGAAATTCCCTGGTGCGGGGCTGAATAAGGTAAGCATGGCTGTAATTTTAGAGCCAACCTGGCTAATTGTCCCTCCAAGTTTCATTCGCTCTTCCATCATTTTAAACGGTTGTGATCAGTAATGAACGTGAACTCTTACTCCTCATTATAGTGGAAACAATTTTTGGTGACAGCGCAATTTCGTTGGGATTTGGCCAGTTTCCTACCTCCGATACAAACCGAATGTTCATGTTTATCATGTATTAGAAAAATAACACTTCCAATGCGTGATTTACAAGCGTCACACTGAATAGAGACGGATTTGTTGAATGGTTTTAGGCACTGGGTATTCGACTGTGGCTCTAATTTTGTCCGGCTCCAGTTTAAAGTATCTCTCTAAATCTGAATATGTTCCTTAAATGTTACCGAAACCATCAAAAGACCATCAAGGTAAATAAATATTCAGACCTGCATTTCGGCACATCAAGTCACACAAAATGATAAAGTGAACGAACCGGGACCGTAAATGCCGTCTTCGCTGTTAATCTAGGGGCGAGGTACATTTGCCAGGATGCATCTTTAAAATCGATCATAATAATATATCGACAAGCGTCACACTTAATAAAGACCAGGAGACTAGCAGATGTTCCAATGGGTATCGAGACACAGTCGCATTTTTCCGTTCTAATATTTGACCGTGTAGCTGGGGTTCACCAGGCGCTTGTGCTTTCCGCTTTGACTAGATTCATCATCATATCAATCTCCTCGTCGAGTTTTAGTTTTTCCCATAAGGGAAACATTTTCACTACGCTTGAGATCAAAGAGTTTAGCGAAAACGGATTCTTTGCCCAAAACCGAGATATTGGCTCCGCTATCTAGAAACTGGTTATTTCTAACCAGTATTTTTAACTACAAGTTTTCGTGGTTTTGCAATCCGATTTTTAATATTCTGACGACATTAAAAAAATCACTAGAACGCATAGAGTGAAAATTGCTCAAATGTATGGTATTTTGTGATTTGTTTATTTTTTTTGATTTGCCGTTATTTCGAAAAAATTTGTTGTGCGCTCCTCAATATTTCACAAAAGACATTGTTCATCGCACCGTCTTTAAGTTGGGCTCTGAGTTTCGTGATTATTGTTAGGAAATTTAAACACTAAATTCCAGTTTTCATTAGAATTACGATTTTAAGTATCCCAAGAGCTCTACAATCATAACCAAATATATTATTTTCCTTAGATGGACAGTCAGGAAACATGTGCCTAGTTTTCTTACAATTCCGACACACATGCACAAATACTATCCCATCGGACGAATGTCTTTGATGATATAAAAAAACTCTGGGACATACCCATCTAATCCTCCTCTACCATTACACAACTCTCCACAGAGGCTGTAAAATCAGAATAATGCTGTCCTGAAAAATGGTCCTGCAGGTTAAACTTCTAGTGGATAAAATGAAGAATTTGTAGCTGTTAAATAATATTATAATATTTGAAAACTTAAAAATTTAAATTGAAAAACTCAGATATTGGAATAAATTTATACAAAATACTAAAAACTTCTAAAATTTAAACACTTTGTACTAACAATAGTATCGGCTCAGTACTTCAACGTTGAAAAATTTATTCTTGAATTTAAAAACGCAAAGCCTAGTGGAAGACACTATTAAATTTTAGATTAAATTTTATAAAGTTTTTTTTTAATAGTTTTAGCCGGAATTTTTCTAACATCTAGATTTTGAAGACACACTAAACTTATATGCTTTGTCTTTTAAATTGAATCAAACGTATGTTTCAATGGAACTGTGCCAGTAGAATTGTGTCTAGTAAAATAGTTTGAAATGAACCGGTCAACTACGTGCAACCTAATTATATGTGAAACCCCTCATTTACAAAAACATTAATCATAGCATTGGGTATGTTCAATTTTATCATAGCATTGGTAAATATTTTAGTAAATATAGTAAATCTTAATATTTTTAATCTGTATTAATCAGTTTTATCAAACAAATGTTAGACATTTCGGTTAAAATTATATGTAACAGCTGAACCGGAATAATGCTTCCAAATTTCATTCTCTTAGTGTCTGCAGTAGTCGATTTTAGGGTTCTGCGCTAGTGTGTATTTGCCATCCGACATCTCCATATCTAGTTAACAGATGACTTCAATAAAGGTTTTCAGTCGATGTTTCCGAAAATTGACAATCTGAAAACTTTCCTTCTAGGTTGATGATTTATCTTTGTCTCTTGTATTTTTTAGATAAAATGATAATGCGGTATTTTTCATTAGCGAATTAAGATCAAAATTAAATAAGCCATCACTTATTTTATTAGAGTTTATTTGTCTTCAGAAATAGGTAAAATTGAAAGGCCTGATTGACCAAGACATTTATTTACTTTAATTTAGAAGGAAATTAAAATTAACCACGGTAGCACTCGTGATGTTTATGGTGTTCAATGGATACGTCATATTCTATCTATGGACTATTAGTTTTAAGAATTTAGCTTGAATAATTTAGCTTGATTTAGAATGATGTGGCTTAAATAAAACAAAATGGATATTTTTAAAATTTCAATATGTTACCTATTTTTATTTGGGAAACTAAGATTTACGAACGTGTCCTTTTAAAAAGAGAGACTGGTTAATTACGGAACTTACAACTAATATTATTTATAATAGTCCCAAAATTCCATTAAAATTAAATTATTATGATCACTTCAACGAAAATCTAAATTAATAAACTATAGATGAACTTTTTCGGCTTGAAAACTAAACTACCAAACTATGGTATGAAAATCACGAATAAATAAATAATTTTGAAACAGCACGTAATAATAAACTCAACCAAAGCACACAAATCACGCAAAAACTACTAAAATATTATATTATGTGTATAGTATTATGTTTATTAATATTATTCCACCAAAGAACCCCAAAACAAGTATAACCAACAAACTTTATCTCCTCTTTAACACAACAAAACTAAAATAAAATTATGGAGATAGGAAAATATTTACAACAAAATGCTAACTAAATTATTTGTACAGTTTGTGTTCGGACTAAATGTAAAACTTTTGAAACTTTACAATATTATTTGGTTTTAAAAATGAAATATTTACTTTAATATGAACACGTTTTAATTTAATTCAAACCAAAACTATTATTATCTATTCGATTTAAACAATTAGATTATTATGAAAATATTTTTCACACGTGACATTTATATACACGAAAAATATGGAAAATCAAAAATCGTTATGTACGTAATAAAATTATTCTTTATTGTGTAGTATGACAATTTTATGAAAATATTCTGCCAATATTTTTTGCGACGTTTCCTTTTTTTTTGTAGCCGGAAAAACTAGTGAACCTGATGGTAAAAAAAAAAAAAATGTAATGCATGTTGCCAAATGTCAAATTCAATGAATAGATTACGGATGTTTACAATAAAACGTTATAAATTTTAGAATATTATCTTGTTAACCGTTAATAAATTAAAATGTATTAATTTAAATGAATCAGCTAATAAAAACCCATTAAATCATTTTTTTTTTTTGTTGTTGGTTTTTGGAGACATACATAAACATTTCAATGTTCGATGTAAAAAAAATTAAAACGTAATAAATCTAAAAATGTTAAAATAAATTTATTCGTAAACTGTGAAAAGAGGATAATAATAATAAATGATGTCGGTTCCTTAAAATTACAATTTCAATAAAAATTAAATAAGTAAATATAGAAATGTATAAGAAAATTGATTTCAAATTAATTTAGTTGACAGTCCCCGAAAAAAAAAAAAAACTCGAATTTATATTGTATAATAATGAAATACATGATCATTAGACTAGAATAAATAAACAAAAATTTGTGGCGTCTCGAAATCTTACACAGAAATCTATAATATTAAGTTTATTTTTAACTGTGCATGGAGTGAAAATTAAATAACAGGTAAATTATTATTACATTAAATACATTTGTTTTGTTGTTGTTGTTGTTGCTGCTTCAAATTAAGCCCGGTTGACAATGATAAATTGATTTAGGCAAATTTTATATTATATCTAAATATTTATAAATAAGACAGGGCAAAATAAAATAATAATTCCTAATGAATGAATTGTTTATTTAAACAAAAGTAATTTAATTTCGTTCTATTATTTTATTTGATGCAGTTTAATAAATTGATTATATAGATTTAAAAATAATAATAATTTTTTTTTTTTTTTTTTTTTTTCTTGGTCTAATAAATCACATTCTGTACAATTTAAATCGAAATTAATTATGTATTTAGGTTTTATTTTTTATTTTTCTTATTTTTTTTTTGGAAGGAGGTAATTGTGTTTCGAATTATTCTTTAATTGTTTTATTTGGATGATTGCCTTAACGCTTTTTATTATAATTCTAAGAAAAACGGAATAATAATTTTCTGTAATTGGCAATAATTTGTCAAATTAAAGAATTTATTTTAATCTGCAGGTTTGCAAATTTTAAAGCTTTAAAGTGAAAAGAAATAACGGTGAAACACTGAAAAGTTTGCAACTTCTAAGCCATACGTATCCTCCACTGTGTTCGTTTTACCAAAAATATAGATTAAGACCGGTTAATATCCAAAATTTTGAATTGGCGTAGACAATATTTTTTTTAATACTTGGAAAATGGAAGGAAGATTAAAAATGTTTCAGTCAAAAGTAACACGAAAAAATAAGGTTGACCTTGAAAATGCCTTCATAAAAATATTTCAAGGTCATCAAAAAAATATAATTTTTTTTTATTATGTAGTTTTTGATGGAAGTTGTCGTTAGAGGACACCGATAGCTCCAGAATTGCATAACGCACCCTAACCCTCATGGGACAACTCAAATATGAGATAGATCGTATTAAACAAAAATTTAAAGAACAATTCTTGGATTTGCATGATCATTTTATCGAAGAAAAACTTCCAAAAAAAAAAGCGGAAGAAAGTGGATTTTGTGGCTACAATGTTCGCTCGACTTTAATGAATTATTGGCCAGGCAATTAATTAAATAAAAAGTTCAAAAAAATTTATTTAAACCTTTGATTTGCACACCGGTAACGCCACACAACAGACTTTCTTCAATGGTGGACATACAACAAATATCAATTTGTCACGCGAACATTTTTAACATTATTTAAGTAGCAATTTTTTATAATTAAACAATTAATGGACAACCGTATACACATATTTTTGTTGAATGCGGCTTATCTAATAACTATGTTTATTTAACAAATTTCTTTTAATTTACATGCATCACATTATTTAAGAAACAAAAGTTATCACTTCAAACACAAATACGAACGGATGCAACATTCTCATTTGTAATTTAATACCCAAAACCAATATCCATGTTGATTTCCCAATCATCAGCGTTAATTGCAGACCAATTTAGATTATAATCAAATAATCCAACTTATAGACAAAAAAAAATTAAAAAAAATTGTAAGTTGAGTCGCTTAAGAAACTAATTTTTTGTTGCTTGCGCGTCTTAGATACAAACTGTTGTATGGCTTTAAGTATGGTGGATGCACAACGTATTTCTTAACTTCTTATTGAATTAATTTGGGTTACCCATTTTTTGCGCTGGTTAGTGACCAATTATAACACATTGTGGCCAATTAGTCCAACTTTTTGCTTTAACACAAATTCCCTATATTTGCGCCTGCTTTGTGGAGTCCAAAGTTTCGTATTAATATTAACAAACATTTTAAGGAACACCACGCATCAGTCCAATATAATAATTAATTGTATGAGGTAATGATTCCTACATCCGGTTAATCACAAAGTTTTAGGTTTAGATAGATAAAACCCCCTAAAACCTCCTAATAATATTTAGCATAAATATTGGACTTTTATAAATTTCTCTTGGCTTTAACGTAGTTAAACGTTTAGAAAATAATAATTTCATCAGCCCTATTTGAATTTTAACGGTTGGATTATCCTATAGGAGTTTTGTTTTTCAATTTTGTAACCAATAATTTACCTATAAACTATGAAATGCTCCACCAACAATTTTTATATCAAAATTTTATAACAAATTTAATTTTTTCAAAAATACTTTTTACGTAAGTCATTTATATGAATATTTGCAAAATAACCAGAGAGTTTTCAATAATTAAATTTTTGGTTTTCCGAGAATATTCTAAATGACTGTTATAAGCGATGACCTTCCTAATGTTTCTAATGAAAATATTTGTGAGTTAACTGTGTTTTCTGAAACAACGGTAAATTTTTGGAAAATTTCCGATTGAAAACAATCATCTGATATAATTTGAAATTTTTCCTGCTAATAAGAATCCGTTATTGTTTTTATAAGACAATCGAAGTCAAGAATCAAAATGTATATATCTAAAACCATCTTCCATAAAGCTAAATTTACTTAGATCCAAAATAAATTTCAACACTTTAAACCAATTATTTGAATCCTAAATTTCTGTTAATTTCTAAATTAGTGTTATTCCAAAATTGCATTACTAAATTTAAAACTAAAACTGAATCAATATTAATAAATAATGAAAATTTGGTTGTAGTAATACATTTTACTTTCTTTTACTCTAGTAAAATAAAGTATAGTAATCATGAAAATTTTAGACCTTGAGATTTATAGAGATTTATTTGTTTTGAGGTCCCCTGAGTCCGAAAAAGTGGGTTTCGAAATGGTGTTTGTCTGTCAGTCTGTCAGTCTGTCAGTCTGTCAGTCTGTCAGTCTGTCAGTCTGTCAGTCTGTCAGTCTGTCAGTCTGTCAGTCTGTCAGTCTGTCAGTCTGTCAGTCTGTCAGTCTGTCAGTCTGTCAGTCTGTCAGTCTGTCAGTCTGTCAGTCTGTCAGTCTGTCAGTCTGTCAGTCTGTCAGTCTGTCAGTCTGTCAGTCTATCAGTCTGTCAGTCTGTCAGTCTGTCAGTCTGTCAGTCTGTCAGTCTGTCAGTCTGTCAGTCTGTCAGTCTGTCAGTCTGTCAGTCTGTCTGTGTCCTCTCTACAGCCTAAATGGTTTAATCAATCGAACTGAAACTTTAGATTTAAGCTTTTTTGATCAATTGGAAGATCCCAGTGAATTTTACTCCAAATCGGCTAACCGGAAGTGGCCACTCCCTTGGTTCAGAAAGTTTGTCTTGCAAATATCTTAAAAAGTATACGGTTTACAAAACACTACTTAATACACATTGTTTCCAAAATTTAAAAACAAATAAAAATTAAAAATTAAAAATTAAAAAAAAAATTAAAAATTTAAAAATTAAAAAAAAAAATTAAGAAAAAAATAAAATTTCTAAAAATTCTCTGTTCGTTAAAGAAAGTCGTGTGTTGGCCACACCTCAATTTTAACTAGGAAATTAAGGGACCTATTCCATGTGCTAGCGAAATCTTTATCATCATTGTTGAGTGCGATTTCCAAAAATATAATTACGTAGAACTTTTATTAAACGAACGATCCGTATGGATTAGGGTTTTCTAACTAGGTAATTGAGCAACCTATTCCATGTGCTAGCCAAACCTTTGTCATCATTGTTGGCAATGGCTGATATTGGCCCTTGGGAGTTTAGTGAGATTTCCAATAAATAATTTTGCAGAACTTTTACTAAACGAACGATTCGTATGGATTAGGGTTTTTAACTAGGTAATTAAGGGACCTATTCCATTTGCTAGCCAAACATTTATCATCATTGTTGGCAATGGCCGATATTGGCCCTAGGGAGTTGAGTGCAATTTCCAAAAAATAATTTTGCAGAACTTTTATTAAACGAACGATCCGTATGGATTAGAGTTTTCTAACTAGGTAATTGAGCAACCTATTCCATGTGCTAGCCAAACCTTTGTCATCCTTGTTGGCAATGGCCGATATTGGCCCTTGGTAGTTGTGTGCGATTTCCAAAAAATAATTTCGCAGAACTTTTATTAAACTAACGATTCGTATGGATTAGGGTTTTTTAACTAGGTAATTGAGGGACCTATTTTATGTGCTAGCCAAACCTTTGTCATCATTGTTGGCAATAGCCGATATTGGCCCTTGGGAGTTGAGTGCGATTTCCAAAAAATAATTTTGCAGATGTTTTACTAAACGAACGATTCGTATGGATTAGGCTTTTTCTAACTAGGTAATTAAGGGACCTATTCCATTTGCTAGCGAAACCTTGGTCATCATTGTTGGCAATGGCCGATATTGGCCCTTAGGAGTTGGGTGCGATTTCCAAAAAATAATTTTGCAGAACTTTTACTAAACGAACGATTCGTATGGATTAGGGTTTTGAACTATGTAGGTAATTAAGGGACCTATTCCATGTGACAAACTTTTACTAAACGAACAATGTGTATGAATGAGGGTTCTCTAACTAGGTATTTGAGGGACCTATTCTATGTGCTAGCCAAACCTTTGTCATCATTGTTGGCAATGGCCAATATTGGCCATTGGGAGTTGAGTGCGATTCCCAAAACCTAATTTTGCAGAACTTTTACTAAACGAACGATTCGTATGGATTAGGGATTTTTAACTAGGTAATTAAGGGACCTATTCCATGTGCTAGCCAAGCCTTTGTCATCATTGTTATTATGGCCGATATTGGCCCTTGGGAGTTAAGTGCAATTTCCAAAATATAATTTTGCAGAACTTTTACTAATCGAACGATTCGTATGGATTAGGGTTTTTTAACTAGATATTTGAGGGACTTATTTTATGTGCTAGCGAAACCTTTGTCATCATTGTTAGCAATAGCCGATATTGGCCCTTGGGAGTTGAGTGCGATTTCCAAAAAATAATTTCGTAGAACTTTTACTAATCGAACGATTCGTATGGATTAGGGTTTTCTAACTAGGTATTTGAGGGACCTATTCTATGTGCTAGCCAAACTTTTGTCATCATGGTTGGCAATGGCCGATATTGGCCCTTGGGAGTTGAGTGCGATTTCCAAAAAATAATTTCGTAGAACTTTTACTAAACGAACGATTCGTATCGATTAGGGTTTTCTAACTAGGTATTTGAGGGACCTATTCTATGTGCTAGCCAAACTTTTGTCATAATTGTTGGCAATGGCCGATATTGGCCCTTGGGAGTTGAGTGCAATTTCCAAAAAATAATTTTGCAGAAATTTTACTAAACGAACGATTCGTATGGATTAGTGTTTTTTACTTTCTTTTACTCTAGTAAAATAAAGTATAGTAATCATGAAAATTTTGAACCTTTTGATTTTTAGAAATTTATTTGTTTTTAGGTCCCCTGAGTCCGAAAAAGTGGGTTTCGAAATAGTGTCTGTCTGTCTGTCTGTCAGTCGGTCAGTCTGTTAGTCTGTTAGTCTGTCAGTCTGTCAGTCTGCCTGTGTCCTCTCTACAGCCCCGATGGTTTAACTAATCGAACTGGAACTTAAGATTTAACTTTTTTGATAAATTGGGAGGTCCCAGTGAATTTTACTCCAAATCGGCTAACCGGAAGTGGCCACTCCCTTGGTTCAGAAAATTTGTTTTGCAAATATCTTAAAAAGTATAAGGTTTACAAAAAACTACTTAATACAAAATGTTTCCAAAAATGAAAAACAAATAAAAAAAAAAAAACAAAAAATTAAAAAAAAAAAATTAAGAAAAAAATAAAATTTCTCAAAATTCTCTGTTCGTAAAAGTAAGTCGTGTGTTGGCCACACCTTAATTTTTATTTTGGTTATTCGTTCGAAAAATTATTAACAATCAAACAATTTACAATATTTGACAAAAATTTAGGAAGGCATGGTGAGGCTTTCTATATCTGCTATAATTCGAGGATAGGTGATCAAATGTTTTTTTTTTAAAAACTAGACAAAATTTGTTAATTAGCTTTAGAATTTTGATGTTGAGCAAACTAAACAATGTTTAAAAAAGAGAATTTACCGACATATTCATGACTAATCATTTTATTTTAAGCTTTCGCATAGCGGAATTTCAAATCATTTACATGTATGCCCAATACACAGAATTTAAAAATTCTATAGCTTTTACTTTACAGAAATTATAATTATGACATACTCTACGTAAAACTTTGCGGACAGCCTATACGTATTTTTTAATTTTTTAATCTTGTATAATTTGGTTCGCCATAAACAATAAATCAATATCGTCTGACAATAAAAATCGACGTAAATAGTTCGATATTGTAATATGTGGTATAGTTTGAAATCACTTGTAGAATCGTGGATCACGTATTGTATATGAAACGTGAATCGTGTACAATTCCCTTTTTACTCCTTAACAAACTTCGCCTTATATTAGAAAGTTTAAATTTCAATGGACGCTCTTTATCTGATAATTTAATTAAGGCAACAACATTTTTTTGAAATAAAAATCAAATTATTTGTAAATTAAATATAATTAAGCACATAAATTATTTTAAAATTGGAGAAAGACGAATTTCTGATGTGTTAACTATAATTTTGAAATAATTTGAAAACATTTTTATCATGGTCTATACGTTCACGTGGCGCCAAGGAATCCTATTTAAATAAAAATACGATTACGAACGATCCGCACCGATTAGCATGGCTCTACTACAAGTATTGTTTTCGACCACAGTTGTTTAATGGTAGAAACAGACGTGCGGAATTTCCCTTGCGTTGACACAATCATTTCGCATATTATGCTTTATTACGCAAGTTGCCTCTATTTGATATTTATCTGCGAATTGGTAAGCTACACTAAATTGCCGCCATTTATATTTTTGTACTAGAGTGCCGTATATTGTTTGGCAGGTGAGCAGATCGAGCAACGCGTATGTATTGTTAAAAAATTATTTTAAATTTGGTAAAAGTTACCCAGAAGCTGTTAGAAGATTTCGTGCAGAATGTGTAAGGGAAAAGTGTTGCAACATTTGTAGAAACTAGTTCGGTAAAGAATGAAAAAGCAAAATAAACCATCGTAGTGATCGGTTAGAAAAAACTCTGGCTGTTGAAAGTGCTAGTTTTAATGAGCGTCCAAACACATCAATTCGTCATCGTTCACAGCAAATACACGAGACACATATAAGATCTTCATTTGAAGGCATACATGGTTCAGATAACTCGCAAAATAAAGCAATCAGAATTTGGATTGCGTCATCAACTCGCTAATTGGACCATACAAAAAAAAATTTAATATGCGAATTTTTTCAAAATAATCGCCTTTAGCGACGATTTGTTAACAATGAAAATGGTCTAATCAGATGTGAAGAAATTCCACAAGAAAGAATGGAAAAAGCTATGCTTCCACGGAAAATGATTGTCTTGTTTGGTTTTTGGTCTGGTGGAGTAATCCGACCGTACTTTTTTTGAAAACGAAGCTGGGATTTCTGTTACTGTAAGTGACCCTCGATACTGGAATATGATTACGATTTTTTTGTTTGACGGATCGGAAGATATAGTCGTTCAGAATAGTGATCTTTTGCGCGAGATTTGGTAATCAAATAACACCCCTAGATTTCTTTCTATGGGGCTTTTTCAATCCAAAAGTCTAAGCCAAACGATCCACAAACAATTAATGAACTAAAAGTAAATATTGTTACGTTTTTGCCTTGACAATCAAGGTTCGAATCACTGAATTATGAATAAAACAAAACAATTCAAATTACCACGAACAAATTTATTTATTGAGCACAAAACTTATTAGATCACAATTAATTAACAAAAATTCACAAAATGACTTTATATAAATCGCAAGTTTTACTGTTAACTTTTACTTTTCAAACCGCACTGCTACACTTTCTAATTCCATTTTAATTTTTACACTATCGCTTACCAAATTCTAATAATCCAATTCGATTTCGTTCACCTTTTTATATACACAAACCAAACTTGTAGAAAGCTCATGACTTTCCAGTACTAATAGTGTAGACACAATTAGAACACTTTTATCATTGTTGATTCCATTTTAGTAAAGTGAAACATTGAGCTATTAATTTTACTTATTCTATTACACCCTGGGTGTCACCGTCACAATATATTTATTGTAACGGTGACACCTAGTGCGTGATAGAATAAATTAACTAATAGCTCAATATTTTACTGTACTAAAATGGAATTTTTCATGATAAAACAGTTCTAAATGTTTCTACACTATTAGTACTGGAAAAGTTAGGAGCTTTCTATAAGTTTGGTTTGTGTATATAAAACGGCGAACGAAGTCGAATTGGATTATTAGTATTCGCGACACTGTGAACATGAAAAAGGAATTAAAAAGTGATTTAAAAAGTGTTTTAGTGGAAATAAAAATTATAAGTGTACAGTAAAATTTGAGAATAATTTATAAAAAGTGATTTTGTGAATTTTAATGAATAAATTATATTGAAATTGGATTGTAATAATTCTTGTGCTAAATAAATAAATTTGTTGGTGATAAATTAAATTGATTTTGTTTTATTCACAATCCAGTGATACGAACCTTGATTGAAAAGACAAAAACGTAACATTATGCTGTTTAGAGTTGACATGTTAAGCAAATCTAAAATCTGTCTCAAAAATTTGTTCAACTTTTCAGTCAAATATTTCAAAATTGTTTCATTATATTTAAAAAGCTACGTACCATTCAAAAATACATCCTTCCTTTTTTATCAAAGAAGCAATAAGGATGTGGTTTTATACTAAATTTGAAGGCTATGGAGGAGAATTTTTTTTTTAATCAACTCGCAATTTCTAAATACATACGCATATTCATAGAGAATACAGACTACATTTATCGACTATCGAATATTTTACTATTTCGGCAATATGGAATAGGATCAAAGCTGTAATCGCTGTATTGTTAAATAGCATGTAAGGGGTTGGCGTATTGGCTGCAATCTCTAACCGATTGCTTCTTTGCTACAAAGACGCTTCTAGTGGAAGATTCAAGAAGTTGGAACCATATTTGCTGTTAGATTTTTTTATGGGAAAAATACTAAAACAATTTCTTTTTTGAAATGAGTGATTGTAGTGAGAAAACTGAGTGACCGCGTAATAAATTGATTGATTTTGCAGTCGACGTAGTGGCTTAATGATCAAATTTAAGGCCCCAAAGCTCATAATATCGTTATCGCTTGATGTCTACATTTTTTTTTTCTAACGAATTTAGCTGGTTTTCACACAGTGCCAAAAACAATGCATTCACATGTAATTAGTCGGCCCTTAGTTGTCTTCGACCGAGAAGAGGTTGTTGATCCTGTCTACCTACAAAGCTTCCGGAGAGTCCGACTGGGAACATTTCCTTGTTACCTGTATTGGTGGAGTCACTGTGTCTATAGAAACGTGATTTCACCAGATAATGAGATTAGAACGTTCTTCAGAGTATGAGAATCTTCTAACCATGTAGCTTTATTAAAATTAAGGCCTTTTTGATTTCTCCTGAAAATACATTTTGTGCATCTCTCGTTTTTCTATGGATTGGCAATGTGAAAAGTTTAAAGAAATTTCAAACGATTAATATTTTTGGCACCAATTTGCACTGCCTTCCAACAATCAGAACTTCAGATTATTCTACCTAAGTTAAACTATAATAAAGTGACACAAATTTAAGCGGCTGCATCTAAAGGACAGTGTTGGGTTTTAGGTGCCATAATGTGAAAAACCATCATCACCTCTATTGATTTTAAAAATTGTATCGAAATTTGCAATTGTCGAAACTGCTTCCACGACTCGAAATTTGAATTGGGGAATTTAGATTTTAATCCAGAACAATGTTCAATATCCACATATCATTACAAATTATGCTTCCATTTATGTTAATGATTTCCAGCATTTTTAGTTAATTTCCTGGGATCCCGAGAAATTTGGGTTTATCGCTCCCGGCTCCCGTGATTTTAAAAACAGTCGGGAAAGCAAGGCTCTATGCGAGAATGTCATCGAATTTTTATAGTAAAATTATGGTAGCTAGCCATTCAGCAGCAGAAGGTCACTTCCAATTGGACCACCGTCCAATTGGACCACCGTCTACACTTTTATATGCGCATGCGTTTATTTCATCAGCATATGTTGATCGTGACATAACGGGTAGTGTTTGTCTGAAAATCCCCAGAAAGAAAAATTATGGTTCCACCAAAAATATTTGTGTGGTTCTTGAAATCTTCTAATGTTCGATCCAATGCCACCAATAAATGTTTATGAGCCGTTGTGCATTTGTCCCAAATTATAATGCGACATTTTTGCAGTACTTTGGTCATGTTTGATTTTTTTTTATATTACATGTTGCGTTTTCATTAGTTTGAATATTTTGATGGCAGTTTAAATGCTGATTATGCAATTCTCCCTCCATCTAATAAAGTTGCAGCAATTCCTGACCAAGCAACGGCTAATGCAATGCTACCTTGGGGACGAATTTCTGCTAATAAAAGTGAAATCATGAAAGTTTTTCCAGTTCCGCTTAGAGCATCCAAAAAAAGAAATCCCAGTTTGGGCTGAACTGCATGTAAAATTCTGTCGTAAATAATTTTTTGTTTATCGATAGATAGAATTTTGGCTTATTAATTTGAACAAATTCAAGTAAATCAAGCGTATTATACGATTGTTCTCGTAAAATATCATAATTAATTAGATCATTTGCTAATGTTAAAGGTGATGGCAATCCTAAAGTTTGAAGATTTTGATTTGAAATAGTCATGCAGATATCATGAACCATATTTAGTTTAACAATTTCAAACAATTCTGGATCCGTGTCTTCATCAGGAATTTCAGCGCTTATTACGTTGTCGATATCGATTGATCTTATTTTATTTGTCAGCCTAATTAATATATGAACATGAAGAAGTCCTCGTTTTTGCCATTCGATTAAATACATCCAACAATTCGTTTGCCCATACACATGATACTTTGTAATGAGAGCCATTAGGGATTTTAGCTTTTGTTTAAAATCTCGTGCTATAATGTCATGTCGATCATGCGATTGTTGAACATGCTTTAATAATTTTAAAATATCGTTCCATTTTGGATTGCATGTGAATGTTATAAATAAATCGGGTGTTCCGTAATGACGAACGAAAGTCATAGCGTCTTGAATATACTCTTGCATATGACGCGGATGAAGGAAGAGTAACAGTATTACCGATGTCATTGGCATTAATACTTCTGTCTAAATTTCCATTTATTGCATCACGCAGCATGTCGCTTCGTAATTTTGACTGAATAAAACGAATGTATCGTAGACGTTCACTCTCGTTTTGGCATACATACCGACAAGATACTGATGGTATAAATATCTAATGAAATTTTGCTGAATGACGTTAACTCTAAACTTAATAACTATGTCACGTGATTCAAAAGTTTTAACTGCTTTAATGACGATCATGTAATTATCATTTTCCAATTGTGGTGTAATTTTGTGGAACAATTGTATTAATTGATTTTTTTCCATTAAAAATTGTTGAATTGTATTAATGATTTCACGCTCTCGAATTACGGTTATACGATGTATTTCGCAACGTTCTTGAACTTGCTGTTCATTTGTTCCAATAATACATATTTGCAAAAATTTCGCATTTTCATTTGGCATTGGATACATTGGTCCAATGTGGTGATACACGTGGCCTTGAATTTTAAAAGTTGATGCAAAATTACGACCAAGAGAGACAATATTGGTAATTTGTTTTGCGCCAAAAGATGTCATTTGGAAACATTGTTTAAATTTCCTTATTTTTGACAAAAATAGCTTTGAATCACTTGATTCTCCTGTCATCAAGGATTTTAAAGGTTCAAGTGGTGGATTGAAAATTGGTAAAACAACTTTACTTGAAATATTTTATGAATTGTTGACGTAATAAAAAGGGAGAAGCGGGTTGTAATTGTCCAAAAAAACTTGCCTGAACAGCAATACATCCCAAGAGTTTCATTTTTAAATTTTAATGCATGACAATAATTGCTTTCTTTATCCATTTTATTGATAAAAATTTTAAGATGGACGTAATAATCGATGTCTGCTTCATAATTAAAGGCAATACGATAAAATGAAGCAATTACTAATGCTCATCTATTCCGCTCGTATCGAGCGTTCGATGCTCTTACCGCAGCTCGAAATTTCTATTTGCTCTTCGAGTAGTAACTCTTCGAATTTCGGTTATATTTTCTTGTTGAATTTCACGTTGTAAGTTGCGCTGCCTTTGTGTCATTAATTCTGATAGTTGTTGGTCATTGTTGGTCGAGCGTCGCATTTTTATGAAAGAAACACTTAATTTTACAATACAATGGAATTATCTTTAACTGTCACTTCATGTTGTTGGTAACACAATCAATAATTGAAAATGTATGCACTTTTAAGCGTCCTGCGATCAATGTTTTCGCGTACTCTTTTATTTTTGTAAAATTTTATTTTCAATAGTAATTTTACTTTAATTAATTTGTTTTTAACAATTATTTTGTGTTAATTAATAAAAATCACTACGTAATAACGTTTTTTTACGATTAATTCTATACCCACAAGTTAAAATTGCTAAACAGAAATGTATCACATTTTCAGGAGAGCGAATTAAACTTTTGCACCGAAATTTCATAAATGTTTTTCACTAATTTATTAATAATTTTGAGGTTTATTTATTTCTGAGTGATTCTTTAAAGACCTGTGGTATCAGTTTTCCAAAGTAACGGATGTGTAATGAACTAGAAGGCAAAATTAAAATTTAGCCACTTTGCGAAATTTAGTCACTTTACTAAACAAATTTGAACAAGGCCTATGTCGACTTAAGCCACTTTTCCAAATTTAATTTTTGTTTTATGATGAAATAAAATAAACTTTGGTCGGTTTACGAAAATTATTTAATAGTTCACTTAAAATTTAGACCAAAAAAATCAATGGTAAAAGTTTATGCACTCTATGCACTTTAATGTATATAAACAGAAATAATACATAGAGAGTTTAATATTTAATGATAGATAGTAAAATAAATATTTATTCCAACTATTTGGTTTCTTCGGAAGATACTTTATCTTCAGTATTAGCGTTCATACGCACGTCATTTGCACCAATTACAGTTAACAAATTTGCAAAAAAACTGTGAAAAGCCGAACGAACGCAATACGGCCGAAAACAGCAGCTAATTTTTTGCTCGTCACTATAGAGCAGTGTGAGGTCTTTTAAGTTGAACTCATTGTAGCCACGTTTTCGGATGTTTAATGTCCTAAACGGTTCTTCTTCGTTTAATGATGTTTTATATTGGATACTACCAAACTCTTTTGAGTATCTCAATCATTTTACATCTTTCCATTTGAATTGGTTACCTTATTTATACACATGTCGCCAATAAAATTTGCTCTTTAGTGCAAACGCAAAGTTGAAAAATTCCTCTCTGGTCATTTCTTGTACAATAAATTTCGTTTTGGTAGTGAGACTTCGAATAAACTGCGATCAATCACGTAGGTGATGAATTTTGAAAGAAGTATTTCTTTTTTTTGCGTTCAATAACAGCATGATCTACATTACATTCCATATGCGTGTGGCCGGGCTCTAGAAA
Organism: Tipula vernalis; assembly: GCA_958295665.1. Classification (NCBI taxonomy): domain Eukaryota; kingdom Metazoa; phylum Arthropoda; class Insecta; order Diptera; family Tipulidae; genus Tipula; species Tipula vernalis. Next base: position 432,628,611 of record OY282558.1, read on the forward strand.
CTTGTGATCGATTACATTTAAGTTTTGGCTGCATAGTACTGATATATGTAACATCATAGCCACAAAAGCATTTTTATTTTGTTCAGGGCATGAATCGGAACAAAAGACCACAGGTTCTGTATTTGGTGGTAAGTATTTTAGATACTGAAACAAACATGATGCTATATCATTTCCACCTCGCCGACCTATTGTTTCATTCCAAAGAAAACAGTATGGAACATTCGATCCGCAGTTGTGTACCGTTAAATTGAATTTCCACAGCTGTCTTTTATAAAACGAAACAGACGTCTGCAGAAATGGAGTCGGAAGGCACTGCTGTAAATCGAATGTTTCAAAAATCATACACTGATTAGTTTCCGCCAACTTCTTATCATTTGCTTTGGCCCTGTACTCAAAATCAGCTTGCTCATGATGTTTTTTTTTGTGATGGATCACTACATTTATCACTGTTTAGCTCAAACATTTTTGTGATAGTTAAATCAGCCTGTAGGTATTTTTGAGCAGATCTTTTAAGTGAATAGTGTTGACTCTCGCAAGCAGGAAATAAATTTCTATGGTCTTTGATTTCTTTGATTTTTTCTTCATTTAATTTGTGTTTCGGTGTATGTCTGCCCCGATTATCAATTATCTGTGTCGGGTCCGAGTGCAGCTAGGTGAGGTTTGACTTTTGAGAAGAGTCTTTGTTTTTGAATTTTTCACTTCTATTAAGCCAGAAACAAACAATAATCTTAAATTATATTCGCCAAGTTTCCAATAACTATGGAAAATTTCACTTTGCCGCTCGATTGGTATTTTACTGGCACACTTATGTCGGCAATTTTTTAGAGCTGAAAATATTCGTCCCTTAACCAATTTTTGGTTTCATGTGACGTACGTTTGGCCGCTGTTGCGCTTTCGTTTTCTATTTGCTTTGGTGTTTTCTTCCTCAGTGGTTGTTCCACACACGTTCTCTAAACCATCCTCTATATACTTGTTGTCCTATCTCCTCCAGTTCAGTTTTATCAAAAGAAGAGTTAGATGGATGATAATTCGGATCTTTGTCGCTGTCGTCGATTTCATCATCGTTTAATTCATCATTTGCCGTATTTATGTTTTGTATATTATCTTGTCTTTCATATCTAGTGTTTTCTTGCCATCCAAAATTAGCTGCCATTGAGGAAAAACTCGGCACTTCAATTAAAAAACCCCGATCAATTGATTCGGTTTTGTGATGTATCACTGGAAGCACGTCTCCTTCATTCCCTAAGTGAATTAAAAAATTAATCTATCTTATGTAAAAATTTGCCATAAACTTACTAGTGCTAGTACTACATCCTAAATAACATTTAACGAGTACTCGTATATTATTATAATCTTTAAAGACATTTTATTTGAAGCATATCTTACCATTATTGTGATCACTATGTCAACTAGCACGGTTCCACATGATGTATTTTTTCGAGCCAAAGCCACTATTACCTGTGATCAAGTTGCTCGCATTAATTTTTGAAATTTAAACATATTTCTATCAGTTTTTGTTAAACGAACTAAATCGGAGTTTAAATTTCTCAAAATATTTGAAAAATTTTGGTAAAACCGTTAAACTGGAGATTAATCACTTTATACATTTACACAAAAAGATAACTAGAAAAATTTTAATTTTAAGTTTAGTCACTTTACCAAATCAATTTTTACTGATACATTTTACGAAACGTTTCATTAAGTGATTTTTAGACTTTTTCATAAAAACTAATATTAAAAAAACATTTTACATTTCAGTTTAGCTGTTTTACCAAATGCTTGCTCATACTTTTTAGTTTAGCCGTTATGTTTTTCGACTGTAAAAATTGTTTAAAATATCACAGAGCAATGTTGATTTATTGTACGGAAAGAGAGTTTTTCAAGTAGTATAATTAAGCAAAATTTTTAAAATCGATTAAAGTTGAGTTTAGCCATTTTAACTTGTGGGTAAAGAATTATAAATTTTATTTTTAATTTTGCGTCCTACGATGTATTCTTGCGCGTGCTGTAATGAAACTAAATTATTGTCAAAAATAGCGGTATTACCACCTACTATCTTGACAGCAGTGCCACCTATCGGGTCCAAATTTCACAAAATCCCAAATAGCAACGAAACAAACCTATGGTTAAAATCTGAAGTTCCTAAGATTCTTCGTTGCTAAGCAACAGAACAACCGTTATTTCTTGGAAACAGCGCCAACTATCGGGTCCAAATTTGACAAAAACCCAATCCGCTAAAATCCTAATCTATAATTTCTATGGCGAAAATTCCAGCTTTCTGCGATGTGACCATTTTTATTTACTAGATGACGCCCCTTTATATCGCCCGTCACACAACAAACTTTCTAAAATGTTGCGTATGCGACAAAAATTTGTTTGTCACGGGAGATATTTTATTCTAATTTTTTTACATATAAGATTATTTGAATATAGTATTAGTCAGTTGAGCAACTGTGGTCATGAAACCTTAGTAAAAATTCGTCGAACAAATGCTTGAATAAATATATTTCAATACTTGCTCATTGTGCCTATTATAAATTGGATTAATTAACACCACAAATTATGACCCCAAGTAGCTTACGAACATCTCAAGATATCTCTTGAGAGGATTAATTAACGAGTGTCCTAATTTTAGAATGAAAAACGATATATTTAAACTAAATTGGGATTTGTGTCACTGACGTACATTTTAATAGACCATCTTTATTGTGTTTTACCGCTTAAATAAATTGGTAAAGTCTTGAATTAAGACATTTGGCACATTTATTTACCAACCAAAAAAGTACAGATTGCATTTCAACTATTTGTTCGTTTTAGCAAAAACAAAAAAAATATGGACCACATATAATTATTTTTTAATCTATATTTAAACCTTTACTAATATAATAACATTCTTAGAAAAATAAAACATTAATCATTAAAATTAAAATGTAATTTTTATTTTCTCATTTCAGGTAAGTCTTTATTGTACTACATCCGTATACATATACGACTAGATACATTATTGTATGAGAATGTTCTTAGGTAAGAATGCGCTGCAATTAACTTTAGTTTAATAAAATGAAATGTGTATGTGGACTAACGAATGGTGCACCAAAAATTCTGAAGGAAAATTCAAATTATAGTTCAAACAATTTCCAAACACATTTTCCGAGAAGGATTTGATAGAACTTTGTGCACTTTCCTGTTGGCCCACCCTATGTATATAGATGCCCAAAAACGGAAAAAGCATCATTAGACGATTTCCTCAAAAAAGATTTTTTTTTTTTACAAAAGCACACACACAAGTTCTTACACAAATAATGTTTTTTAAAGTATAAAGGAAAATCTTACATTTTTCCACCTCATCTGTAAAACTTTACTATCACTATCATTATAATGTATAAATATTTTCTTTTTATTGTTATTATAACAACAAAACAGGTCTAAAAATTAAAGTAGAAAATTATACATTTTTGTGTACGAACGGAGTCGAAATGAAAAACGAAAGAAAAGTTTTCCTTTTATTTTCGGCTAATATGTTTACGAAAAGAAGTAAAAATAAAAAAATCGTAAGAATACAGTTTTTTTTTATTGTGTACTTGCTTGTAAAAATCTGCAATGATATGCTATAATTTTTTTGTTGTTGATATATTCAAGGATATAATAACAACAAAAAGTTAAAAATAAAACGAAAATCACAGAACAAAAATTTAGTAGTAATACTTTAGTGTATAATAAAGAATTTTTAAATGGGGGTGCAAAGTGATATGGATTTTTTTTTGTTTTTTTTTTAGTATTATTATTATTATTATATTATAATAATATACAAAAAAATTACCTTGGAAAACGATTTTTCCTCTCCGAAATATTTTTATGATATGAAAATGGGATATTTGGGATTGTTTTGAATGGTAAAATATTTTTTTGTTATTTATAAATATTAAAAATAAAATATATAGGGTTCCTCTATAGCTATATGGGTAGATATGTACAAAACTGGCTATTATTATACTTTTAAAGTAAATATAAATATTTTTAAGGTAGCTAGTTAACTACCGAACCCGAAATTATTTTTTGTTCTCTTTAAAATTTCAATACACAATACTATAAACATAAGCATAATAATCATAATCATAAAAGTTTCAACTCATCTCGTTTTGTTTTCCTTTGTGATTTCGTTGATGATAATTAAGGAACAAAAATATAAGAAAATGTAAAATAATTAATATTTTTGTTTAATTTAACATGAACAGAAACCAAAAAAGAAAAATTTTGTTTTGTTGTTCTTTTAAATAAATTACCATACAAAACTATTTATACACAAATAAGAGTTAATTAGCATTTTATAAATTCATATAAATTTAAATTTTTTAGATTAGCGTTTTAAAAGTTGTATTATTTATTGTTGCAAAACTAGAAAATTTATTAGATAGCTTTCTAATCGGGTTTGTGTATATTTTAAGAAACTACATGAGATAAAATTTCTAATGTTTTACACGGGTGTGTAGGTAATTAATTTAGAATAAAAGATTTATTTACTTAAATCGTGTATTATGTTTTTACAAATTGTATACCGCCACTTAAAGAATTAATTAATAAAACCACAATGGAATAAGAAAAAATTTATGAAGTATCAGGTTGCTTCGGTCTATGGTTTTTATCTGTGATATAATATTAAAGCTGGAAATGTTTTGATATTCTTTAAATCTAATTTATTTAGTTTCATTTCATTATTTATAATACATCATTGGAAATGTAAAATATAGAGGGCTAAAACGTCACTTGGGCATATTTTGTGTTTTATGGTTCCAAATTGTTGGGAAACAGCATCTACTAAAATTTTATAATCGATTATTCGCAAATCATTTGGTGACATAGTAAATGGGCACAAAGTCGTTATTCACCCTTCAATATGAGATAAACATGTCACGCAAAAAATATTGAATTCCACATGAAACGCAAGTAAGTTTTGCGAACACCATTAATAGCTAAGTTAAAATTTAGGTAGGTACCTACTACCCGCCAATTATTATTTTTTAATGGATAACTTCCAGATTTAAAGGACATTACAAATAAAGAAGCAGATTTGATCGTCTCTGAATAGTACTCTGTTTCACCCAGCACAACCGCCGATCACCATCGACTTAATGTGAATATTCGTATTATTTAATTTAGTTTTAAAAATTGGGTTAAGATTACCTCGTACGAAATGCCTATCTGTAAATAATTTTATTTAATCTGTAAAATGTTTCATTAAAATTACAAATAGTTTAATTTAATTTTTGGAAGGTTGTAACGGAGACAACTTGTGGTTGTCTTCGTTAAACAGAATGCCCCAACGTCACCACCTGCAGCATTTGCTCCGGCTATCGCGCAGTCTGTCGTGCGTTGTGGTGGCGTCCATTCAGAGCCTTGGAAGCTGTATTAAGGTCACTTCATTTTATTATTTCACCCAGTCATACACACTACCTTCATGGTCACCTCCTGAACACAATAATTTTTCAACGCTTCTTGCCTATCCGTACGCACTTTTTATCAACACGTATTAGTCGACCAAATCATGAAACACCTGGAAATGAAAGCGAAATGACCAAACAAAAAAAAACATGACGAACACAGAAGAGAATGTCTGTAACGGCCATATCGTTACATCGTAGGGACGACCCAAACCCTGAGCAGTCTCAACCTAAACCGGGCAAAGATTTCACAAGGTGCGATAAAAAAAAAATTATACACAACTGATACAATGCAGGTGCCAACGTATAGAAAAATTGGTATGAAACTCATGTTCGAATGTCCCTCTGATGGTAAATTCCTAAATTTTTACCGGATGTATCACTAAACTGAAAGGCTACATTTCCAACAGCGCTTGTGATTATAGCTGGAATGAATTTTGGTGAAACTTTGGACAAAAGCCCGGACAAACACCTTTTGACCAACCGAGAAAACTCGGGAATTTCCTCTTAAATTATATACTCGTTCGAGTCTTCTATGGGCATCTTTCAGATGACCTAGTACTGTGTCCCGAATCATGTTTAGCCTAGTTGCTTTGAAGGTGGTTAAAATCTCATTCTCGGTGCCGAAATTTTAAAGATTTCTCAGAGCATAATCGAATCCATGCACTATTAAGTGTTGCACGAATACTAAATAGTGTGGAGAATATGAGGTGCTGGTATGGACAGTATTACGTAGGGTGGCAGCAACCTCGGCCATATGAATTTCCCAATCCGTGTGTTGGTCTGTGATGTACATATGCTCGTATGGCGGCTGGTATGGTGCGATTAACGCGTTCGGAGGCATTGCTCTGAGGAACATGTTATGGTGTTTTGATGTGTTCAACGCCATATTTCATCAACAAATTACGAAAAAGCTGAGACTGGAATGGTTTTCCGTTATCTGTCACTACATATTGAGATTGAATAAATTGAATATTTCGTTCTCAACGTAGGAACTCAACAAGACTGATGATGCTTGTCGGAATGGCTGTAAAGTAACGGGAATACTGGTCAAGGATAATTAAAAAGCAAGTATTACCTCGTTTTGAACGAGGGTAAGGTCCAAAAAAATCTAAATATAAACGTTAGATCGGTCGCTGATCTTCCCGAAGTTGACTCATATGTTCGGTTACAGGAAGTAATTAACAGCCTTCGTTGTTTTGCAGATTTGGCACTGCTTCATAAAGTTTCGTACTTCGCTACCCATTCCTTTCCAAAAGAATTGCCTTTGGAGTCTATCCAGTATTTTGTAGACACCCATATTAGCTGATGTTGGAAGCAAATGTGCTTGTTAAACAAGCGAAGCAGTAAGGCTAGTCGGGACAACCAGATTCCAATCGGACACATCCGTGTCTTGGTATCGTGTGCCGTCATAATATAAAATTAATTATTTACCATCTCTGACCGTGAGATTAAATTCCACGTTATGGATGGCTTGAACTCGAGCTACTCTAGCTACATACTCGGGATCTAGAAAGCGGGCGAATTTACATCGGATTAGTGGAGGTCGACGGGGATAATTCCTCACAGAAGACGCGAGACAAAGCATCAGGCACGATATTTTGACTCCCCTTCCTATGCTTAATTTTAAAGTTGAAGCATTGAAGCTTAAGACTCCACTGCGCAAGAAAACCGGAGAGGTCCGATTCGTTCATTGACCATCGAAGGCTTGCATGATCGTTGGACAGCATTTAACTTGAGGGAGTAGAATGCTATGGGGTGCTCCAACTCGCCGTGTCTCTGAAACAAGATGCCACCTACTCTAGAAGAAGATGCATCTACTTGGATAAAAAATGGTAATGTCTATACCGGATGTACTAAAATTGGTGCTGACGTTAACAAAGCTTTTAAAGATTCAAAGGCCAATTGAGCTGACTGATTCCAGATAAATGTGATTTTCTTTTCGAGGAAGTCTGTTAGTGGCGAAGACACCGATGAGAAGTTGGCAATACTTAAATCGCCGGTACCAACCTCAAATCCCCAAAAATCGCCGAAGTTGTTTTAACGTTTTAGGGATAGGATATGACTTAATTGCATCCACCTTATCTGGATCCACCCTGATGGACCCCTCTCCAATAATGTGTCCCAAATATTTTAATTTCTTGAGCGCGAATCTGCTCTTTTCGACATTTAATGTAAGGTTGGCGGATTTCAATTTGTCTGCGACTAGTTTGAGCAACGTTAAGTGCTCCTCAAAGGTGCTCGACGTTACCAACAAATCATCAAGATACACAAATATCTTGTCGTGGTATTGATGCGGTATACTTCCATTCATAAGTCGGCACAAACTTTGAGGAGCGTTGCACAGCCCGAAAGGTATGACTGTGAACGGGTAAAGGGGCCTACCCGCGACTGTAAAAGCAGTTTTACATTTGGAATCATCGTCGAGAGAAATTTGCTAAAAGGCATCCTTCAAATCTAGGCTAGAGATGAAGTTGGTATTTTCCAAACGACTCAATATACCGTCTATTAGAGGCATCATATCGGCGTACTTTACCGTCACGTCATTAACTCTTCGGGCATCCAGGCACAACCCGACCTTCCCATTCGATTTGCGAACAAGTGTGACTGTTCACTTTCCTCAATTACCCCCAATTGCAACATTCGATCCAATTCGGCATATAATAAAGATTGAACTGCCGGCGAAATGGCATAATGCCTCTGTTTAATGGATGGTGCCGGTATCGATTTTGTGCGTAATGAGGTGGACTTGATTTGTTCGAGGACTAAACGATTTATTGATGAAAGCTCATTTGACATAGGATCGGAAACTTCAACTGTAGAGCACCTATCCGTAGTTAAAGAAATTTGTAGTTCATTAGTTTTAATATTTAAGCCAAACAACCGAAAAAAATCAATACCTTGGTATAATTGTTGGGATAAATTTGGAGCCAGATAAAGACGCATTTGTTTTTCAATTCCATTGAACCGAACTTGGACAATGACATGACCGAGTATTAGTAGAGACAAACGAAGAAACGTGACGGAAGGAAATACTAGCTCGGGACAAAAATTGTGTGCATCCTTGGCCAAGAACGCTGATATTGGCCCCAGTGTCTAGCAGACCACGAATAGGTTGGTCGTTTACGATTACTTCCGTGAATGGTCTTCCGTCGGGTTCGGACATAATCAGGCTGGAACAAATATGTCGACGTAAAGATTTTCGCAACTGGAAATATCGCCACGAACGATGAGATTTAGGCCTAGATTGAGTAGACTGGTTAATACATAGGGTGTTTGATCCTGCATCTCTCGTAGGACGAGGTTTAGGGGCTACAAGTCCTTCCGGATTATAATTTATTCGCAACCACAGTTCATCTAATTGCATACATTCGTGTGTAAATTACCTAATAGAGTTGATAGTTCAATTGGCCAGACCAAGTTGCAGACCTGGACTCATGTTGTCCTTCAAAATATCTATAATCTCTCTATCAGGAATTGGAATTTTGACCTGCAATGAAATTTTAAGGATTGCATCCTGAAACTCGTGAAAAGATTCTCGGGGGAATTTTTGTTTTCTCATTTCAAACAGGCGGCGTATATCCCGATCCGATCGACATCGACTGAAACGGGCGAGAGTAGAGTGTCTTTCCAGAAACACCCAGTACCAATCCAAAGTGTGTTCCACTCGGTATAGAAATCTTTCCACGGGTAATTCACAACGACTACCAGAAAATTTAATGTTTTAATTTGTAATGACTTTCGTGAGGGGAAGAATGTATTTAAACGAATTCATAGGTGGTGCTCTGTTCAAGCGATTTGGTTGGTGACTATTGGATATACGTGGAATTCTATCCTACGCAGAGGAGCTTTGCCTCGTAACTCCCCCTTAATATCTTGCAGCCAGGCTTCTATCCCTGTCACCATAAATTCAACAATTGATTTGTCGACCGTACCAGGCAGTTTTTGATTTAGTGGTGTCGACATTGTTGGACTGGGTAATCTAGAGCTCGACTTGTTTTGACATAATCTTACGAACGAATGAAACGTTCTTTCCTATGCCTACTTTGTGTTGCTATTTCTAAAGAAGAAATTTTCCCCCTTGACTGGGTGCCACTGCAACGGGGACAACTTGTGATTGTATTCAATAAACAGAATGTCCTGACGTCACCACCAGCAGCATTTGCTCCGGCTATCGCGCAGTCTGTCGTGGGTGGTGGTGGGGTCCGTTCAGGGCCTTTGAAGCTGCATTGAGGTCATTTCATTTCATTGTTTCACCCAATCATATACACTACCTTCATGGTCACCTCTTGAACACAATAAATTTTCAACGCTTCTTGCCTATCCGTGCACCCTTTTTATCAACATTTATTAGTCGACGAAATCATGAAACACCCAAAGGCCATCTATCTCACAATACATATATCGCTTACACAGGCTGCGTTCACGTCTCATCCACCCAACACACAATACAATTGGAAATGAAAGCAAAATGACCAAACAAAAAAATCATGACCAACACAGAAGAGAATGTCTGTAACGACCAGATGGTTACTTGGTTTTACTTCAAGTCAACTCAATCTTTAATCCAAACTAAAATATAAGGCTAACTTTAATCTTAACCCTGACTTAACCTTCAACTTAAATCCTAACTCAACCTTCAATTAAACTTCTATCTCAATTGCAAACTTAACTATCAAGTATAATTCTAGTACATCAACTCTACTTAATTTAACCTCCAATTCAACCATGGAACCAACAAATAGATTCCCAACAAAACCCCATTGCTCAACACTCTACTCGATCACATCTCAACCTTAAAATCAATTCGGCCCGAAAAGCTGCATGTGTAAAGTTTCTGTTTTCTTGAACTTTTTTCATTCTCGAGGTTCGAGAATCTCGAACTTTCCAAAGTAGTATAACTATGAGATTTCTAGCTCAGTATCCGCCATTTAGGGAAAATATAAACATTTAGGGATAAGCCGACATTTAAGGGTAAGTCGTCGTTTAGGGGGAAAAGGACATTTAGGTGCAAACGGCGTTTAGGGACAAGTTCCATTTGGGGGGAAATAAGAACATTTATGTCACATTACAACATTTAGGTGAATTGTTCATAATTACATTTAGGGGAAATTATATGACTACTTACCGGTAATTTAGGTGAAATGACACTCACCTAGGAATTTACATATCATCGTTTAGGGGACATAACAACGTTTAGGGGAAATTGTTTGACTACTCTCTGGTAGATTATAACAAAGTAAATTTCCACATTTAGGTGAGATTAGATATTCATCAGTAGAAGCAATTAACTAAAATGATGTGTGTCTACGCTAAGTACTAAAATGAGTCCATGCCAAGTAGTGAAATCGATTGATAATAATCTTTTATGTAGTACTAAAATGAGATCATGCTACTAAAATTTTAACTATCGAGAATTCCAAAAAATTTTCTTGAGATTCTCGAGAATATTGGAATATTAATTTTACCCTTGAAAAATGAAAAATATTTTAACAATAAATTAATTCTAATAATAATTTCTTTATTAAAAAACAATAAATAATTAAATAATTCAAGGAACATAATTAATATCGTACTTCATAATATAAATAAAATTTTTTTCAAATTTAAAATAATAAAAGACACAGTTGATATCAAAATTATACATAGCTGTTAATTTTATTTATCGTTATTTAAAAAGTAATGTTTTAAAACTACTAAACTATTTATTGGTTTGTCATTTAAACGCACTCTTTGCTTACTACAAAAATTTCCGGAAGCCGAAAAGTTCCTTTCGTTTTGCGTTGATGTGGGTTTAATTAACAATAAAGTATTCTTTAAGTCTTCGAGATTACTGGTTATTTTACCCGTTAGAGAAGTTGATGAACTACCAGGGAAATCATGGTCAAAATATGAAATGTTTTCGGCTAAATATTTTTCTAAATTTTGAAATAATCTCCGGGACAATGTTTTAGTAGTTTCGATAGTTTCTTCTTTTGAGCACAATGGAATAAACTCATCTTCTTTAGGCTTATTTAGGTAATTTGGATTATGAAGAAAGTTTAGTAGTGAAATCATCAAAATGTCCCTTCTTTTAACAATCTGGTTTTTAATTTCACTTAATAATTTTCGACTTATCTCGGAATTATTTGTCTGAAGAGATTTCAACAAAAAATTTTAAATGCCTTCCGCAGAGAGTAATGACGCGTCTTGACGGCTTAACGCTTATATAGATTTTTTAACTGGCGTTAGACTATTAAATCTATGAGAGGCCACGACATTATTAGTTTTGGGATCCCATAGATGCCCAATATTGAGATCACTTAACGTTTTTAAAATAGCTGGTTTAAGTTTTAAAAAACGTTCAGTCATACTTTCCATTGTATTCCATCGGGTCGAATCTAACAACAACTAAAATACGTGCGCGTCAGAAATTATTTCTTTAATATCACTGCGGAGAATACTATTTCGAACCGGAGAGTTTTTCATCTGCAACAAATTCATTTTTAATTAAATCATCTGTCTCAAAATCATCATTATCTGAATCCTCATTCTCAACCTCATCGCTTAACTTGTTACAAGAAGAAACTTTTTTTTTTCGTAGAAAACTTTCATAACCGCCAAGTGAATTGCATGATTATAGCACAATTGTTGAAAAGCCGGCGACAATCTACCATATTTCATTCTGGATTCATCACTTGTGGTAGAAACAATGTCTGTTTCGTAATTCAAATCAAACGATCGAATTTTACTTTTAACCTTTCTATTCTCATCAAACCTTAATTTTCTGTTGATCCATCGGATAAATATAAATACACATTTAAATAACGATGATTACGGAAACTCCTCCATTCATCAATAGATCTTGGAAATAATTTGATTTTTTACAGTGTCGTGAAATTTAAATATTAAATTCATCACATCTGATGGATTTTTCCGCAATGAAAAACCTTGTAATTGTAAACTTTTTCGGATAAATGAACTTTTACTTATTGCACTAATTGAAATTCCATCCTTCGCAGCAAGTTTAGAAACAATTCTTACCAGTGTGAGACTTTTATCAGAAGTTGTAAAATACTCGCCGATGAGTTTAATTTTTTTGGTTGTCTGTTCAGAAACTGCGCAGGTAGAAGTTTCTTTTAATTTTCTCTTCAAGTTATGGAGACTTGTTAAATGCCGATGTAAACCCGTCGTTGATGAGGCCTTACACGCGAGTGATTTTGCGCAATGTCTGACAATGATGAGTGAAAATTGTTAGGTTAGTTTAACCATATAAAAAAGAGAATTTTGCAATAAAAACATTTTAATGTTTTAAGTGGCATCTCATCTTGAGCATTAGAAACAAAATTTTTGTAATTTTTATTTTAATCATTAATAAAAAAATATTGACAATAGGTGCCGCATGCCGCTAAAATAAAATTATATTTCTCGAGAAATGGAAATCTCGAAAATTTTAAAATTATATTTCTTGATATGTCCAGAGTAAAAAATTTGAAAATTTTCTCGAAACTCTCGAGATGAGATTTCTCGAGCAAAAACTCTATGCATGTGTACAAATAAACTCAAATCGATCCATAAAATTAGCGACTCAAAGTTCATACTTTTTTTTTCAAAGTTCAGATTTTTTTTTTTGCACTTGCATGATTTGTGTGCTTGTGAATTTCACTCCAACGCCCTTGGAGAACTGCTTCTAGCGTTGTCTTTATAAAGTTTGTTTAACTTACCCGTAGAATTAATTCGAGCTGTGTACAACCACTGCGTACAATAGACTTTAATTGTTGTATCAATATTTCTTGGACATCCAACTGGCTGATGTAATTCTGTACATTTAAGGCACCTATAGTTCATATTTTTGTTGGATTCTGTAACCGATCTTTTGGCGGCTAACAGGTTTTTATGTTTGATAGACTACAGCCGCTTGGGGGTTCTTTGCCGCCAAATAAAACTTCCTAGATCGTACAAATTTTTACGTGTTAAAAAAATAAAAAGAACAAACAAACAAAAAAAAAATCGTACAGCATCCATATTCATTTGAACTTCCCCAGTTCATCATCATCACCATCAAAGAAAAATTTAATGTTTCATTTTAAAACAATTTATTTCTCTCAATTAAAATTTGAATAATTCAATAATTTTTATAACCAAAAAAAAACGAAAAGTGTTATCCACGCATATAGGCATAGGTATGTATATATCGCCACGAAATTTAGAAAAATAAATTTGAAATTAAAAACAATCAACCAAAAAAAATTTAGTACCAGATTATGCTGGGAGCACATAAAACCAAGAATATGATAATAAAAAAAACTCACCATACGTACGCCAAGAGATCTCTCCGCTATATGGAAGCTGAAAATTCAAAGTTTCTTAAATTACATGCTCCTCACACACTGCATACAACTTTTCCGCAGGTTAAAACTTTCTTCTGCCATATATACACCTACATATATCCATGTATACATATACACCTTTTTCTTGTTAAATGCTTTTTAAACTGACACTATTTTTATCTCTACACAATTAACAATAAAAAAAATCTTGTTGATCACTACAGTTAACTATTTAGATCCATTGATCATTAATCACATCACTGGTGGGATGGAATGCTCCAGAATTTGCTCCTGACGACACAATGGAGTAATTTATCCGCCAAAATTCGTTTGTGGGGCTCCACCAGGACTATAAACGAAACGCCCTTTTAGCACTAACAACACAATATTTTCGAAAAATTACACTTACCCGCTACAGCAGCGGCCCTATATTTTGCACGAGATATATCTTTCCTGGTTAGGCAAATATATCTACGTATATTTTCTTTTAACTAAACAAAAAAATTAAAAAATATTCCTCATAAAAAAAAACACAGAAAAAAAAAAGAAAATAATACGTATAACGAACTATCTATCGCTTACCGTTACAAAAAATATTACGTACGAGTACGTCTCACTTAAGTAGTTCGATAAGAAATTTTTTTTTTTCTTTTTATCGACACTTTTATTAAAAAAATGTGTAGGGTAAGTTACTACCCTAAATAGTTTACTTCACTAACAACGTTTATATAATATTATTTTTTTTAAATTAAATTTTGCCCGCTAAACTTAAACGTAAGCTTCATCGGCGGTAATCTCAACAATAATATCTCAAAAAAAAAATTATGCAAATTTCCAGAAAGATTATATTATTATATAACGATTTATATTATATATAATATACTTCATGGAACCTATACCTACGCGCATTTTTGTCCTGTATATAACCAACCATTTATTTGGATACTTATGTATAGTTCAACCAAATAAATAAATATCGAAATACAAGTATATACTGCACATACATACTCTGATGCATACGATATCGTTTAAGCTATACATAACAAAAATCACAAAAGTGCATTTATTTAAATTCAATAATTCTGACTCACTACTCATCATCATAAAAATAGAAGGTAAATAGGCCAAAATACATAAAGAAATAAATAAAAGTTCAATGACCTATTTACTCAAAAAAAAAATTCAAATTCAAATTCATGTTATATGGTATACATACTTATTGAGACTACAGGCTGTCATATACTGTCATTTTTAACTAACAATGGCTGTAACAATTCTGGGTGGTCAAAAGCTTGGCATTTTCTGCATTGAGTAACTGGAACCTTTTTTTTTAACTTCCCAACTTATTCTATATCCACATCACAAATGAATCAGCTGACTGTCAGTATTTCTAGTTGCGGCTTCAAAGGTAGCCGTTAAGTACGAAAGCTGAACCACTTTATTTTATTAATTTTAGTTTTTGATATATTAATGGGTTTTATATACATTTAGGATATTTAGCCCCTTTTTCTTCAGATTAGCTTTGATGTACTTCGTTAGTGTATCCTGGTATATACCGCAAATTATCATTACCTTAAGTTGTGAGAATTTCGGAGTATAGAACTTTAAAAAGCGAAAGTCTGCTTCTTTTAATTCGCTCACCACCGGTTAATGTTGGTCAATATTTTTAATGTAGACTGAGGCACTATTTGTAGTGATCCCCAACAGAGCCCCCTCATATTTGGTGAGCAACTATTTCACTTGAGGTACTTCATCGTCATTAATGCCTTCAATATTATTAGTGGAGGTTTATCCTCTTTCTTCATAGTAGGGGTAATTTGACGATTCTGGCGCACTTTTTGCGTCTTTGCTAATTATTGAAAATTTATTAATTCTTAAAGTTGATTTGTTCTAAAAATGTCTAAAAGGTTTATGTCTGTGCTAATAGTTTAGTTATATTTTGTTAAAAAGTTACATAGTGCTAAAAAAGCAGCATTCTGAAAAGTACCTTTTTAGTACCTCTTACACTAGTAATAATTAGCAAAGACAAACTTTTTTAGAACTTATTTTACTTTTCAACACAATGAATTTTTTTTTATCACAATGCTGCTTTTTTCTAGCACTGTGTAACTGTTTTTAGCACAATATAACTTAATAATTATCAAAGTAATAAACCTTTTAGAACTTTTTTCAGTGCTACTTTTTTTTAGCACAATGTAACTTTTTAACACAATATAACTTAACAATTAGCAAAGACATAAACCTTTCAGAAATTTTTAGTACAAACCAACTTTAGGAATTCATGAATTTTCAATAATTAGCAAAGACGCAAAAAGTGCGTCAGAACCGGTATATTACTCCTACTCTTCATTTCTTTTTCATATGTATGTCATTTCCTAGATCATCAAGGATATGTGAGTTAAAGCGACCTACATTTAGTTTTTTCCTACCTCTGAATCAGATTTAGGGTTGCCACGGACCTATCATGAATTTTATATTCGTGAATGAATAGCTCAGATGCAAAGTCCTCAAACATCATTTTGACATGCTCTGAGAATTGTTGTTGAGTTACATGCTCAGAGATAACTTCTAGTGTTTCTTCTTCAGCTAAGTTAACACAGTGGCTACTTCTTTTTGGTGTTTGTTTTACTCGGAGAGTTTGTGCTAATATTTGAAATATTTAAAGTTTACTATGAGTCGATGAAATATTTGTGGTTTTACATTTTTTAAATAAAGTTAGACACAATTTTTAATTTGAATTCAACATTTTTGTGTTACACACGGTCACTTTTCATACATTTACAGACGATATATTTTTGATTTTAAACATTTGGGAAACATTTTGAACTTTAAAAAAAAGCTTTAATTTGTTTTGCAATTAGAATTGGACCTAGTTTTGAAATAATAAAAGTTAATCCCTCTTTAATTTAAATTTAACATTTTTTGATTTTGCTCGGACATTTTATCAAATACACGTAGACCTACATTGCTCGCCACGGAGAACGAAAATTGAACAATCCATGTTGCTATTTATAACTCCTTTTTTCCATGTAAATTCTTCCTTTTTTTGGCTTGGATTGAAGCATACAGGCTTGATATAGGCCTAATATAGGGTAATCACAATTCGTGATGGCATCGTTGTGTAATTTCTGTATTAGCTCTTTAATAAAAATGCCTAATCTATTAAAACAACTCGTTCACAACAATAATTCTCGAACCGTTAGCGAATATTTTCATTGCTTCAATTGAAGCCGTTCACCATGCCAATCTGAACCCAACGATTTGTAGAGTAACCAAATGTGTTGCATTTGTTTTGATAAATTAAGACTGGAGTCACCTGTTAGAAAGCTTAGTTTCCTATATTGTTTTGTTACAAACCCGTCCAATTCTAATTGCAAAACACAGTTTAAAATAATTTAAGAAATGTTGCAAACAGTAATAAATCATCTAATCAATAAATGTCTGACAAAATAAAAAAAATCTGTTGAGATGTCAGAAATTGACAATAAATCTTCTCAATCTTAAAAATTGTCCAATTCTATTTGTAAATTGTGCCAAAGTCTATTTCCAAATTTTAAAGAATTTGGTTATACTCGCAATATTGCTCACAAAATGAATCTTGTTTTCAAAGATTATACAACTTATTGTTAAAACTTTTCTATGCGAACTTAATTTAGTATAAAATATCAAAGCCATAAAAAAATTAGGGCCAAACACAAAAATATCCTTGATTGATATACATTCGCTAATATTTAAGCATACAATTTTTTTGACACAATATTTTTAATTCTCTCGGGATTTGCATGCACACATTTTTTATCCAAATCTATTTCACTCCCCATCACAATTTTGTACGTAATTTTTATTATTAATATTCATAATATACCATCAATCATTTATCTCTATTTTTGTTTATGTATTACAAACATAATATTTTGTGGAACAAACAAAACCTAACTTTCCTTAACTTACCCAAATAGAAATCACTGTGTCTATATTAACTGTTAAATATTACATATCTCAAAATTAAAAATGAAAAAGTTAAGACTTTGCAGAAAAGTAAGTAGATATAACAAGAGACAATATTGTTTTATTATAAAATATGATGATTATGTTGATACTACTGTGATAATAATGGTGATGAAGATGATGATAAATTTAACTCACAAAATGTATCCTATGTATTGAGTGCAAACGATCGTATTAAAAAAAAAAAAAAAACCGAAATGTTGAAACACATTTTCCTTATGGAGAAGAAAATATGAAAAATTTATTATAAACTTTTTTTTTTTATTATTTTATGTATATATGTATACCATACATTTTTGACTGCATTGTTAATATCGATGATAACATTTGAATTTTTGTATATTTAGAGTCTGTTTACTTGATACTAGTTTTTTTGTTGTTTTGACACGTAAATTAATCATACTTTATATTGTTGCTTGATGATTTGGCTGAAGCATTTTTGTATGTACGTACTTACATACATAATGCACATACATAAAAATATGCTTTATATATATAAAAAAAAATAAAAAAAAATTATTACAGTAAACTATAAAAATGGTTCATGTTTTATATGTGATGATTCATCGATGCTTTTATGTAGAATTCTTTTTGTTGTTATCTCAAAAGAGATTAGCATTATTTACAGAGAGATGTTGATAAATCGAAATGTTGAAATGTAAAGTGAATTTTCATTTTTAGCATAGTAAATTTAACTAAATACATATATGTATGTACTAAATACTCAGCAGTATCCGAAAACAATCCAATTTAGTTTAATAAAATTTTTCAATTTTTGCATGTACGTTCAGCAAATATTGATGATAATCCAAAAATAATCTGAATAAAAAAATTAAAAAAACAGAATCAACTTGTGATGAAAGTCTTTTTTTTTTTTGCAGACATATATTATGTATTATTTAAAATAAAATAAGAAAACCAGAATTTTCTGCTTTATTCCTTACGAACTGTGCAAAATTCTTAAATCATTTCCATTTTTTTTTTTCTTATCTTGGTTTATGTCTGTTTAACATAATTTTGCTTACCATCGCAAAAAATCACAAAATTTAAGATAAACATCATTCTAGACTATTTTTATAGATTTATATTATAATATTAGGGCAACAACAAAAAAAAATGTTTCGATTTATAATTTACAATAAAATTAACATATGTAAATTATTAAAATTAAAAAACTTTGATTAAAACGATTTTTTTACTAGTAGGTTCCGAAAGAAATATCCATTTCATTTAATGAATTAAATTTTATTGGATTTAACTTTCATCCAGAATTTAATTAATATATCGCTAAGTTGAAGTTCTACGGATTGTAACGATTCTCCAAAATACTAACAATAATTCAACCCTATTTTACATTTACTAATTGTTCTTACAATTAATAAGTAAATTTACTGGCATTGTACATAGAATAATTGTATCTGGATTAACAAGCAAAGTATGTTAATGCTGTGTGCCTCAGAAGACTTTTCAAACTAAACTTTTTAAATTTTGAAGCTTTCGCTCTTTCCTCATAGATGCTTGGTGAAAAGGCAGTTTACGAGGTTACGGTTACGTTTTTGCCTTGTCACTCAAGGTTCGTATCAAACACAGTTTATCAATAAAAATTAACAAAATCACTTTATATAAATTATTCTCAAATTTTACTGATCACTTTTACTTTTTATTTCGCACAAAAACACTTTTTAAATCACTTTTTAATTCCTTTTAAATCTTTACACTATCGCTTACGAAATTCTACTAATCCAATTTGATCTCGTTCGCCTTTTTATATACACAAACCAAACTTCTAGAAAGCTCATGACTATTTTATTTAGAATAGCGTAGAAACATTTAGAACAATTTTATCATGGAAAATTCCATTTTAGTACCGTAAAATTTTGAGCTATTAATTTAATTTATTCTATAACACACTAGGTGTCACCGTTACATTACTTTT
Organism: Tipula vernalis; assembly: GCA_958295665.1. Taxonomy (NCBI): domain Eukaryota; kingdom Metazoa; phylum Arthropoda; class Insecta; order Diptera; family Tipulidae; genus Tipula; species Tipula vernalis. The sequence continues at coordinate 432,648,302 of OY282558.1, forward strand.
CGATGACTTTTCAATTTGTATGACATACAGTTTTAAATATTGTGACGGTGACACCTAGTGTGTAATAGAAGAAGTTAAATTAATAGCTCAATGTTTAACTGTACTAAAATTGAATTTTCCATGATAAAATTGTTCTAAATGTTTCTACGCTATTCTAAATAGAATAGTCATGAGCTTTCTAGAAGTTTGGTTTGTGTATATAAAAAGGCGAACGAAGTCGAATTGGATTAGTAATATTTGGTAAGCGATAGTGTAAAGATTAAAAGGAATTAAAAAGTGATTAAAAAGTGTTTTTGTGCGAAATAAAAAGTAAAAGTGACTTTGAGAATAATTTGGGAATAATTTATATAAAGTGATTTTGTGAATTTTTATTGATAAACTGTGTTTGATACGAACCTTAAGTGACAAGGCAAAAACGTAATAATACGTAGTAAGTAAATGTAAATGAATATCAAAAGCAAATTAAATAAAAATAAATTACTAACATTATTATTATTATTATTATTATTATTATTATTATTATCTTTATTTCAAATAAAATATATACATAATGAAAGCTAATTACAAGCAAAACAATTTAAAAATTTGAAATAGAGTAAAGCTCCTTTAGACATTACGTCTGTAGTGGAGCAATTAAAAACAAACTATTAATAAAATTAATATAATATTCTTTGGATATCAGTATAAAATATAATAATTTTCTACAATATACAAGCTCAGTTATTATTACATTATATACATTTTTTACACGAAGACACATTGGAATATAGCATACTTCAATTCTAATGCTAAAAATATCGCTCAATATTATCCATGCCAAGCAGCCAAGTCCGAATTTCTCTGTTAAATTTGTGTTTCTGCATAGATGGAAGTATTTTCACGTGGTTAGGTAAAAGATGGAACCAAAACGGTGCCATATATAGATAAAATCTCCTAAACTTTTCATTATTACAACGAAGACCGATAAAATTGTTTGGATTTCTCATATTATGCGCATGATTTATTCGATTATGATAACTATTGCTGCGAACAAAAAACATTTTCAATACTTTAAATACATATAGATACCTCAGTGGCAACAAATTCAGCTCACGGAAAAGCGGAATTGTGGGTGTAGTTTTCGGACGAGCGTAAATTAATTTCACAATTCTTTTTTGCGCTATAAAAAGATCAACAATATTGGCAAAGTAAATTCCACCCCAACTAGTTATCCCATACATTATAATGGATTCTAAAAGAGCATGATATAACCTTCTTAAAATATAAGATGGACATAAAGGTCGAAGATTATAAAATTTATGCACCGCAGTAATAACAATTTTCCTGATATTAGTTAGGTGGGAGGACCAATTTAGCCGTGAGTCAATTTTTACACCTAAGTATTTAAACTCGTTTACGCAGGGTAAATCAAAACACTGACCAAAACATGAATTCTTATCGCATGAGTATACATGATACTTGAAAAAGTTTTGATCAACTGTTGTGTCAGGTCGTCTAAAATGCAAAACTCTAGATTTGTCACTCGCAACTAGTCGGTGATAGAAAAACCATTTACTTAAAATGTGTAAGTCAATTTCAATAAATTGTTTAATTTTTAGGTAATTATTAGACGCATATGTTAAAGCCAAATCATCTGCGAACGCTGTAGCACAGCCAGTGAGATTTATTTCAAAAACGGAATTAAAATAAATTAAAAATAATAAAGGTCCCAAAACTGAGCCTTGAGGAACACCACATCTCAAATTACCTGGAAGACTGTTCGCGTTATGAACTTTAACAATTTGGCTACGATTACGAAGGTAACTGATAAACCAATCCAACACCATTCCTCTAACTCCAATACTTGACAATTTTGTAATGAGTATGCCATGGTTAACAGTATCAAAAGCTTTTGAAATATCCATAAATACGGCGGAGCATTTTTGAGAGTTGTTAATGGCTAGATAAATATTACTCAAAAAATCTAAGAGAGCTTCCTCCGTAGATTTTCCAGCTGTAAATCCAAATTGGTGATCGTTAAAAAATTTAATTTTACCAAGGTATGAGATCAACCGTCGTTTAATTAATTTCTCAAATAATTTGGAAAATGTACTCAATAAGGAGATTGGTCTGTAATTATTCATATGCAGAGCATCACCCTTTTTTAAAATCGGAATAACAACAGCTATTTTCAAAGCGACTGGAAAAATTCCACTCTTTAAGCTGAGATTAAATAAAAACCTTAATATGTCAACCAAATACCAAGCACAGTTTTTAACAACTACATTGTCTACTCCATCGTATCCTTTAGAGTGTTTGTTTTTTAACTTCTGAATTTCAGATAGAATCTCTAAAGAATTGATTTCCTCAAAATAGCAAGAAGTACCATAATTTTCTCGGTTTCCAAGAATAAACCGTTTTTGCTCTTCACTGTTATTAGTACTATTAAGAATAATTTCAGAAGTTGGCTCTGAAGATACATTTATAAAAAAATTATTAAACTCATTACATAAATTTTGATTATCAGTAAGTAGAGTATTAGATTGATTTTTATAAATATGCGTTATCTGGTTTTTATATGTACCTCTACCCAAAATATCGTCAATTTCCTTCCACATAAGCTTAGGATTATTTCCAATTAATTCAAATTTATTTTTATAATATAATCTTTTAACCCGTTTAACATTAATATTTACGCGTTTAGAAAGTTTTTGAACATAATTTTTTAACCTAGCGCTATTAGGAAACGTTATTAGGAAATTGCCTGTCAGTGTTTTTTGCGTTGTTTATTAAAAATGTATCCTCGGTAATCATATGCAGCATTGTAATGGTTTAATATAGTCGTCCTCGAATTCCTGGATTTCTGCATGTCTTTGAACAAAGTTTCTATAGTTTATTGTTAAAAATAAGTAATGTTTTGACTTGATAAGATGCTGTATAGATAGTTTTTGATAATCGTGTCTTTGATTGTTAATGGAGCGATCATTAATGCAACTGATTTTGCCTCTTGTAGTTTTGGCACCTCTAGTATGTACAGTAGTGTGTCGCTTTTTTAAAGCTACGTTCGGTTTTACATATTATAAGGCCTCATCCGAGAGCGTAATGTTGACTCCTTGGTTGATAAGTAGATCTTTTACCATAATAATCTCCTTTAATGATAAAATCTTATTGCTATAGGTAGTTCGATCTCGGTTCTGATGATCGCTTTTTGAATTCCCTCTAGTACAGTGTTCACCGTCTCTATGTTTATGATTAGCGTTATCGTTTTCAACTCGCTGAGTATTACCTTGCTGACTATTGTAATACTTGTATATTATTATTATTTACAGTGCCTGTAGTTAATCGGATCCTCTTAATAATTCTTTCGCCCGGAATTGTTGGTTGTTTTATTCAATCAACTCATTCATTGTGTTGTTTATTATTCGAAAATCCACCCATTTCCCAGCTTAGCCTAATGCGTCCCATCGCTTGTATCTGGACGAAAAAAAAATTAAGTTGGATAATTCTTTGCTCCGTGATGCATCCAAAGGAGGTTTCTTTTGGAGAGTTTTCAATTTAAGATCCGTAGTATTGTTAATCACACATCGAACCGTTGATAAGCTAGCTTTGACTCCAGTTGTTGCCTTAATTTTTTTAGGCTGATAAGCATGAATTTGAAACTGATCGAATAATTTCGCGTTTATCCGTGGGCGTTGAAGCCTCCATAATGCGTCCTTCTCTATTTTTACCAAGATTTTTAATAATGTTGATAAAGGTTCCAATAACGGTTTTCGCTGTACCAATTTTTTCCGCTATTTGACGATTTGAGAATTCTCGTTCCTTCAAAACTCCGATCTTAGCTGCCGGATCTTAAATCCACCGTTACTTAATAGAAACAATTCCATGAGGTGGGAATGTTTGTTAGCGGTATAATTGACTATTCTAGTTTAAGATTTATATATTGACAGTGTGACGCAGTCGGTATAACAATTTGTATGTGGCATCCATCGATAGCACCTAACGCTTCCGAAAATATTGAAGTGCCCGATCGTCGATTAAATTGTTTGCCAATAAGACTATATGAATCTAAACTTAGCAATTGTATTACCTTTGTTGCAAGCTTCACAAACATATCAAGAATTTTGTGAACAATTGTTCTCACAGTATATCAATATATCTAATACAGAAACATAGAAACACGGAATTTTATTGAAGATTTGAAACCTTTAAAATTTTTTTGTTGGGTAAATATACAGCATATTTTATTAAGTGGATGAGCAGACAGTTTTAAGTGTTTGCGGGTATAAGCATTATCATTAACAACAATATACTTGTAAATTTCAGTTTTGTTATATTTTCGTGTTATCTATAAGTAAAATAAAAATGTTACTGTAACATAACATCACAAATTATACACATATAAAGGGTGTTTAAATTTGAGGTATCTTTTTAAATATTCCGCCATTTATATATTTTGTTATTTGACAGATGACAAGTACAAATATTTCAGTTAGTTAAAATGGATCGCTACACGAACGAACAACGTGTTTTTATTATTAAAACTTATTTTAAATACGGTGAAAGTTATTCAGAAGTTGGAAGAAAATTTCGTTCTAAATACGTTAGAGAAAATTTTCCGACAAACCCTGCTATTAAATTTACCATTAATAAATTTATGGAAACTGGTTTAGTTCAAAATCAGAGATGCAGAATTTATTATCGTAGTGGTCGTTCATGTGAAAATATTGCAGCTGTTAGAACAAGTGTTGCTCACAAGTGAGAACATATATTTGTCGTCGTTCACAGCAATCAAGCGATAAACCAACATCTTTTGTGGAGTCAGTTGGAAGATATTGATGTGCAGAATATGTGGTTTCAACAGGATGGTGCAACATGCCATACAGCAGTGGAATCAATCGATCTTTCGAAAGAGAAGTTTAATAATCAAATAATTTCTCGAAGAGGAGGCCTTAATTGGCCACCAATATCATGTGATTTAACGCCATTAAACTTCTTCTTACGGGGTTTCTTAAAGAGTAAAATTTATATAGATAATCCTCAAATTGCTTAACACCTCAAAAACAATATCATCGAGCAAATATCACTAATTGAACCATCAATATGCGAAAAGTTATTAAAAATTTTTGGTAAAAAATTGACAGCCTTGTCTGCTGTCCGCCTGATCTGCTCGTAAAACCTCATTTTACAATCAATGTATATACCCAAGTATTTGACTATTGGCTTAGCATTTATGACGTTGCTACCAACCCACATCGGGATAGATGGCTGGATTCTCCTCTTCGTCAAAATAGCTATCTCGGTTTTACTGAGTGCTAGGGCTAGACCTTCTATCTCTTCGACCCATCCATTTATGGTTCGCATTACCTGGTTCGCGAGCAGCAATAAGCACCGCCACGTATTCCGCGTACCCCACCAAGCGGGTCTCGTCGGGTGTCTCTATTCTTAGCAGGCCATCGCAAAATACATTCCAGAGGTTGAGTACCAGAATTGATCGTTGGGCTGCTCTCGCTGTGAGGATGCGATTCCTCATATAGTCACCCATGATCCGCGCTAGATAAGCTGGAATATGAAATTGGTGTTCCATCTCACTGTGTTAAAGTTGTTTTTCACGTCCAGGGTCACCAGCAAAACAATGCGCCGCGAAAAGTGGTTGTAATCCTTCGCTCTCTTTACTGCTTCCGTAACCTCCCTGATTGCGCCGATCGTGGAACGCCCAGCTCTGAAGCCATATTGCCTAGGCGAGAGATCTTCTGCTGCTTGGATCGCCGATATGAGTCTCGCTCGGATTAGCTTCTCCAAAACTTTGCCAGCCGTATCCAGCATGCATAAAGGTCAAAAGGATGAGGGTAGCTCAGGGTCACCATTTTTTTTCTAATTAACACCAACCGTGCACTCTTCCATCTGAAGCTAAAAACTCCTTCCACCAGGCAAGCATTGTACATCTCCAGCATTATTTTAGGATCCAACTGGGCAACGATTTTCAAGACTTCATTTAGAATTAAATCCGGGCCAGGATCCTTCTTGCTTCTCTGTGAAAAGTGGAACTTCTATATCTTGCCTTCCTTTTACCAGTTCTCTCTCTCTCTCTGGATGACTGGGGAAGAGAGTTCTGACAATGTTTTCAGTGGTGCGAGCATCAATTACTCGTGTTGGTATCTAAGCTCCTAGTTTCATTAAGGAGCTTGGCTGCCCAGTTGCTGCTCATCTATATGGTGGCCACTTGTTGCCCCCTGGAGCAAGGGAAAAGGTTAATTCTCATTTTCTCTGAGTCCGGAATTTCCCTCTTCAGAACCGCTGTGACTTCCGACTCCGTGGTGTATCCATCTAGATCGCGGATCTCTATCGGCACCCTAGACTGTAGATTTAGGATCGTGGCCTGATCCCCTAAGGCATCTCTCAACGCGCCTCAAAAGCCATCTTTAACCTTGCGGTTCGGTCCCAGTTCCAGGAGGACGTCTCCTGTTTTGGTCTGCCGGATTGCTTAAATGTCTGTCCCGGATTCCTCAGGTCTGACCTTACTGCGGATCTCACCTAAAACCTCTGCATAAGGTTTTCCCTCTGCTGGTCTTATGATCAGCCCTTCAGGCCGGAACCTACGACGTTTACCACTCCTCCTTCCATTCTGCGTTTTTGTGGTAGACATTTCCCCGGGCTCAGCCGTGGGCTTGGTATTTTCCGGTTTCCTATTATCCAACTTCTTAGCCTCTGGGATTCCCCAATGCCATGCAAATAAACTCAATGTATGTTTGCTCCTAAGAGTGGTATTGTATGATGTTCAGTATGTACAATGTTCAGTAACGAATAAGAAATACGACACCAATTTTGTTTGTTTTAGCAAAACCAATTTAATTTTGATTTTTAGTTTTATTTGACGCTTTATTTATTGATACATATTCTAACCAAGTCTATTGAATTGTACTACAAAATGTAGTAGCGAAACTGCAAGGAGAAATAATTAATTTTTTGTCTTTAATTAGAGTTGCTAAGGATTTTATTGAATTTTAGTTTCCATTGATGCCTACTTTTTAGAAATATAATGACGATTTACCACATGCATAGTGATAACAATTATTTTATGACCAACCAATGCAGAATATGCAAACAAGAAATGGATTAATACATATGTTTCTGATAATATATAGTTACTTCCAGGTAATTTAGATTTTGTGATTGTTCAAATTAAGATTGAATAGAATCGTTATTTAACATAGTGGTTATGTCCGTTTCCACTATATAAAAAGACATGTTATATAACTTTGTTAGATCAGATGACATGTTATAGAATATTAAAGATGACCATTTTAGACAGTTAAAATTGGACAAAATGAAAATAGTTATTGGTAACGGGTTTTCATTAAAAATAGAAAACAGCTTGGATTAGGACAAAAACTACGGAATCCTGTTCCATTTTTAATTTTTTATAATTCCAAAAAAAATTATTCACATTGGCATGCAAATAAGGCTTGCTACAGGAATAATTTGTTTTCTATCCTAATTAAATATTTGTAGTTTATATAGTGAAAATGGGCATTAAGGGCCTTAATAATTTTTTCCGAAATTATTTCTAATTGGACACGATCTCGTAGGCTGCCAATAAACCGATATCAAAACAGAAAGTTATTATTTCAGTAGATTTAATCGATACCCAACATAAATCTCTTAACGTAATAAAAAATAATTTCAATAACAATGGTTTTGAGAGACCACCATTAGAAACATAAATAATAAACTGTCAGTAAATTCAAAATTTTGGATACTTAATTAAACTAATTTCTATTTTTATAGAATTTTAACCCACTAAACCCACTAGTTGCTTTGCCAACCTTGTAGATGTAGATCAAACAAAATTTATTGTTAACATTCATTGGTTTATTCTGCTCGTTCGCGAAGTGTACAAGTCATATTACTATAAATAAAAATTATGAATACTCTCCCCTAATCTAAAAAAAATATATTTGAACTTTTTATATTCTGCCCTTTCAACACGTAGTGTTCCTGGAAAACTTGAGACTATACTGGTGGACCAAAAGAGACAACGGATCATTAAATCGTGGAGTTTTTCTGGCTAAATCTTGACACATATGTTTTTATAATTATTTTTCAGTTCGCAACGTTGAGACGTTTAGAGCATCCTTCTTTATCCCCTCAATTATTGAAACATTTTATTAAGGACAAAATAAATAAATTTTGGAACTCCTAACTTTTAAATCTCCTCATTTAAAATTAGAATCTGACTTTTCTTTTCTCCAGTATAAAATTTTTAAATTTTGCACAACAGGTTGCGCCAGTAAGTGATGATATATGTAAATTCGTTCGGAATGGTACTAGAATAATTTTTGATTTTTACAGAAGATATTTGTAATATAAGTGAGTAAATAAAAAATTTTATTATCGACGTTGTCTTTCTTAGGTTATTTCTGTTTATCAAGTTTGATAAATTATGTAAATATCGTAACTAGAAAAAAGTTTGACCGTTCGCGGTATAAGAATGAGGCTCAAACTCAATAATCACAAGAATTTTCAATTTTTATAATATTGACAACAACAACAACATAACATATATCATAAACTATGTAAATATTTAAAATAGCGTACATTTTGACAATGTGGTGAAAAATAAAGCTCAATCACAAAAGACATAATTATTAGAAGTTGTTACAATATAATTTTTATAATAATAACATCTTATATAGGATTTTGACAACAACAAAATATCTTAATTCTCAATTTTAAAATTTTTCATAAAATTGTTGCATTTTTAGATTGTTCTAACCTTTTAAAGCATAAAAAGCTCTGCAAACTATGTACATATTTTAATTATAGTAAACCTTAACCAAGTAAATTACAAAAATGAAATTTAATTTCAGGAATTATGATTAGTAAACGTTTTCATCAACAACAAAATATTTTAATAGTTTATTATGAAATTTGGTATGAAAAAAATATTTAAAACAAATTCAACCGAATTGTTAAAAACGCTATTTAAACATATTTATTTATGTCCTTTGTAGATTGTTTTAAACTTAAAAAGCTCATAAAGCTCTGCAAACTATGTTAATACCTTTATTAGCATAAATTTTGGCCCGATGTTGTTAAATAATAAAGGGCACGCATAATTATTTAAATTTTTTATTACTTTGACAACAACAAAATATCACAGTTCTTTATTAAGACCCATATTAAGACTCATATTAAGACCTCCCCTATTTACCAACTGAATATTTAAAATAAGTGGAAGAATCTTAAACCGTATTACTTAAAATATTACTCAAAAGTAATTTAATAGTGTCATTTTGTAGATAGTTTTTAGCTTTGAAAGCTCACAAGGCTCCGCAAATTATGCAGATATTTTAATTAGGATCAAACATGATACAAGAATGAAATTCAGTCTAAATAATCACAAGTATGTTTGTTTATTATAGTTTTGACAAAGACAACTTTTTGATTATCTGGACACGGTAATACCAAGTAAGCCCTTAGCTAAAATAAAGCCAAGAGATAAAATTTAAAATTCGATACGTTTCAGAATTTATAAAATTACCATATTCTTTAAATCGATTTGTGGGGTATTACAAAAAAAATTAAAACATTTGTAAACTTTCCTCAGAAAAACAGATCAAATTTTTAATATTGCTTGTGTCGCCCCACACCCTAGGACACCATAATCGATATTGATCTTTCTTCGAGAGAAAGTTAAATTTTTATTTAAAAAAATTTAACTAGAAGATTGTGTATGCGTAGGAAGACTACTTATTGGTCTGCAACTATCAATTTCTATTTTAGATCGAGAGGTGATATATGTGGCTTACGCATCAACTATACACCTTCATGTAAAACTGGGGGTTATTTGCAATTGGTGTTGATTTTTCTTTTAATTTTAACTTGGTTCTTCTTTAGTGGATTATAAAATTAATATTAACACCTGCTCCAAAGCTTTATTGTTCTCGAAATTATACGTTCGAGGTAATATCGAATATTGCTTTAGAACCAAGTTGTTATGTGGTAATACCTGAACAGTACACAAAATATAATAGCAATTCGAACAGTACACAAAATATAATAGCAATCGGTGCATAGCTTGAAAACCAATCAAATTAGAAATTTTATTCATTTTAAGTTTTGACCATTTGTAATAATAATTTCAAACCCAGAAAAGCTCTAATGCTTTAGAAAAAAATAAGATAATTATTTTATTTTGCAAGCTATACAGCACATATACATTTTTCCGTCTAGTTTTGTCCTCCTAGTATTTTTTGTTCTCCATTATAAATAGGAAGTAGTTGCTTTAAGGATATAAAAAAAAAAATAGAAAGAATGAGATAATTTATATTCGATTCTGGATCGGAGAAATAAAAACTGAAGTTGAATTATTTCGAAGTAGATTTTTTCACCGTCTGAAAATAAACTGCAAAACTTATGTTTTAAGTATCACAAAACGAAATATTGTATAAATGTAATTGATTTTTTAACCATCTGGAATCGAAATTTATAAAATTAATAATTTATCGAAAACAAATTATGTGGACACAACTTAAGTATTCACCACCTATAGTGTAATGTCTAATAATTTATTAAAGAAAAATTAACGACGTCCATTATAATTATTGTGTACGGTCAAAGTATATGTATGTACGAGTATATACTCATCGAATGTTCGATTCAATCAATCAAACAACTAACAAATCATTTTTATATATTTTCCAGTCAAACCTAATCAAATTAACTTATTTGTATAATACACCCTACAAAGAATTAAGCTCCCATGACTTGAACTCCCATAGCGCTTTAAATCATTTAAATATTAATTAATTATAATCGATCTAATCAATACTTGTGTGTGTTACATTAAAATATCATTACAATCTTATAAAATTCTGACCTCTAAGAACTAAACAAAAATTTAATTATGTTTTGCAATAAGTGTTTGTGTGCGTATATATCCTATATAGTTTAAATGGATTTGACCTTTTTTGTGGAATATCTTGTTGCCTAAAGCCATAAACAAATTTGTCTTCTAATTGATATTGATTTATCAGAAAAGAAAACAAATTTTATTTTAATAAATTGATGTAAGTTTTATATTTAACCTTTAACACACTTCCGTTCATACGTATACATATGTAGTTTACACAAATTTTCTCTATGTTATAAGTTCTAAAGAAACATATAAAATTTATAACACTCGTTAGAATGTTTTATAATATATAATACAACATAGAACAAAAAAGGGGAAAGGGATTTCATGTTATACAAAGGATTGACAAGAGATTTCGGTTTAAAATAATAACAATTTGATGCAACTTAAAAGTTTATTTTTTTATTTTTTAATAATTCATGATTTGACACAATATACATATATGATGAACATAAGTACATAAGAATGCTGTATTTGTATTATTTTATACGAGCTGTACAAATCTCATGACAATTTAATATCTCGTCAAATCTCATTTCAAATAGATACAAACAAATGATTTTTTCCCATATGTACATATATCGTAAAATTTGACACGTGACTCATTACAGCGTGAAATAAATGGTGGAATGTTTTTTGATATATGCTGAATATTTCAGCACGGAATAACCATTTAAATTCGACACATGACTTTTATATTTTTATGGTTCAGATAAGTATTGTATCTTGTTTATTATGAGTTTCGTATTTTAAAATTCTTTAACAATTTTTTTTTGTAGAAACGAGATAAAATAAAAACAAAAACTATTGAAATCCCATGCCTAAGTTACTAACCTATTAAGTCAAATTTCCTTTTGGAATATGACCGAATTTCGTTAGGTCTGATATCCGAAAAAACTGGGACTTCAGAAAAAAAAAAAAGAACGTTTTGCATAACTTGTTGTGCAAAAGTAGTCAACTTCCTTATTTTAGTAAAATTTTGTAATAATTTGCATTGCATAACCATTTGCATACAAGTCAACTTTCTTCATAAACAAGTTAAGAACGATAAAGCTCCTAAAATTTCCAGTTGAAATCTCCTAAAATTTCCAGTTGAAATCTCCTAAAATTTCCTGTTATTAATTATAATTCCTTCTATGACAAGCCAAACAATGGATTGACCTCAAATAAAATCAGACAACTCATAAAATTCCACAAACATCGCAAAGTTTGAACATTTCAAACTTCGTAAATTCTTTTAATTTTTGTTGTTACACTTGTAGGAATTTTGAAAATAATTCTTAGTTATTGTTGAGTTATTCTCTTTGGAAAATTTTACATATTCCGGAAATTGATGTCAACAAAATGTGAATTGACAAATTTTAAAAACTAATCAACTTGTTGGATTCAGCTTACCTTTACCTTTAGAAACCGTTCATAATGATGTATTACAAAATATTTGGGACACCTTACCACTACAAAGTTTTGAAACAAATTTTACTTTTCCGACCAAGTTGTCTTAGTAAAATACAGTGATAGGTTAACCATTTAGATCGTAACCATAAGGAAATAATTCCCGAATTAATTACAGTAGACGATTATCATAATTACGTTTCTATCTAAGGGACACCTACGAATTTAAAGATATCCACCATGCCAATGTTAAGATATAAGCGGCACACAGAACATAAGTGACGACCGAGTTAATGAATTAGCAGAACCTCAGGGAGAGTATTTTCAGTTTGATCAATAAGAGTGAATTTTATGAATTATGATTTATTGCTTACGACAAGTTTCTTCATATTGATAAGTTTTTGCCATGTCAATTAAGTTCGTATCACTGGATTGTGAATACAACAAAATCAATTCACTTTTTAACAATAATTCACAAAATCACTTTTTTTAATTTTTACACAATTTTACTGTATACCTATAATTAATAAGTAGTATTAGTATTTATTAATTAATAAAACGAATAAATCTGTTTATAAACTATACTGTTTATAATATATTATAACATATTTAAGAATATTTATCAAATTTTAAGTTATCAATTTGACCATTGTGCAAACAGTTAGTGTAGCAGTTATTGTTAAATGTTTTTGTGCATATTGAGCCTATCTTAAATACTAACTAAATAAATAAAATACTATAGGGGAATTCTTTTTCAAATCGGCCACCCCCTCTGCCCATTTCAATTTTGAGGAAAAAAAATTTTTGACCACACGAAAAAATTCGTTAAGAAGTCTAGTTTTTGGTACCGTTAGGTGTTTAAAAAAGAAAAAAAAATCGAACCTCAAAAAAACTATCGTGAGGTATCTCGCAATAAAAAGCAATTTTTTAGACAAAAATGATCGAAAAAATTATAATTCCTCAATAATTTTGACCAAATTACTCACTAAAAGTATTTTGGGGGTCGCTGAACAAGAATCCGATATCAGAATTCAAATTCAAAATGGCAGATGCAAGATGGCGGACCTTAATTTCAAATTCCAAATTGCGATTCCAAAATAGTGGACAAATATTTTCTCATAATTGGCTGATTTGTACAAAATTTTGTAAACGGAAGTTTTTGAGGTCTCTGATAACGAATTTGAGCTCAGGTTTCAAATTCAAAATGGCGGACATTACTTATTTATTATCAAATTTATTCAAATTAACCGGCTTAAAATTCGAATTTCTCGAAATTATTTCGGGAGATGATTTATAAAACTATAAGGAGTCGAAAATATCAGAAAACAAATTTTTTTTTTAAATTCTAGACCGAAATAGTCCCTCAACCAAATTCAAAATAACGGTAATTGTAGATAGATTATTGGAATATCGATTATTCTTAGATCTCTGCATTTACTAATTGTTGGTCCCCCGGGGATCTCATTTCCCAGTACCTTACTTGTTAAGGCTTTCTCCTATCCACCACCTGGGGAGGCGCTCGATGCGGGACTAGTAAACCCGACACGAGTCTGTCTTCGTCTATGTCAATTCTTCACCATCTTGAATTTGAAACCTGAGCTCAAATTCGTTATCAGAGATCTCAAAAACTTCCGTTTACAAAATTTTGTAAAAATCAGCCAATTATAAAAAAATATCTGTCAACCATTTTGGAACCACAATCTGAAATTTAAAATTAAGGTCCGCCATCTTGGATCAGACATCTTGAAATTGAAATTCAAATTCAGAATCGTAATCAGCCATCCCACAACCCCCAACACACAGAATTTGCTAAATATCGGCCAACAGTAAGAAAAATAATGTCCGCCATCTTGGATCCGCCATTTTGAATTTGAAACCTAAACTCAAATTCGTTATTAGAGACCTCAAAAACTTCCGTTTACAAAATTTTGTACAAATCAGCCAATTATGAGAAAATATTTGTCCACCATTTTGGAATGGCAATCTGGAATTTGAAATTAAGGTCCGCCATCTTGCATCCGCCGTTTTGAATTTGAATTCTGATATCAGATTCTTGTTCAGCGACCCCTAAAATACTTTTAATGAGTAATTTGGTCAAAATTATTGAGGAATTATAATTGTTTCGATCATTTTTGATAAAAAAAATGGCTTTTTATTGCGAGATACCTCACTTTAGATAGTTTTTTTGAGGTTAGAATTTTGTTTCTTTTTTAAACACCTAACGGTACCAAAAACTAGACTTCTTGACGAATTTTTTCGTGTCATCAAACATTTTTTTTCCCCAAAATTAAAATGGGCCGATCGGGTGGCCGATTTGAAAAATAATTCCCCTATAATATTAATAGTTAATCAATATAAGTTTCTTCATAAACTCTATTTATCTATTAAAGTTTTTTGACCAATTGATCACAGTGTGGGCATAGATTTCTTCGTTTTGATTTATATTATTATTGAAGTGCAACATTTTATAGCTGTTTAAAAGCCGTTAATAATGAATACATAAAATAAATGACATACTTTGTGATTATCGTTAATTCCGAATCACATCAACCTTCATAATGAACAATATGTGCTATAAATGTGACGTTGATTTTACAGACAATAATATAGTAAAATGCTTTGGTTGTTGTGGGAAAAAATTTAATTTCGGTTGTTCATCTTTATCACCTGCGAATGCTAAATTATGAATTAAAAATTCGAACATTAGCTTTGTCTGTAATGATTGTTTCAAAAACCATAACAATCAGCAGCAACTAATCCAAACATTGATGTCTCAATTAAGTGAGGTTAGCAAATTGCTGATTAATATGTTTAATAATTTTCAAGCAATACCATATCTGGGCAATCAATCAACAACAACGTCGACAACACTAACAGCGTTAACAAATTGAGCTCGCAAAATGTCATAACTGGAACTGAAGTCAACACCGAATTGGAAATGGTGAAACCAAAAATTTACCTGCACATCTCAAATTTTAAACCAACCACAACTAGTGAGGATATTAAAAATTATCTTAGTCATAAGCTGAATATTTCAGTGGCTGAAATCAAATGTCACGAATTTGTTCCAAAAAATGTTGATAGAAGTTTGCCAAACTTTATTTCGTTTAAAGTTGGGTTGGAGTGTACAATATAGAACCAGGCTTATGATAGTAATATTTGGCCACTGCAGTGTGCCATATTAAACCGTTTATTAATGTAAGACGTGCCACTGAAAGATAGTGATAGTTCATGTTTATAGATTGGATTTCTTAATGCTCGCAGTCTATTTTGCCATATATATGTAGATCAAATTCGATTTTTTATTAATTTTAAAAACATTGATTTTTTTTTGCGTGACGGAATCCTGGCTTACGTATAAGATCAATGTTCAATCTGTTGCCATAAATGGCTATAATATTCTACGGTACGACAGAACACATAAAAATGGTGGTGGGGTCTGTATATACTATAAAAAATGTTACAAATTCAAGAGAATTCATTCAGTTAGTTTGTTACAATTTCCCACCTGCTATAAAAACTTTTTTTTTTTTTTTTAAAATGTTGCCAATGGCTTTATTCTTGAATCTTTCAATATAAGAAACTAACAAGAAGTAATCAAATCTTAAGCTAAAAATTATTACATATTTTAAGTCTTAACCAATGTTAATACTTATTGTTAGGGCTCACAATTTAATTAATTTAGACTACACTTATATGTATATATCGAATTAAATTTACAGGTTCACAGGTTCATTAGTCCGAGTGGATCTGTTCTTCTCAGACGTCTAAATCGCGGCTGTTTTAGTATCTCCCTGGCCAATTCGTTGGGATGTGCTTCTAGTTTTGAATAATATTTCGAACTGAATTCTTTAATTGTTTCTTTAACGGTTTTAATCCCAAGGTCGTGATGTATATTACTATTTTGAATGTACCAAGGAGCATTGGTGATACTGCGAAGTATTTTCGCTTGGGTTCGTTGCAGGAGTTCTCTGTTTGAAGCGCTGGTGGATCCCCATAACTGAATACCATAAGTCCATATGGGTTTGATTATTGATTTGTACAGTAAAACTTTATTGGCTAATGACAACTGAGATTTTCTTCCCATCAGCCAATACATTTTGGAAAATGTAATTTTTATTTGGTTGCGCTTTGTTTCAATATGATTTTTCCACGTTAACCTTCTATCCAGATGCAAACCTAAGTATTTTACCTTCGTTTGTTGAGGAATATTTTTATCGTTTAATTTCACTGGTGGGCAGCAGGTGCGTTTGTTTAGCGTGAATGTGACGTGAGTTGATTTGTTTTCGTTCACTTTTATTCGCCATGCCTTAAGCCAGTCCCGCGACCTTGTTTAAATGATTCTGTAATTCCTTTGAGGCAATTTCAGGATTAGTGTGAGACACCAGGATGGCAGTGTCATCGGCAAATGTTGATATTATCACTTTGTTGGTTACAGGTATATCAGCTGTGTACAATAAGTATAATATTGGTCCTAGAACGCTACCTTGCGGGACACCTGCATTAATATCATTTAAGCAAGTAGTTGCACTGTTTTGTTTGACCATGTATTGCCTTTGAAGAAGATAGTTTCCCAGAACTGAGTGAAATTTGTTCGGTAGAAGCTCCTTAATTTTGTAAATTAGTCCATCGTGCCAAACTTTATCAAAAGCTTGGGCGATATCCAAAAAGGCCGCAGCACAATATTTCTTTTCCTCGAAGGTGATTTTGATTGCATTTACAATCCTGTGTACTTGCTCTGTAGTACCATGTTGGTTTCGGAACCCAAATTGATGGTCTGGAATAACGCGCCGTTCTTCTAATATTGGTTTCAATTTCATTAGTAACATTTTTTCAAATAGCTTTGAGATTGTGGGCAGCATGCTTATTGGACGATATGATGAGATTTGCGTTTCTTTTTTCCCTGGCTTATGTATCATTGTGATCAAAGATATCTTCCATTTTTGAGGAATATAACTGGTTCGCATGACCGCGTTGAATACAAATGTTATTAGTTTTATGCATTTATCCGGCAATTCCCTTATCATTTTTCCAGTAATAAGATCATGTCCTGGTGCCTTTTTCGGGCTTATGCAAGTTTTAATTGTATTCTTAACTTTCTTCCAGTTATACTTTATAGGTTTGTAGGATAAACCATCATCCGTTGGCTGGGGTAGCACAAAATAATTATCTTCTTCGTGTGGGACGAATACTGTTGCTAGATGAGCAGCAAAAGCATTGGCTTTTTCTTCATCACTTCTCGCCCAATTTCCAGTTGGTAGTCTAATCGGTGGATTCGAATTTGTTGGCCTTTTTAAATTTTTTGTTGCCTTCCACAAGGAATAATCTGTCTTCTCGGTTGCCGAGAGATCACTTAAGTAGTTCTTTACGCGCTGATTTTCTTCTTCGCTCAAAGCAAATCTTAGGGCCTTAATAGCTCGATTTAATTTCCACTTCAATAACGGTGATTTTGTTTGCTGCCATTGACAGCGAATCTTTCGCTTTTCCTGGATTAGTTCCTGTATATTATGTGACAGTTTATTAACTTTTTCCGAACTACTTATGCCGGGTGTAGCCCTTTTAGCAGATAATGTCATAATATCTTTTAGATTTTCTGCCGCCGTATCAATATCAGCTGGTGTGATCAGAGGAATATTAAGTAGACACGTTTGTTCGACTAGCCTCCTATATTGATCCCAATTAGTTTTCTTGTTTGTAAGACGGTTCGGTATTTCGTTCCTTAGGACATCAGTACTTAATGTTACTATTACCGGTGAGTGATCAGAAGACAGATCATAGCAATCAGTGGCCTTAGCATATGTACGTGGAATGCCCTTAGTTACACAAAAGTCAATTAGATCAGGAGTTTTCTTTTTATCCGTGGGCCAGTAAGTTGGGTTACCGGCAGATAAATAATCCAGGGACTGTTCCTCTATGGCATCATAAAGTTGTTTACCTTTCGGCGAAGTTAATCTGGAACCCCAATGAGTATGTTTAGCGTTGTAATCACCGCCCGCAAGAAATTTATTACCCAGCTGGCTGAAATAATCCAAGAACTGGAGTTTTTTTATAGCATGTTTTGGAGGGCAGTACACTGCTGATATGACGCAGTTTCCAGACCACTCCTGCAGACAAATGCTCGTTGATTGTATATGTTCTTTCTCATATTTTGTAAGTTCGTAGTGTTTTAATATTCGCTTAATCAATACAGCAGTGCCTCCATGTGCTTTACCATCTGGGTGCTTGGTGTCATAAATAGAGTACCCATTAATTTTGAAATAGCTATTTTTGGTGAAGCGTGTTTCTGATATTAACATTATGTCAATATTGTGTTCAGTGAGGAATGCATGTACCTCCGATTTATGTTGTGTTAGGCCGTTTGCATTCCATATGGCTATTTTGATGATGGTCATTTTTGGCTTTTTACGACTATCTGCATCAGCGTGCTCATATTCTGCATCATTAGATCCATGGTTCTCTCCATCATCGCCATGAAGCTTTGCATCATATTAGTCAATTTGTTTAAAGCTGTTGTGATATTTCCCTCTTCACTTGCTTGCACCTTAGGAGCGGTACCTTTGAGAACACTTGCGTATGAAACCCCTTGGTGCACGCTGCCGTTTTCAGTTGCGCACTGATTTTCATTTCGAGCGTTTCTGTTTACAATTTCTGGCCGTGCTTCTTTTCTAACTGAAGAATGAAGATTAAGGATTCGCTGCTCTGCTCGCTGCTTTGGATTTATTCTCCTTTTCAATTCCAGATAAATTGGACACCCTCTATAATTAGCTGTGTGACTTCCATCGCAGTTGCTGCATTTTCTCACTGATGCTTCATTTTTTGCTTTATTGCAAACCTTTGAATTATGGAGTTCACCACATATAACACAAACATCGTTCAAAGTGCAATAGGATCTAGTGTGGCCATATTCTTGGCACTTAACGCATTGTACCGGCCCATTTCTTTTCCTGGGTTCCTCAATGGTAACCCTTCTGTGCAATAGATATTTTAGGTCAAATATTTGTAACATGACCGACTGTTAATATCGGCCAGTTAACAGAAATTATTTTATTCCCGGAGAGGCTTTGAACGGTCATATGTAGCCGGCTAGAGCTCAGTGGATTGGGGTGGGGTTTTCAAAGCATCAGGGAATCTTGTAAGACCGTGAGGACAAAGAAAAAAAAAAGGAACACTGAAGGAGACAAAAAAACTAGAAAGGAAACAAGACAGGATCAACTCACCATATGGCTGCGAATACACTTACCAATTCATCTTAATACGCTCGGTTAGCGTCTCATGCTGAAAAGCAACACTTTACGAAAAGAACGAGAATGAACCGAAAAACCATCAAAGAAATAAAAAAAAAATAGGAAACTCATAAAAAAAAAATTTGAAAAAGAGGAGAAAGATAATTTTCTTTTAACTAATTTATTGCATTACAAAAAAAAACAAAGAAAGCAATAAAATCATGAATGAATAAACTTTAGAGAAATTAACTTAACCTAATGACGTCATGTGTAATACAAAGATGAGAGGAAAATAGCAAATATAAACTAAAAAGGTATTGACAAAAAAAAATGAATTGCTATAAATTTAACTATTTACCCTCATCATAGTAAATCTAAGAAAATGTATGTACTTAAAAATATTAATAATAATAATAATATGTATAATATAATAAAACATAAAAAGGTATTATAAAAATCTTATCTTAATTTGATACGAGCTTGCTGCCAATAATCCAGTAGGCTCAATGTCTTTTGTATTTAATCATAGAGTTTTATCACTACAAAGTTTATACATAAAACTATGATCTGAGTTATTTTTATTTAAATTCACTTATTGTTTGTTAATTTATTTTTCACTAAATCTACTTTGAATTTTCACTAAATTAAGTACATGTGATTTTAGTTTTATCACTACAAAGTCTATATCAAACTATAATCTAATTTATTTTTATTGAATTTCACTTAGTGTTTGTTAATTTATGTACCACTAAATATACTTTGGATTTTCACTAAGTTAAGTACATATGATTTTATTACAACACACTTTTCCAAAAAAAAAAAAAATTTTGTTTATGATTTTTATAGCGGTTGTTTTCACTTATTTACACAGTAATAAAATCAGGTGATCCCATATATTGGTTTATTTTCTGATGAGACCGTTTTACTGGTTTGATGCACTTTATAGTTTTAAATTATATATAGTTTAATATTTTTATTAAAGTGTATTTTACGTTTAGGTATTTAAATTTGAACTAATAATATAACATTTCATTTAGATAAGATAGATTTAGGAAACTTTTTGTTGTTTCAGATGTGGACAAATTCCGACATTTTAATTTATTTTCGAATGTACATATTATTTTACACCCAAAGAAAATCACTTAACTTAACTACTTATTATTAAACATGAATTAGATATTAGTTTTTATATAAATTATTTATATTCGTTATTGAATTCATTCACTTTTTTATTGTTTTTGAATAGTTTTACAATCCAAAATTATAGATATTAAATTACAACGGATACATAACACAGTTATCGCCCGATGATAGAGTTTCAAACATTTTGGTTTTTCTCATCATGGTCTCAAGTCCAACCATATTTTTAATTATTTTTAGAAAATTAAACTACCACAATATACGGAAACTTTGCCGTATAAGCCACAAACTTAGAAAAAAAAACTTAATTAAAGCTAAACAAACTGATTTGATTTTTATTATTTTTTTCTTTAATAATCAACTGATCAATCTGGTAGCAAAACCAAAAAAAAAATTAATTTTAAATCTTTTAATTTTATAACTTATTGTTGGATTATTATCCTCTTCGATAAGGTCATCCAAAAATTTTTAAACCGACTAAAAAAAATTTTAAAATGTTCATCTTTTTTATACCCATCAATAAAATTTGATAACAATACTTAGCCTCCCCATCACAAAAATGATTCTTAATTTTTTTTTTCTACAATTTTTGAACGGGACCATCCAGTTGGTTTTCCCCTTTACAATAACTTGTTTTTTTTTTTTTTTTTTTTTTTTTAACTGGCCACAATTCTATTCCCACAGGGGTCTTAAACCCTTGAAACGTCAAGCGATGCTGGCCGTTACAAATCGTGGGGACGACTCACACCCAGGAGATGTCTCATAGCCGGGCAAATATTGGATAAATATAGATGAGCGACATGACTTGCATCGCTAAATTTTCAAGTCTTTAAAATGATAAATTCCCAAGACATTACCCTCTACATCGGCAACCTCACAAGCCACATTACCCACAAGTCGAGTAACCATACATTTTATGAATTTAGGGGCGAGCTTTGCTGCATATTTATCTACTGCCTTACTTTGCTTAAAATTTCTAACAAAGGCTATTTGTCCAATATTAATTTTGGGATGTCGAGTTCTTAAATCATATCTAATTTTATTTCGAGCAGCCGCTTTAGTAAGATTATTTTGGACATCTTCATAAACTTTATAGAGATATTCGGGTTTTTCTATGCTATGAACATGGTTACCACCAAATTGAGAAGCATGTCGCAACAGTTCATACACGGAACCATGCGAAACGGCATGCTGACCAAAAACAATAAAGTGAGGAGAATACTGGGAAGAATCGTGAATTACATTGCGGAGAGCATGAGTTATGGCGAACAGATTTGAATCCCAGACCCGTTGGTCAGTCTTAATATACGCCCGCAAAGAAGCTAACAAAGTACGATTAACGCGCTCTGAGGCATTCCCTTGCGGTGAGTATTTTGCGGTAAAGACATGCCTGACCCCATACTTCTTGCACAGATTCTGAACGAGTAAGGATTCAAACTGCCTACCGTTATCAGTAAAAATAACCTCCGGTACTCCGAACATTAAAAATATTTGAGTTTCAAGAAATTTACATACTTCAATAGCAGTTGCCTGACGAACGGGTTTGGTGATCACGAATTTGGAAAAGTGGTCTAAGGCAATAAGGATTCCGGTATTGCCATTCTTAGTGCGGGGATAGGGCCCCAAGAAGTCAAGATACACTCTCTGAAAGGGTCTAAACGTCATGGGAAGAGAGCCGAGAGGGGGTTTGCATATTTGGTTCGAAGGCTTATTCGCTTTACAATCCTCACAGGAATTTATAAATTGTGTTACATCTGAATTTATAGTGGGCCAGTAATAATAACGTCGAATGAGCTCAGAGGTTTTACTGATACCCAGATGAGCACCAGTAGGAAGACAATGAGCGGCAATCAGCAAGCTGCGTCGAAGTGATTCAGGAATAAGCAGTTTATATTGTGGAATATCCGGTAGATAAGCTTGATTGGAAGATAGATTAATATAAACTAAATGTTGTACTGTAACTAGGTTTATTTTCTTATTAGATTGTTGGAGTGAATGTGCTAATTGTTCATAATCAGAATCACGAAAAGCTGGCAAAGACGTGTCGACATGAAGTGGAGAATTTAGTGAAGGGAGCTGAACATCGAGAGATTCAATTTCAATTCGTGATAATGCGTCAGGAACTGCATTTTGGGATCCTTTCCTAAATTCGATCTCAAAATTAAACCCTTGAAGCTTTAAGCTCCACCGTGCCAGTCGACCAGTAACATCCTTAAGGGACATAAGCCATTTCAGGCTTGCGTGGTCGGTTATGACTGTGAACGGTAGACCCTCCACATACAATCGAAACTTCTTAATCGCTTCTACAGCGGCTAAACACTCTTGCTCCGTTACAGAATAGTTACGTTGAGCACCATTCAATTTTTTGGACATAAAGGCTATAGGCCTATCGTTTCCTTCCTCATCCCTTTGGAATAACACTGCCCCAATACCCGTGGAACTGGCATCACACTGGATGTAGAACCGAGAATTAAAATTTGGAGTGACAAGAACTGGTGCTGAAGCGAGTGCGTGCTTCAATGTCTCAAATGCCGATTCAGCTTCTTCGGACCACACAAACTTCCGGTTCTTTTTGAGAAGAGCAGAAAGAGGAGCAGATATAGTAGAGTACCCGTTTATAAATCGGCGATACCATCCCGTGACACCAAGAAACCGTCTCATTTGTCGAATGTTCTTCGGTCTAGGGAATTTGAGAATGGCCTCGACCTTGCCCGAATTAGGTTCCAATCCTCGCTCACCAACAACATAACCCAGGTATTCGATCTCTTTCAGAAGAAACTTGCTTTTCTGCACATTTATCGTCAGACCAGCTTTTGTCAGCCTTTCGGCGACATCCTGAAGCAACGATAAATGCTCATCAAAATCAGCAGTAGTTACAAGCAAGTCATCCAGATAAACGAATACCCAGTCATGCAGTTGATGAGGAATCACACTGGACATCAATCTACACAAGGTCTGAGGCGCATTACAAAGACCGAAGGGCATGACTTTAAACTGATATAATGGTCGCCCCGGGATGGTAAACGCTGTCTTTTCCTTCGAGTCTGAATCCAGAGGTATTTGCCAGAAGGCATCCTTTAAATCCAGACTCGAAATAAACCGGGTACGATCCAACCTGCTTAGCAAACCGTCAATCAGAGGCAAGGGGAATGCATCCTTCTTAGTTAAGCTGTTTAGCCGTCGAGCGTCAAGACATAGTCGAACACCACCATCCTTCCGCGCCACGGTCGCCATTGGGGAGCTCCAAGCACTATGGCTCTCCTCGATGACATCCAAACTTATCATTCGATCTATTTCTTGATAGATTTGTTGTTGTCTGGCAGGGGATACAGCATAATGTCGCTGCTTAACGGGTTGAGCATCGCCAACGTCGATCTTATGATTCAGCAGGTGGGTTCGCCCCAGCCCTAATCGTTCCGAACTAGGAAACATCTCCACTACAGCTTGTAGCCTTTGACGCTGAATTACCGAGAGCATATGTTGGTTATTGTCAGGGGAAGTAGGTTTTTCACTAGATGAATCAGGCAAAGACGCTGTAACTGATGAAATTAGCGAGGGCTCTATTCCAAATTTACGCCAGAAATCGCAGCCTAAATAAAGGGGTTGCTGTAACTCCGGAACAATGAATAGCTTCATTTCAAGAGTTTTATTATTATATGAAATATTAGCATTTACAAATCCGTGAATTTTAAGCGGAGAACCATTAGCAATTTGAACAAATGCTGGGATCGAATGAAGAGGTAAATTTTGGTCCTCAATGAATTGAAGTGAGTTCCTTCCTAAAGCAGAGATGTTAGCTCCACTGTCTAACAAACCGTAAACTTCAGTGTCATTAATGGACACCTTTGCATAGGGACGATTGTCTTCAAGGAATGTAATGGAACTGCAAAATTTGGTTTTAGAGATATTACGATACATTTGTTGTCGTATTTTGAAATAATTAATAGAGCGACAAATCCGGGAATTACTAGAAAGTTTTTCGATTTTGTGAGAATCTTTAAGTTTTGGTATTACTTCGATTGCTGATTTGGGGATCGCTGAAGGATTTGTATGGGAGAACGACCCGACCCTCCGATAGTAGTCTCCCTTACTGGGTTTAACGACGAAACTTTCCGATTACAAAAATTACAGTGTGGCTTTAAAACATTCGGCGTACCACAACCATAACAAAATATTTGGTTACGAATAAGGTCACAATCCATATACGGATGTCCAACTCGTCTACAATTCCAGCAAGTGGGAACTGAGGGAGAGAGTGATTGATTTTGCGATATTTTTGTAGGGTTAGCTAGAGTTGAATGAACAGCCTCTACATTAAACGAATTTACGATTGGACACTCGGATGCTTTTGGAGCTATAAATGGTTGATGACCATGAGAAGCGGAAGGTTCAACAACTAAAGGTTGTGTTGAAGTCTGGGCATAAATATTAGAGCCTTTAATATCACACATTTCCATTTCATTTATTCGCCCCACCTGAGAAGATCTTTGCACTACCTGTTCGGGAACCAGTCCGACACTTCTCCAAATATCTTCAGTAGCTACGCAAGTACTGACTAGATCTGAAACTGATAATATTTGCCGCCCTGCAAGGTGAACTTGTAATCCAGCTCGCATATTTTTCTTAAGAATCTCCAATATCTGCAGTTCAGAGAACGGGACTTTTAAAGGAATTGCTAAGTTTAAGATATCATAATAAAATTCAGTGAATGGTTCTCTGGGACGTTGTTTTCGAGCATCTATGAGACGTAAAATATCTACATCAGTCCGTCGGTCCTGAAACCGATGAGTGAAAGCCGTTTTAAATTGATTCCAGTCACAACCCGGCTGTCTTTCAAGCACTAGCCAATAATGTTCACCAGCAGCACCCTTCAACAGAGACGGCATATCATTGATTAGCTGGTGCAATGGTACATTATTGGTTTTGGCCATATGCTCCGCACGATATAAAAATCGTTCTACTGCTAATCCTGTTCCAGACCCATCGAATGAGATTCCCCATTTATGAACAGGTGTCGCATGAGACAAATATTCTTGAGATGTTCGGGACGGTTGTGGTCTACTATCAGTTGGCTTCACTACTTCTGTTGAGGTAGCAACATTTTGGTGAATTGAAGTCCTTGGTCTAATAGAATTTTGTTGCAACGGATTCTCTCCAGGAGGTTGACTATTTGGAATAAAAGTACCCAAATTTGGAGGACAAGTAGCAGGGTAAGTTGCGGTTGGTGCTAAAGGCGGTTGAGGTGGAAGAATGTATGATTGTTGAGCCAATGCGTACGGGTTTAACGGTAAATACGGATAATTGTAAGAAAAAGGAAATAATGACGGTTGGTTTTGAAAATTGTGAAAAGTAGGGATATTTGGATGAGACGGTGATGAATGCTGTAACACGGGTGGTTCTATCACGGCTGGTGGTATCTGCTGCCTAACCTCATCGATATTAATAGAGGTTCCGTCATCCTTACCAGTCTGACTTATAGTATTTCCATTTGGAGTAGGCAATTGGGATTTAGACTGAATATTAAGCTGAATCGCATTATTTCCTACCGAAAAATCAGCATTTTCAGGATTAAAATTTGATTCTTCGTGCGGCACTGGGTGTGGTGCACTTATCATTAATTCCAACAGGTCGTCTGGGTCTATTTGAGTGGTACTAAGGTCAAGAAGAGCCTCCTGTAAAGTTTGCTCATTTAAAGAAAATCGCCGACAAATTTCTAAAAGGGATGTACACACCTGTACTAGTTTGGTAGCGGGAATTTTGATGACTTCAAAAGTCAGAATACGTTCACCTCTGGCTTTTAGATGGCATAATTTTGAAATTAATGCAGAATATTCATTCGTGTCCAAATTGGGGTTTTGAATACAATTCAATAACTTGATTTGAAGATGTTGTAGCTTAAAAACACATATGGAGACTTCATTGTGAGGATGTACTAACGCTTGTCTATGTGGCTGAGTTGGTTTACCCGTGATAGAAGCTTCTTCTTTGCAAAAAGCTTCATTGAGATTTGCCTTTTGGATCTCCCCATCACCTTCAAGGTGCCGGATTTCAAATTCAATAGCTAATTCCTCACTAGATAAATCCTGGGAACGTATCCTAAAGGTAGCCATGTTTTGATTTGGGGAAAAAAAAAAATTCAAAATACTTAATATAAAAATAATTATGTAATTAATTAATAATTTAATTAATAAAAAAAAATTAATAAAATTCAAATTGTTTAACTACTACTACTTTGTTACAAACTTTATTGATATTATGCTAACTTCTAACTAATTTCAATACTCGGACAGAGAATTGATTACTAATAATTTTAAAAATCAGAATACCCAATTACTAAAAAAAATGAACAAATTTGGTTTCACTTAAATCACTATACTTTATTAAGTTAATCTTGATTGTTAAAGAAAATATCAAATGCAAAAAAAAAATAATAAACAATTCAATTATATCATAAAAAAAAGATGAAGTTGGTAAGGTTTCCTCCACAGCACTTTCGGTAAATTTTCATAACGTGAGTTGATTTCTGCCTTGGGGAAAGAAAGGAACAATAATAAAGAATCAATCTGGAGAACTGACAAATGAATCGACATTATTAGTAAAAATAACAGATGCACCTGCGCCAGATTAGGAATAAGAAATTAACCAAAAATAGCTCACCATAGAACCGACCAATGAATCAACGAACCAAAAAAAAAAAAAAAATTTCATCCGGATGCATTAGCGATGGTAAGATAATCTTGATAAAAATTGAAAGGTAATAACTGCGATGAACAATAAAACCACAACACAAACACCAAAATCAACATTCCAAAGAATGGAAGAAGTGCGATTGTGATTCCATTGGATCATCACAGATTAAGGGGACAGGAATTGACTAGCATAACCGATTAAACCCCAAAGCAAACATCAAAATCAATATTCCTAACGAAGAATAGAATTGATGCGAACAGGATTCCATCGGATTATTCCAGCATAAAAATGATATAGAAAATTAGACAATACTGAAAAATTAGTTTAGACAAGCAAACAAAAGAATTCACGAATGATTCTAACAACTGAATCAACAAGCCAATGCTTGGATGCAGCTACGAATTCGGGATAATTAAGAAAAAAACAATGTGGATCTGAATGCGGAATTAAAAAAAAACCCAATTAATTAGAATTGAAAAAGATTTTAAATGAACTATAACTGTAAAAAAAATTGACTACTGAAATGTTATAAATGAAATTTAATTTATTTAAAATAAGATTCAGTTAATTACTCGAGCACCACTGTAAGAACAGTAAAGCATAGTTTACAATAAAGAAGAAGGGATAGTGAAAGGAAAGCCATTGAAGAAGTTTGGGCGCCACTGTAACATGACCGACTGTTAATATCGGCCAGTTAACAGAAATTATTTTATTCCCGGAGAGGCTTTGAACGGTCATATGTAGCCGGCTAGAGCTCAGTGGATTGGGGTGGGGTTTTCAAAGCATCAGGGAATCTTGTAAGACCGTGAGGACAAAGAAAAAAAAAAGGAACACTGAAGGAGACAAAAAAACTAGAAAGGAAACAAGACAGGATCAACTCACCATATGGCTGCGAATACACTTACCAATTCATCTTAATACGCTCGGTTAGCGTCTCATGCTGAAAAGCAACACTTTACGAAAAGAACGAGAATGAACCGAAAAACCATCAAAGAAATAAAAAAAAAATAGGAAACTCATAAAAAAAAAATTTGAAAAAGAGGAGAAAGATAATTTTCTTTTAACTAATTTATTGCATTACAAAAAAAAACAAAGAAAGCAATAAAATCATGAATGAATAAACTTTAGAGAAATTAACTTAACCTAATGACGTCATGTGTAATACAAAGATGAGAGGAAAATAGCAAATATAAACTAAAAAGGTATTGACAAAAAAAAATGAATTGCTATAAATTTAACTATTTACCCTCATCATAGTAAATCTAAGAAAATGTATGTACTTAAAAATATTAATAATAATAATAATATGTATAATATAATAAAACATAAAAAGGTATTATAAAAATCTTATCTTAATTTGATACGAGCTTGCTGCCAATAATCCAGTAGGCTCAATGTCTTTTGTATTTAATCATAGAGTTTTATCACTACAAAGTTTATACATAAAACTATGATCTGAGTTATTTTTATTTAAATTCACTTATTGTTTGTTAATTTATTTTTCACTAAATCTACTTTGAATTTTCACTAAATTAAGTACATGTGATTTTAGTTTTATCACTACAAAGTCTATATCAAACTATAATCTAATTTATTTTTATTGAATTTCACTTAGTGTTTGTTAATTTATGTACCACTAAATATACTTTGGATTTTCACTAAGTTAAGTACATATGATTTTATTACAACACACTTTTCCAAAAAAAAAAAAAATTTTGTTTATGATTTTTATAGCGGTTGTTTTCACTTATTTACACAGTAATAAAATCAGGTGATCCCATATATTGGTTTATTTTCTGATGAGACCGTTTTACTGGTTTGATGCACTTTATAGTTTTAAATTATATATAGTTTAATATTTTTATTAAAGTGTATTTTACGTTTAGGTATTTAAATTTGAACTAATAATATAACATTTCATTTAGATAAGATAGATTTAGGAAACTTTTTGTTGTTTCAGATGTGGACAAATTCCGACATTTTAATTTATTTTCGAATGTACATATTATTTTACACCCAAAGAAAATCACTTAACTTAACTACTTATTATTAAACATGAATTAGATATTAGTTTTTATATAAATTATTTATATTCGTTATTGAATTCATTCACTTTTTTATTGTTTTTGAATAGTTTTACAATCCAAAATTATAGATATTAAATTACAACGGATACATAACACAGTTATCGCCCGATGATAGAGTTTCAAACATTTTGGTTTTTCTCATCATGGTCTCAAGTCCAACCATATTTTTAATTATTTTTAGAAAATTAAACTACCACAATATACGGAAACTTTGCCGTATAAGCCACAAACTTAGAAAAAAAAACTTAATTAAAGCTAAACAAACTGATTTGATTTTTATTATTTTTTTCTTTAATAATCAACTGATCAATCTGGTAGCAAAACCAAAAAAAAAATTAATTTTAAATCTTTTAATTTTATAACTTATTGTTGGATTATTATCCTCTTCGATAAGGTCATCCAAAAATTTTTAAACCGACTAAAAAAAATTTTAAAATGTTCATCTTTTTTATACCCATCAATAAAATTTGATAACAATACTTAGCCTCCCCATCACAAAAATGATTCTTAATTTTTTTTTTCTACAATTTTTGAACGGGACCATCCAGTTGGTTTTCCCCTTTACAATAACTTGTTTTTTTTTTTTTTTTTTTTTTTTTAACTGGCCACAATTCTATTCCCACAGGGGTCTTAAACCCTTGAAACGTCAAGCGATGCTGGCCGTTACATATTGCATGGTTGCCTTTAACCTTTTTATTGTCTGGTTCTAATTCCAGACGAAACAATGGCTGAGGAACCTTCTCCCGATTAAAAATATTGGTAATAGTTTTGCACTGGAAACCTTTTTCAGTGAGAGCAGCTTGAATTTCGTTTGCATCCACGTAACTCTCTATTCCTTTTAACACAACAACCAATCCTTTTTGGCTCTTTAATTGATACGTGTAGTAATGCTTACCAACTTGGTCGAAATGTTTAATTAACGCTCTGTAAGCATCAGTATTGAGCGGTTGAATATTTGTTTCTTTTATATTTCCTCTTTTGATCCCGGAAATATAAAATGCACCTTCAGTGATAAACTCGATCGTTTTAGCAAGTTCTCTATTTGATTCTTCCCTCAAATAGATTGGTGGTGGCTTCTCAGCTTTTGAAGTTTTTTCGGGCGGCGGCTCGTCAACAACCAAGCAAGAATACCTATTACCATGCGTTAATTCAACGCTAGCTAGCTTAGTGAATTTATTCGCGCTTGCACTGGCCGCTGATCTAGGGCTTCTTCTTCGTTTTGATGTGACAGTATTATACCGGTCTATTCCCGTTTGCACTAAACACTGACCTACATCACTGTTTATTTTATTGTCATCTGATGTCGATGCACTCTCATTGTTTTTTTTATTTTCAATATTTGGCGACGATGCACTTTTAATTTCGTTATGGTTCAACACACCAATATTATTTAAATTAATAATTTCACTTTGATTTAAATTGCCTGGTAAGGTAATTTTTTGAACATTTAAAGTTTGTTGTCGCTTTGGACTATGCTGCACTTTTGTATTTTTATTAAAAATATCTGAGGTCGTGACGTTCGGTGGCAAATCGCTTGCGGACATCGCTGTCTGCTGATTTTGCCCAGCCTTTTTTACTTGAGGCGGAGATGAGAACATCACGATTTCACTTATTTTTCACATCACAAAATTTAAAAAAAAAAAAATAAAAAAAAAATGATTTAAACTGCTGAATGAACTTTTCACACAAGTAATAAGTAAATTATTTAAATGTTTACTCGGTGGTAGCAAAATTGCAACTTTTTGCTATAAAAACTGAACTGGATGATTTCCAGAAAATACTATCTTATTTTGTATTACGATATAGTCATTTCGTAATAAATGGTGAATTTTAATATCCTTGACCGGTCGCATATAATCCATGATCTATTAAAATCCAATAACCTCTTCTCAGTTCCTTTTTAAATAACTCGTGGCCCATCGTGGCTAGATCTGTTTATTGTTTCTAATCCGGAACAGGCCAGAATATTGGGGTTCAACCAATATACAATGCCACATATATCCGATCATGATTTTCTACTCATCTCCTACAAAGTGAAGTCTAAAAGCTTATTTACGACTATAGTAATATCGATAATGCAGCAATTTCTTCGCTGATTAGGGTCGGATGTATTCGAGCGATAACATTAATTCTATGTTTCACTGATTCTATGAATGCTTATACTCTATTAATGACAGCTGTGTCCCGGTAAAACGAGTACTGGATGGCCAATCTGCAGCTCCTTGGTTAAATTTTGAAATTGCTCATAGAATGTTACTTCGGGATCAGGCCTTTTCTAAATATGAAGTACCGCAAAATATATCAGAACGAACGAAATTGTGTTACTGATTAGATTAGAGCCACTAAACAAAATTATTATTTTCGTAACCATAAGCTAACTATGGCAAGAATTTAGGGAAATATTAATACGATTGGCACAGGGAAATGTAGATCTGATGTTTTAATTGACATGGACCGTGCTTTAGTAAATTTTTATTTTTGCAACATACCTAACAAGTCGGTTGTCTTTCCTCTTCCAGATTGTAATGTTACAAGTAGTTTCACTTCTAATTTGTTTTCAGTTAGCTGTGTAATGAAATTAGAGATTTTGAAAAGTATTTGGAACATAAAATCTAACGCAGCATTTTTTTAAAGAAGATATTACCTTTTGTTATATCACCGTTAACGTACTTAATAAATAATTATATGGTATATGGAAAACAAATTTATTGATTCCGGTTAAAAAGAAATAAAATAATGGCTCACTGGATAATCTTAGACCAATCAGTATGGTATCGGTATTATCTAAAGTTTTCGAAATTCTAATTCGTGATCAAATTAACGACCATATAAAAAAATATAAATATTTAATACAATTCAATCGGATTTCCGTAACATTCATAGTACAAGCACCGTTCTTCTTCAAGTTATTGATGATATTGCATATCATCTTGATCGAATCAACTCTTTTGTTGTATTAGTATTGCTCGATTTTTCCAAAGCTTTTGACTGTTTAAATCACAAGTTACTATTGCAAAACCTGATGCTTTATTTTAATTTTGATAAAACTGCACTTAAGCTTATGAATAGTTATTTATCGGACAGATATCGAAAAGTCTTAATAAAAGATCAATTGTCTGATCCGTAACGTACCCCTTTTAGTGTCTTTCAGGGAACTAGCCTAGGGCCGTTATTATTCTCCCTATTTATCAATGATCTACCGCAGGTTTTAAAATATTCGAAATATCATTTGTATGCAGATGATTGTCAAATTTACCTCGGGGGCGTTAAGGATAATATTTCTGGAACCGATAATATTTCTGAAACATTTAAATTAATAATGATTTATCCAACATATTAGATTGCTCATTTCTAAGCGTGATTTTTTAGTCATCCCGGTATATACATTGACAATAAAATAGTCCCATTTCAAAATGGCGTTAATAATTTAGCCACTTGTATTAACAATAGATTCACCTGGGATTCCCAGATTATCAAGATTTGTAATAAAATCAACTCTACATTATATGGATTGAAACTCCATAAGACCATTTGCCCTAAAACCGTCAGGATTTTGCTTGCTAAAACGTTGGTAATCTCCATGTGTTGTATTCTGAATTTCTTTACATTAGTTGCGATTGTAACTCAAGGGAAATTTTACAAGTAACTTTGAACAACATAGCCAGATACGTCAATGGATTGAGGAAATGTGATCATATTTCTGCCAAGTTTAGAGAATTATTTGGTTGCACAATGACTCAATTTTTTTATTAGAGATCATTATTGCTCCTCTATAAAATTATCAATAATCATGTTACTGAATATTTATACAACAAAATATAAATTGGTTAAGCTCGAAATACCAATATAATATGGCCAGTTAACCGTTCTAATGTTTACAACAACTAGCCACTATTTACTATGTTTACAAGTTGGAATCAGGTTGCGGTGGAGATTAGAAGTGTTAACACTTTCGCTAAATTTTAAGTTTTATTATTTGAATTTGTTAACAATAAATTGCAATTATGTGTGGGATAGAAAAGCGATGCTTTATGCAGGATTGATTGATAAATAAATAAACAAAAATTTTTTATTTCGCACTAAAACACTTTTTAAATCACGTTTTAATTCCTTTTTAACCATTACACTATCGCTTATCAAATACTAATAATCCTTTTTTTTAATTTTTGTTGAATGTTAATTAATTCTTATAATTTCTAAATATGCTACCAGTCTTACGACACTTTTAAATGTGTTTTTATTTATTAAC